>CM070838.1:29081005-29086726 GCA_036326025.1 Chrosomus eos
AGCATGTTTGCAAAGTGTGTCATCCCTATGCTATATGCTTTTGAATGTATAGTCTTGAAGTACTCATCAGCGCTTCATACAAACTGAATGAATCCTATGATGCACTTCACTCATGCATGTATGCAAATGTCAACAGCCATGACTGGCACAATCAAAAAAAGATCAATGCCGAAGAAAAGACTTTCGTAATTACATTCACGTTGTTTTTCAACACATCACTCAGGGGACCGGTGTGAAATACCCTCCCCTCAATCCGTGAGCCCAGGCTTATGAGGAATGCATTGGGACTCCGGGAGCTTGATAATTTTAGACTGGCTGCGGCGTAAAGGTCTGGGAGGGTTGTTTCTCCTTCAGCTTTTACTTTCCCCACAGCAATTTCATGCTCGTCTAGCCAAAATTGGCCCAGACATTGCCAATCATCACTGCTCTGTCCAATGTTTTGGACTGATGAACAGCAATGACAGTCGGCGTCGTGAATGTGAGTGGAAGATGAAGTGGGAAACTACTGTTAGAAGTTCCAACGGCTCAGTTCTGATGTTAAACTGTCTGTAAATGAACACAGCAGTGAAAACAGGGTGTCAACGTTTGGCTGCTTCACATGGTAACTACAGCCATTGAAAATTAGCCATGTATTCGAAATATTTCATTATAATATATTTGCCCGGTTTTTTTTTTTTTTTGCACACTGTAAGAGGGTCCTGTGCAGTCATCATTTTTTACAAAAATTTTTTTGTTCCGACTACAATTTAATGAAATACATACATTTAAAGGTGTTCTAAGCGATGTCGGGTGACGTCACTTCTTGTTGACGTTTAAAGTATTGTCAAACAAAATGGAGGCTAGCTCCCTCCTCCTCATCCGCGCACTAAACCCTTCTTGTCGGTTATTGGCTGGAACAAACTGAGTTAGCCCAGTTTGTTTTTGTTGCTGTTTGTGGAGCCTGGGGTTTCTGCAGAGACCGCGTCTTTTTACAGTATGTAAATGTTTGCTGTATGTGACAAAAAACGTGCGACATCGCTTAGAGCACCTTTAATTTCATCATTCACTGCTCTGCTTCAGCTCAAATAGTCCAAATTTCTCAAGTTTTTTAGGCCAAATTCATTTTTACTCGAGTGAGTTCACTAGGGCCGGGTTTTGACACAAATTTCACAATTCGATTCGATTTCGATTCACAAGCTTGCAATTCGATTCAATTTCGATTCCGATTCGATTCAATATTGAATGGTTATAATGGTCAATATTCAATGCTGTAAACTATGGGAGTCAGTTGTATCATTAAAATTGTTTCATTAGCCTACTAGAGCCTAATATTGAAGGTAAGGATTTACTGATTTGTATACAAACACTTAAATTACACTTTTATTTATTTTTCTAATAATAAAGTTATATGAAATATAAACATTTAAATGTGGCTGTCATAAAAACTTGACCGATTTATTCAAACATGCATTAAATATTGAAGAACATAAAACATTATAATGATTATGTAATATGGTGCATATATTTAGCAAAATGCTCCTCTCTAGAGTTAATTTTTCTAGCTGACTAACGAGTTCATGGTTTTTCTGAGGTAAATGTGACGTCACATGACAATGTATACAAGCTGTTTCACTGACGTCTTTCCACGGTTGAAACACTGATTGAGCGTTCCATGTGACAATAAGGATTTCGATAAGTCGTACTCTATCTTTTAACACACTTTCAGATGCTCATTCCTGTTTATTTCACGCTGTAACTGGTAATATTAAGGCGGAAGAGAAGATGCTCGGCGCTGCTGCTTCTCTTGAGCTGCGCACACCAGAGCGATCTCACGCCACAGCACCAAAACGATTATGATTTTGAATTTCGTAAGAAAATGGACGTAATTTGAAATCTGAGACTTTGTTTCATATCAATAGTAACAAAGCACAAAGATTATTGCCTTTATTGGACGGGATGCGCGCTACAATGTTCCATTAATTCATCAACTGAAAACAGGATGACTAATCGATTCTTGGATTTAAGAATCGATATCGGTTCGTAAAAATGAGAATCGATTAAAATCGAGAAATCGATATGTTTTACCCAGCCCTAGAGTTCACGTCGTAGTGTAATAGCGCAGCGCTTCTGTGTTGTACGTCACGCTGGTCATGTGTGTGATGCGTGTGACGTACACCACAGAAGCGCTACGCTATTACACTACGACGTGAACTCGCTCGAGGCCCAAAGAGAAGGAAATGAATACTTGAATTAAGTCGTTATTTTTGTTTGTTTTTTGCGCGCAAAAGGTTTTCTCGTCGCTTGATAAACTTAAGATTGAGCCACTGTAGTCACTTGGACTATTTTAACGATTTCTTTAATAACTTTTCTGGGGATGTCAAGTTTCAATCCCTTAGAAGCCTATGGAGGAGTGATCCAGCTCTCAGATTTAATCACAAATATCTTAATTTGTGTTCCGAAGATGAACGAAAGACTTACGGGGTTGGAACGACATGAGGGAGAGTAATTACTGACAGAATTTACATTTTGGGGTGAACTATCCCTTTAACTGTTGAGCAAGTCCTCCCGTGTTTGATAACATTTATAACAAAGAGTATAGAAGCACAAGAGGCGAAACTCTGATGCTTTTCTAGTAACAGCCACTAGGTGGCGCTTCGGCAGCGCGGCCGCCATTTTGGGGTGAAGATTCCAACGGGAGTTACTGGACAACAGCACAGATAACAGTTTTTTGAGGTAGTTTTTTCTTGCATTATTGAATATTTCCATTTTATGCAACTTTACACATTTACTACTATTATTAGTTACCAACTCCACTTGGCCTGAAATATATTTTGTACGTTTTAATCCCCTGGATCATGCTACAAACATGATCTTTATGATGCATTGCTGTGTCCGTTATCCTATAATTGCCACAATTTTGTACAGTGGCTGTGTTTTTGTTTACATACTCTTGCTTTAACGGTTATTAATATACGATATAAGAAGTTTTCTGTAAAGCTATTTCTATTGCTGTTATAGAGAGTCTGTAGCCTATGCCTACTAGGCTACGTGTTGTTGTAGCCATTAAATAAGCGCATTTAGTTTCATATTTGTTCAAATATTATAATGTGTTTTTCCCCATGTTGATTATGAAAAGTGAACAGAGTAGGATATGATATCGGGAGACATGAAGTGGGTCATACATGATTTTGAGTCATTAGCCTACGTTGTGTTTTGTAGAAAGCCTTTCTTTAAAATTAATTTTGTTTTGTGTAAATTGTATCTTAATGAAAAAAAAAAAAAATCAACAAATTACCTGGATTTATAAGCAAAAATTGCAGACCATATAATCATGACATACGGCGCGGTCACTTGCATTGCTCGTGAACTTGAGCGAATCTCATCATAAATTAACCGAAATATGCCTCAGACATGAGAAATATAGAAAGCTTGCAACTAAATCTTTAAACGAAACTATTCCAAATGAAAAGAAATAGGCTACTCTCTGATTATGTTGCACACTCACATATTATGCATGTCGAAATAACGAGATATTATGTCGAAATAACATTATAAATAATAAATATTTAAATATATTTGATTGAATGCTGAATGTTGTGCTTATTCGATTTAGTAAAATTAAAACTCTAGTTGTGATAATTAAAATTATTGAATATTAAATATTGAAGTTTTGCTCATTTAATAATAGTATACAAAATAGGCTATAAGTGCGCAGCTCCCCCTGTCAATGATCTAGCACCCCCTCGGCACCTGCGTTAAAAATTATCTGGCGCTGCCCCCTCTTTTTACATAATTATTTCAACCTAAAAATGACCTCTGCACTGGACTAAATATATGTATAATATATGACTGCCGAGTGGCTTTCACCCCAAAATGGCGGAAGCGTAGCGCTGCTGCTGGGCGCTGGTGTTGCAATGGAACGTTCTATTGGCTTTCACTTCTTGTAAATATACGTTCTTTGTTTATAACCAATAATCTCGGCAGGCATTCAGAAACACGGGCAGATTGTTCTGAAGATGGCCCTCATGTCTAACACGTAACGGGTGGTTAGCATGTCTCTTTGGGAGCAGAGAGCCTGGAGACTCTTATGACTGAAAGTCCCCCATCAGAACACGAGGCACATCTGCTCCAGAAGCACAGCTGAGCCGCACATTACACCTGCAAATGATCAAAAACCGCAGAGATATTTACATGAAATATTTATAAGGGGAAAAGGAAGCGGTGCTGATGGAATCATTGGTCTATCACTGCGAAACCCTTCCAGGTTTTAAAGCGCATCATTAGCACAGATCAAAATGCATCAATCAAACCTCACACAAACTCAGCTTGCATTGCTTATATTAATAGTTCATCCAAATATGAACATTCTGACTTCATTTATTCACCCTCATGGTGCATTGAATGCTATAAGAAGTAAATGATGGCTGAATTGGCATTTTTGGCTAATAAAGAGGTGAGGCCTGGTTTGACCAATCAAAACACACTGGTCCAGCTGACCAATCAGAGCACAGTGTGCTTTTCAGAAGGAGGGGCTTCAATAACAGGAACTAAACAGAGCGTTACTGACAGACTGGGAAAAGAGGAGCTGCAACAATGAAGAAAAAGCATTTTCTAGTAGACAAAAACAAAATCAAGACTTTGTAAAAGGGCCTAATATGACCACTTTAAGGTTTTAATGCGAACCACATACAGTAAGTAACTCTCTGCAAGCCTCCTACACACTAGTCCTTCCAAGGAGAGCCGGGAATCTTTCCCACGCCGTCTAGACATGTCCAACCCGTGCAGCCGGATCAATGCGGCATCCTTTTAAACAGGTGGCTTTGTGATGGGAACACGGCTTAATGTCATTACGTCCATTAGCATCTCTGTGAAACTTCCTTCAGAGATACCCGGATAATGAGACGGGATAGTCTTACTACGCTGGGTCGAGGAGATGGGCTATTTTGACCAGTCATTAGATCCCGTGCATTATAAGGTGTACACGTCTCAGGATGGACTTACCCTTTGAAGTGCTAATGTGGAGCACCTGCGGCCCCCGTCTTTCCTCATTAACGTCTCTGTTCGTCAGACTTCGCTGGTATAAATACCTTCTCTAACTCGGCACAATGAATCCGCACGGCCTTCTGGAGTCGTTCATTATATAGAGCAAGTGTAGCGGTGTGAACGCTTCCGGCCCGCAGGCAATCTGAGCATCACAGTGGACGGAGGCTTCCTTTCAACAGGACTCAGAGATTACATTCTGAAATCTGCCACTGGAACACTAATGTATATAATACTTTTAATAAAAATATTAATTTTATTAGGTTTTTTATTTTAAAAATCTATTAAAATATACAATTCTATTTAATTTTTTAACTAAATTTTTGAACTATTTAACTAAATATTTTTTAAAGTATTATGATTATATGTGTGTGTGTGTGTGTGTGTGTGTGTGTGTGTGTGTGTGTGTGTGTGTGTGTGTGTGTGTGTGTGTGTGTGTGTGTGTGTGTGGTGTGTAAATTATATCTGTGTGTATAGCAAATTACTAAATAAATTATAATTTATTTTAACTAAAAATAACTTCTTTGTATTTTTACCAAATAGAATATATTAGTTCATGTTACTGAACGCACACACACGTACAAACTTAGTTGCGCACACACACGTACAAACAAACTTGCGCACACACACACACAAACAAACTTGTGCACACACACACACAAACAAACGCGCACACACACACACACACACACACACACACAC
>CM070838.1:29086826-29107355 GCA_036326025.1 Chrosomus eos
GCACTCAGTGATGAGGGTAATGCAAATTACATAATCAGATTTTTCTAACTAAAGCAACACATGACTTAAATTTACAACAAATAAGTAATGCAAGTTACTTTGTTTTCCCATTTATTGACTGACAGTTATGTCCCCATATTGAGAGGAATCGTAAGTGCAGAGGCGTTGTGTGTGAACATGATGGCTACTGTAGTTCTAGACTAAATGTGAGCATTTACTCATCTCACTTTCACAAAAACATTCAGTATTTCTCAAAATGAATACATTTATTAACCGATGTCTTTGTTTCTGACCGATGATTCAATTCAACAATACTAATAAGCAAATATGACTTTAGATACAAATCTTTTTTTTCATTGTTGAAGTAAGGCCCTGTCCTACTCTAAGCATTTGCGGTCTTCCTATGAGTCCGCACTTTACTACTACTGTACAGGCGTGATTTTGCATTTCCTTCAGCTTATTCATTTCACTTTTGGTGTGAAAGAGCCTTTACAATACTAACCCTAACCCAAAAATAGAACTTTTTTTTGTTATTAAAAAACAAACAAGCAAGCCCATCCCAGGCGTAAACAAGCAAAGCAAAAGTAATGCAATTAGTTACTTTTTTAGGGAGTAGCGCAATACTTAACACATTACATTTAAAAATAACTTTCCCCAATACTAGTGGCACTACTAGGATGCCATCTAAGGTGACCATTCGGATATGTGGGGTGGGCAACTGATGATTAAAGGATTAGTTCACTTTTAAAAAAAAATTTGCTGATAATTTACTCACCCCCATGTCATCCAAGTTGTCCATGTCTTTCTTTCTTCAGTCGAAAAGAAATTAAGGTTTTTGATGAAAACATTCCAGGATTTTTCTCCATATAATGGACTTCAATGGGACCCAAACGGTTCAAGGTCCAAATGACAGTTTCAGTGCAGCTTTAAAGGGCTTTAAACGATACCAGACGATGAATAAGGGTCTTATCTAGCGAATCCATCGCTCATTTTTAAAAATAAATTAAAAAAGTTTAAGTTTTATAAGCACAAATGCTCGCTTTGCTCTGTTCTGTGATGCGCGTTTGTGACGTTCGTTCGTGACCTTTTCAACGTAATTGCGTATTATGTGACGTCACATGAACAAGAAAAATCCGAAACCAGAAAAATCCTGGAATGTTTTCATCAAAAACCTTCATTTCTTTTCGACTGAAGAAAGAAAGACATGGCCATTATGAATAGCATGGGGGTGAGTAAATTAACAGCAAAAGCTTTTTTTAAAAGTGAACTAATCCTTTAATATTGATTTTAGTATTTTTAAATAATTAATATAAAAATAATCACTACTATCATCATCCTCATTGACAACAAAACAAAACAAATAATTATTCAAAATTGTTATTTACAGATTTATTTTTAAAGTTAAAGCAACACCATGTAACTTTTCCTCTTCGGTCGCCCTACTGGTTGGAAAACGAAATTGTCCATTACCGCTGTCATAAATAATCTAGCCTACCGTCACACGCACGCTCGCTGTTTATCCAGCACCGGCTTTAGAATGAACGATGTCCACAGACAAGGTAGAGTATGTTACATGATTTCATGAAAGGATGATGTATTGCGACATCAGAAACGAAGAAAAACGAAATAATGACTATTGTAGCGCTTGACGTAAAGCAGTCGGCAGAAGTGCCTTTCACCCTGTTATGACTTGATGAACCACTGATAAGATTTTGGAAACATTATTTTAAGGTAAAAAATGTTACATAGTGTTGCTTTAAACAATTTAGAAGAATGCATTAATTAATTGTCAGATAAAAAAATAAATAAAATTAAAGCTGCTAGCAGCATTTAGCGGTGTTCAAGCATTTAAGACAGTTAAGACAGTTAAGGCAGTTAAGCTCAAAAGCATCAAAAGATATTAAGGTTTATGTAGCAAGCATTTAACCACTGACATAATAGATGGAATAGACCATGTTTTAGCATGATTTACTATGATATACCACATTTTAGTGTGATTTTTCATGATTTACCATGAGTCTAGCATGATTTACCATCGTTTACCATGATTTGTCATAGTTTACCTTGATTTACCATGTTGTAGGATGATTTAACATGATATAACACATTCTAGCATGATTTACCAGTATTTATCACACTGCTAGCCTGATTTACCATGATACACTATGTAATAGTATTATTTACTATGATTTATCATGTTTCTATCGTGATTTACCATGATTTACCACATTGCTAGCATTGATGTGAAGTGTCAATAAAAATGAAGTGATAAACTCTGACAAAATATGCCTGTCTTAACATGGAAAAACTGGTTTGCTTAAGTGCAGAAAACTGGTG
Organism: Chrosomus eos; assembly: GCA_036326025.1. Taxonomy (NCBI): domain Eukaryota; kingdom Metazoa; phylum Chordata; class Actinopteri; order Cypriniformes; family Leuciscidae; genus Chrosomus; species Chrosomus eos. Next base: position 29,089,164 of record CM070838.1, read on the forward strand.
ATAAACAAGTCTGTCAAAATGAAAGTGAGCCAATAAGTGGTCTTCTACTGCCCTCTGCTGGACATTATACTTATTAATAAAACATTTCACAGGAGCCTTTGCACTCATTTTTAGACATATGCTTAAACCACACACACACACACACACACACACACACACACACACACACACACACACACACACACACACACACACACACACACACACACACACACACACACACACACACACACACACACACCACACACACACACTATATTTAACAGTCCCTCATAATAATAATACAAATATTGTTTTAAGCATTTGTTTGTTAGCAAATGCTGAAAACTGGTTAAAAAGATTTAAAAAAAAAAATCTCTAATGCTGTTGCTCCATCTAGTGGACAACAGTGGGTATTACAGCAAACGAACAGTTGAAATGAAAAAAGTAATGGAGCCAACCAAATGCAAAATGTCAACATTTTTTCGATAATTATTGATATTCAGACTCCAGAGAACATTTTCATTTTGGTGAAGTTTTGACTTTTTTTGTAGGATTTATAGGCTTTTGACCGTATTTGGTCATGGACCATTTCCTAAATGACCATGTTATGGCCAAGCAAATGCAGAATTTCAACATTTTTTCGATAATTATTGATATTCAGACTCCAGAGAACATTTCTGCACTGGTCTGGTTCCGATTGGTCAAAAAACCAGGGACTAGTTCGCAAAAGTAGGTTTTGGACAAAATTGGCGAGATATACATCTTATTCGTCTTGAGCCAGGGATCACAGTGGTGTAAAAAGCTTGATTCTAAGTCAAACGGTCTAGGAGTTATGAGCAATTTAGTACTTTTGGTTGCTGTAGCGCCACCTATGGGCCAAACGGGGTCATACTCTGATAGGTTGTCCCCATATTTGAGGCCTACCATCTGGGCGAGTTTCAAGTCTCTAGGCCTTACGGTTTGGGCTGCACGATGCGTTTTAGGTTTTTTTTTTTTTCCGAATAGCAATTACAATAGGTTTTCAGCACTAAAGTGCTTGAACACCTAAAAAATCACAGAACATTTCCCAGTCCTCACTTGCTCCACACTGGTTTTGTTTCTTAAAATATATATTAAAATAGTATTTATGATATCACTAGAATGGGAAATGGACAGTTGCCCAGGAGGAAACACTGCCGAATCTGCCACTGACAACAGCAGAGAACACACAGCAAACCTTACTGACATACACAGCAATATAAGTCCTGCTCAACAAATCCTGCTAAAATACATCCCTGCTATCATTCAGGTCGATCTATGCTGAAACTCACATTTTTTTTCTACTGAGCAAGCATTCCTGCCTTCATTTATATGAGATCAGGAAAGGACAATGAGCCGCCCCATCGCTTCCAACATATGTCTATGGTTGGCTACGGTTCTCACTTTTTTGAACAAATCTCTAACCCTATATAGCAATAGTGAAGCTTGACTTAGCAAACCCCACTGAAAATGACAGAGGGAGAGAGAGTGACTCGCAGACATTGTTCATTGGAGCGCAGCTGTCAGGCTGTAAGAAAACAGAGCTGTTCCTGTCGTACACAAATGTGATGGGGTCAACATACCTCCGACAAGTAAACATGTCTTGCTTCTTCAGAAAGAAAGAAACACTATTTGCACATCTAAGAAACATCAGACGGAGACAAGATGTTGAACTGATGTATACACCACTTCCGCTGACAGCAGAAGGATTCAAACTGAAATCTTTTAGCTTTGTCCATTTCCATAAGAAAAAAAAGGACCATGTCAGATGATTTATGGAGTTTCATCCCTAATGGCTGTGCATTAAAACCCGAGCAGAGCTTCCCTGACGCACCTGCTGTTTACATCTAACCCTCACTGATCAATCTTTCATGTGTGTTTTTCCGACCGCATACACCCACTCACGTACAATTCCTCATGATGCAAGCAAAGGAAAAAGGACTTACTTTAATAATGGAGTGTTTCTCCCTCCTCCATTGCATATGTGGGTGAAATTATTGGTTTGAAAGTGAGCCAAATCTACAGGTGAACAGAGCAAGGGAGCAAAGTGTAACCCTGAAAACTGTCCCCTGCAGACATACGGACACGTTTAGAGGGAATTAAGGTCTGCCGACAAGTCAGATCTAGTCACAGCCTCAGACATCACACTCACGGACCGTTGGCAGAGTGTCTGATGCACGAGGCAGACGAAATGGGAAACACTTCGGGAGTTTCGAAGTTGTCATCTGTTAAATTCTACGTGATTTCCAGGAGTGTGTCGCGTTCTTTAACGGTCCACCTGGAAACAAAGCAGTCGTGATGCCAAACCCCCTCATGGAAGAGGAGAGCCATCGTGTTTACAACTGTGACAATGAGCGCTTATCTGGACCAACTAAACGCTGGGCTTTCAAAAGTATGTGAAGTACGAAAACAACATTAAGTAAACTTGCACAGCGTTCTTGAATTAATAATTTATTTGCTGCGGACTGTTATCGTAGGGACATCGACATTACATTTCCAAAAACAAAACAAAACAAAAGATACACTACCAGTCAAACATTTTTTGACAAAAAAAAAAACAGTCTAAACCAGTCTTTTTGACCAGTCTAAAACATACAATTTGAATTGGCTAACAATTCTTGTTTTTTTTTATAAGCAGATAAATATTTTCAAAAGCTTTGACCGCCAAATTAAAGTCATGTGGTGTAACTCACAATATCATGTGGAGTAAAAGGAGCTTTGTTAAATTAATTAATTAATAATAAATTCATATATATATATATTTATTAAAAAAAAAAAATTGTTCTAAAAAAAAATGAGAAATGTTTCTTGAGCATCAAATCACTGAAGACTGGAGTAATGATGCAGATGTCCAGACACACTAGCAAACCTAGGACGTCCATACTGGGAGACAAACACTTGAGAAAATATGTTTGCGCTCTCATACAAACACACCCAGCTGGCCGCCGTGTTTACAAGGCGCGGCTGGCTGTCATGCTAAGTTAGCAATATAGTACACACGCAGAATGACAGGGCTGGACGGGCAACAACACTCAAACAACAGAGGTCTGGTAAACAAATAAATCACACACACGATCATTGCCCGCACAACCCGCACCTGGCAGCCCCCCTGCTGCGCTCTGAGCGCGACTGTGTTGGCAGTCTCAAACTCACAGCGTTTCAAACACTTATCTTTGCTTTTTGACATCAGAATGAATACAGGTGCATATATAATGATCAAGATGGAAAATTGTAGCATACTTTTTCAGTTATGGTGCTATTTCTGGTAAGACCACAGTAACCACAAATATAAAATATATATATATATTTTTTTTTTTTTTGAGAAAATACAGTAGCTTTAGTTAGGCTTAGACACTTGACTATCAGCATAAAGAAGACTAGTCAATTGCAGTGTTTATTCTGTGCAAGAACCAGCCATTTAAACAGGAAGTGACCATCTAATTGACACACAAAGCCACCAACCAAAGTGAGTTATTTCTAGGGCTTCACAGCCACTTATTTTTCTACCGGTTAGTCAACAAGTGGGCGTGTGCATATTTACCTTATGTAAACAACTAGATCAAAAGCATCTACAAGTTGTTGTAACCCCTGAAGAGTTCTATAAACAAGATGTTATGTCTAGTAAATGGCACTTCAGACCAAACATGGCTAGCTATTTCGTGTATCGCTCCAGCCAACGGAACTAAAACCAACGTTTGAACTACTGTTGGATTTATATGCTGTGAAAACAGGTGATAAAAACTTTCCGGTGCTTCTGTATATAAATTCAGAGAAAAAGAAAAAGGCTGGTCTAATCAAAATACTGGACACAAAAACTAATGGCCCTATCATACACCCGGCGAAATGCGGCACCAGGCGCTACGCAAGTGTTTTTGCTAGTTTCAGCCCGATGCACTTATCATTTTCACGTCCTGCGCCACGTTGTTTAAATAGCAAATGAATTTGTGCCCATTTGTGCGCCCATTTGCTGCTGGTCTGAAAACCAGGTGTGTTCAGGCGCATTGTTGGCTCGTTGCTATTTTGAGGAAACTGAAATAGACTGCGCTATTGACCAACTGAAACCAGGTCTAAAGTCAATATCGCATAAATTTTTTTTTTTGTTATTTAAAGAACGTGTCAGTAATGTGCGCCTATGGGGGGTCCACAACGCGTGTACACTTTCTCCCGTAGATGGTGTGCTTGAGCTTTAACTTCACACATGACCAGATCCGTTTCCTCGCTGGAGAAGCGTTCAGTTTTTCTGCTTGCAAATTCCACCATGTAAATAGTGAATCCGCCATGGCGCGAGCACAACTGGCTTTTAAAGGGAATGGGAGATGAGACTCTGCTTGGTTTATTGAACGTTACGCCCAAAACACACCCATTACTCATTAAGGGAATAGGGACAACCCTTTTAGACCATGCGCCGGGAGCGGCGACCATTTTTCCAGTCGTTAAACTAGCAAAAGTGGATTCTGACGCCCTAAGTGCACTTGCGCCATGCGCTTTAGACCATGCGCTTAGATCTTTAAAATAGGGCACTAAAAGTATACAAAATAAATGCATACTTAAATTGTATGTGGGGGGGGGGGATTTATATATTAAAATATATCAATCGGAATCGAGTTGTAAAGCATCCCAGTGTGACAGTAGGTGTCTTTCCAAGAGCACAAGCCTGTAAACAGGAGAGGCTATTCATGGCGCCTGTGGCCCCCAACAGACAGACACTGACTCACTGGCCCCTCTCTGAGACTCGACTTCAATCCTGCCTCTCCCAGGCACAGCAGGGCTGACAGATGAGCGTGGGGGAGGCTTTTGGAACAGCTTCCATCACAACATACACACGGCTCACGATTTCCTCACATCCTTTAAAAATATGCCTGGATGCACCAAAACTACACTTGTCATGCTATTAGATGCTGGTCACAGAGCTTACAAGGGGCTCTTGGGTGAAAGGGACCGTACAGTTTTATATAGTCTATAGCAGGGGTCAGCAACCTAATCACTGACAACAGCTAAAGAGGTGTATATTTAATTTAAATAAAGTTCCTCAAACTTGCATGTTGACGTACATTTTGAGGTAATCGTTCCTTTCCTCTAATGATCACTAGGGGCAAACGGCAAATAACCTACAATATTAAAAGCCATTCTTCATTCTGTAAATGGAAATATGTACTTGCAATGATTTGATGCCATTAACTGGCTGGCAAATCACTGGCAAATCAAGTAATTAGTACTTCCTTAAAAGCACTCACTGAAAAAGCACTATCAACCCGATATCTTGTAAACACAGCTCCGTTTTCAGACAGACTGGTCTCCCCAGGATCCTTGAAGATGCGTAAACAAGCCAATCAGGCTGAAACGAGTAATATAAGAAGCTCTTGCATTCTTGTGAACAATATGTATGAGATGGTGGTCAGTGAACAGACTGTAGGCGTCTGAGCCGATCATGAAACATGTCAGAGCATGTGCACTACCCTCTAGGACAAGTCTCCGACCCACATATTCTGTATTTATGGGCTTTTCTTCTTCACTGTATAGGAATAATATTCAATTCTGTGAATAGGACCGATGACTCTGACCTGTGACTCTGATCTGACCGTATTCTAAAAGAACCTAGTGATTCCTAAGATGCTTCACACATCCACTCAAATGTACACAAATAAGGGACACTGCACAAAACAGGCATTCGTATTAGAGTTCTCAACGGGCCGGGTCGGCCCGACAAACCCGACGGGACCCGCGGGTTCGGGCCGGGTTCGGGTCGAAAATATAAGCAAATGACTCGGGTCGGGTCGGACCTCGGGCTTAATCTTTTCCGCTCAGTAAAAAAAAACAATGTTCACCGTAAAGAAAGTCTGGCTGCTGCGTGCAAAGTGCATCGCGGGTGGCTGGCCGTAAGAGAAGAGAACACACTGTGGACGCACTGTTCCTCCACGATGCCTTAAAGCATACGATTATGTTTGTAGGCTATGCCTATTTTGTTTCAAAACTCGTAGCCTGCACGCTGGCTGGCTGTTTGAGTTCTTTTTATTTATTATTGTGTTAAGATTTTTATTAAAACAGGCATGGCATTAGCTACTTTCCTTTGAAAATAGTTGGCAGCTGCACTTGCGCGCATTTCAGACGTGATATTAGACGATGGAAAAAGCAAAGAAAACGCGGTCGGAAGACTAGTAAAAGGAAAAGAGAATCTGACCGCGTGAGGAACCGGACAAGTGTCTCACTCGTTCGGGCTTTCACTCGTCGGCGCGAGCTAAAAAGCAGCACTGGATGCAACAGTGATGCTGACCTGGCGATCTTGTTGATGGACTAGTAAGTAAATCTTTCTAAGTTTGTGTGCATTTTATTATGTGATTTCACCGGAATGAATAGAGTCACCGCGACGGTGATAGATTGAAGTGAGTCGGGCCGCGGGCCGGGTTCGGGCAGATAATTCATGTTGATGTGTCGGGTTACATCGGGTCCGGGCTTTAAAAGCCACGGGCCGGGTCGGGTCGGGTTGTAATTTTCAGGCCCGTTGAGAACTCTAATTCGTATAACTATAAAATGGTACATGAACTCTGCTCTGAACACAGCACTGTGCTTTATTATGCTCAGGAATGAAAAAGCGCACAACAACAGAGGCAATTTAGTGGGAATGTCTTAAATCTTTCTCCTTCAGTTCCTCTGCATCTCAAGCATTTGTAGAATAGAGCACAACAGCCTGCCTCAATTTTCTTTTTCCTTTTATGAATTGACTGGCTGCAGTTATTACTTGAACGCTCCAAAAAGACCTCAGATCGCAGATTGAATTGAATGCATGCAGTGTCTCAACAATAATGCAACATCCCATCTAATTGCATGAAATCAAAAGAGACATGCAGATGAAGGGATATTTCCCAGGTCCGTAGATGCCTCTTGACGCTTTGTCCTGGTTGACTCGAAAAACTGAATCATTATCTACAGTTCTTTAGACTGCTGGAAAAAAGACTTATGATTTATGAACAAGCGCAAATTTGAGTAATTACCACAGAATTATGCGGAAAACAATGAAGGCTGGTCGAATCCATCGATATCCCTCAGCATGCCATTATCGCTATTGTGCAAGGTACTTAAAATGCATGTTAAAGAACACGGTACTTAAATGCATACAATGGACTGAAAGTTATTCTTTAGTAGAGTAGAACAATGCAGTGTCGGAATGAACACACGTCAAATCATAATTGCGATTTCCAAACTCGTAAGTAGGAACTTTTTAGCTGCAACAGACTCACCTACCTACTCTTTCCCTACAAAACAAAGCTTTTATGGGACGCATTCTTGTCACATCGCTTTGTTTGTCTTTGTTTGCCATTGAGAACCAAATGTCTGTCTGTCATGAAGACATAAGCAGACCCCTGAGGTCTTTCACCATCACATAAATACCTTGTACAGCATCAATCAACAACTGAGGGCTGCTTTCATTAAACAGCATGTCTTAAGCCAAGCCCTTTCCCACGAGTCATACTTTAACTCTTATCTTCAAACAATACTAACTGTCACAGAATGATAAATGGTACACCATGCCAATGACAATCCTTAGGACGGTCTTTGGAAGACTTAACACTGTATCTGGGGTCATCAAAAAGTTTACAGTGCTTGTTTGAAAGTGCTTTCTAATGGATCTCTGGAAGCAGATGGATATGTCATGCTGAAGAAAGTGTGGTAAAGACGTCAGTAGGGACGTCATAATAAGCAGTTAGAAGCTTCACTGGTTCTTGGGTCAAAGTTATCAAAAGGTGCAAACCAACTTCCGGCTCAAATTGCTGGTTGTCTGGAAACATGTGCGAGAGAGACTAAGCTATTAACCTTAGGGTTCCTCTTCCTGTCTTCCTGCATGTTTCTTTCACTTCTAGGGCCCTATCTTGCACCCAGCGCACGATCTGAAACGCAAGTGTCAAAGCGCAAAGCGCAAGTAACTTTGTGGGCGGATCCCGGCGCTGTTGCTATTTTCCCGGCAGGATAAATGCCTCTTGCGCCTGGCGCAAATCTAAAAGAGGTTGGTCTGAAGTAGCTTCATTATTCATAGGTGTGGTTTGGGCGTAACGTGAAATAAACCAATCAGAGCGTCATCCAACATACCCTTTAAGAAAAGGTGCGCATGTTGCATGGCGGATTGTTATTATTATGGCGCATTTACCAGGCGCGCGCCAGGAGCGGTTCACAGCCGAGGAGATCGTTGTTCTCGCCAGGGCCGTAAAAGAAAGAGAATTGACATTGGGGATGGGACAAACCCACCCAAATCAATAGAAAAAATATGAGAAAGCTCAACTTAACTGGTAAGTTAAAGAGTAAGGTTTTTAATGTACTTACATTATGGTAAAGGTGATTTCGCAGTCTTCAGATTTTTTTTTTCCTAGTTCTTGACGGACAAAATAATTTGTCAGATGTCCTTATATACATATGTGTCTTGCCACTATTGGGCAAACAGGTCTGATCCGTCATTACTACAATTTGCCTGAAAAATTACCACTGGTAAATGTGTAAGCTAGATTTATGGATATATTTTTAGATATATTTTTTTTCACATCTTCATGGACACCACAATGATTTCCCTCGTGTGGTAATATTTGTCCTTGTTATAATGTATGATTTGCAAAAATAAAAACTGCTGCATGCGTGTTGATGAGAGAATCAAAGTGTGTGCGCGTTGTGCACCCGCTACATTATGGCCAAGCATGCACGCTTAACATAGCATTATGAACAACGCGCAACGCGCCACTGACTTTAGACCAGGTTTTTTTTGGTCAGTGGCGCAATTGTTTTCTGGAAGTGCAAAATAGCACTAGGGAATGTTTGCGCCGAAACACACTTCCTTTTTGCGCCGACCCGCCCAGGGAGCGCAAGTTCATTTCCTAGTTTACCGACGTGCGTCTGTGGAGGGAAAAGCCCGCTTTGCGCGGGTGCAAAATAGGAATGATACATGCGTCGGTGTACAAAGTCAATTGCGCTGGGTGCAAGATAGAGCCCCTAGAGTATTGTTTGTGAAAAATGAGTAAGCTTAGAGTCAGGAAACCAATTTTCCAGAACAATGTCATATCAGGGAACTGTTGACAGTGAGCAACTCAGACTCGGTCTTTGCTAAACGCTCTATGAAATATTTCGCCTGAGGAAGAGTGACAAGAAACCTGTCAAAAATGTGGCCCTCGACAATCAGTTAGAGATATAAAACTGGTGAAGACGGTGAGAAGTAATGGGTTGTGTATTAGAGGGACACAGAGGAGTGTATCCTTCTCGAAGACCTTTGGCAGTGGCTCACAGCAGTGGCTTCAGAGTATAATACACCATGACACCTGTGCAACTATGACCGAGGGGCAGAGACAGCTTACACAGGCTCCAACACACCACACACACACACACACACACACACACACACACACACACACACACACATAGAAAATGCGTTATACAAGCAATATAAAGATTTTTATTCATACATAAAAATTCTCCACAGGCGCAGATAATTTGATTTGATTTGATTTGATTTACTTTATTAATCCCCAGGGGGAAATTTATGTGTCACAGCAGCATAGAAATACAATGAATAAATAAACAACAACAACAACAAACAACATACACAACAGCAACAAGTCTTGTTCTCAAGTATCAATTTTTCAAAGCACCATGATTATATACGACCAGAATAAATACATAAATATATATATATATATCATCTCACATAACACTGATTATAAAATCTAATTGCGGTTGGGAAAAAAGACTTTCTAAAACGCTCTTTGTAGCAGCGTGGATGAATTAATCTTGAGCTGTAGGTACTCACAAAAACTCGAGATATTTCTTTAAGAGGATGACAGTCATGATTAATCATAAGAGAAAGTTTCCCAATCATTCTATCCTGCACTATCTCCTCTAAAGTGGGTAATACACTCCCCACGACAGAGCCTGCCTTCTTTATGAGTTTATTTAACTTATTCTTCTCCTTTTCCAACAGTCCCCCTCCCCAACATGTGATAGAATACAAAATGACAGATGAGACTACAGAGTCATAGAATGTCTTAAGTAGTACCTGACGTACCCCAAAGGATCTCAGACGTCTTAACAAATGAATACGACTCTGACCCTTCTTGTAGACATGCATCGTGTTATCAGACCAGTTGAGCTTGTTGTTCAAATATACACCCAAATACTTGTAAGTTGTTACAATCTCAACTTCTGACTCTCTTAAATTTACTGGTACTGCTTTCTGGGGAAGTCTACTAAAATCAACCACTATTTCCTTTGTCTTACTAGCATTTAGCCTGAGACCGTTTTTATCACACCAGTCCACAAAGCTCTTTATTAGCTCCCTATATTCACTCTCATCGTGGTGCTTTATACAGCCAACTATTACAGAATCATCAGAAAATTTCTGAAGATGACAAGATTTAGAATTATACTGAAAATCTGATGTATAAAAAGTGAACAAAAATGGTGCTAAAACCGTTCCTTGAGGAACTCCAGTGCTGCACTTCACTACTTGAGACACACAGTCCTGCATCCTCACATACTGTGGTCTATTAGAGAGATAATCAGTTATCCAGTTGACCATACCCTGATGTACTCCAACATTTTCCATCTTACTTCGTAGTAGTGAAGGCTGAATAGTATTAAATGCACTAGAGAAATCAAAGAATGTAATTCTAACTGTGCTGTCCGGGGTCTCTAAGTGACATAAGGATTTATGCAAAAGATAAATAAGTGCATCATCCACTCCAACACCAGTTTTATAAGCGAACTGTAATTTATCCTCAGCACCACGCAATACTGACTTTAAATGGTTTAATACCAATCTCTCAAAAACCTTCATTAACTGTGCTGTTAATGCAATAGGCCTATAATGCGAAAACTCAGTGGGATTTGTTAATTTAGGTACAGGGACTACACATGATGTCTTCCATAAAACAGGTATTTTTTCTAAACGCAAACTCAAGTTAAAAATATAATGAACGACCCTGCACATCTGATCAGCACAGGCCTTTAGAACTCTAGGATTAATACCATCTGGACCCGGAGATTTGTTCATCTTAATTCTCCTTAGCCCACTCCTTACTTGTTCAACTGATATCGAAAAACCAGGAACATACTCACATATGGGAGAAAAGGATGAGCTTAGAGCTGGAGGTGGATATGATGAAGAACTACGTGGTAAACTACTTAATGGGGAATGTTCAAAATCATTAGACCCAACATCAAATCTGTTAAAAAATAAATTTAATTCATCTGCCCATGTCTGGCCACCAGAAGCAGTGTATCTCCTTACTTTATTCTCATGTCCGGACATCATATTTAGATCTTTCCAAACCTCTCTCACATTCTTTTGTTGTAATTTTCTTTCCGTTTTTAACTTATAACTCTCTTTCCCCTCTCTAATTTTTACTTTTAGTAACCTCTGTACTCTCTTTTGCTCATCCTTATCACCCGCTAGAAAGGCCCTCTTTTTCTCATTTAATAATAATTTTAACTCAGAGGTAACCCAAGGTTTGTTGTTTGAATAACATTTGATCTTTTTAGTAGGTACTGTATTATCAACGCAAAAGTTTATATAATCTGTAATACACTCGGTTAGACTATCAATGTCCTCACCATGTGATTTACACAGAACGTCCCAATCAGTTGTTTCAAAACAATCCATTAATGCTTCATAGGCTGAATCAGACCATATCTTAACTGTTCTTATTGCTGGCGGTTGCTTCCTCACAACCGGCACATAAACGGGCCTAATATAAACAAGATTGTGATCCGACCGTCCCAATGGTGAAAGTGGTGAAGATCTGTAGGCTTCTTTCACATTTGCATAAAACAAGTCCAGGATTTTATTGTCTCTCGTTTCACAGTCCACATACTGAGTAAACGTGGGGAGAGTATCATGTAAAGATGCTTGGTTGAAATCACCAGAGATAGTAATCAGTGACTGGGGATATTTTGACTGTATCCTGGCTGTAGCAGTATTAATATATTCACAGGCATTTGTCACATTGGCCGAAGGAGGGATATACACCGTTATCGCAATCACATAAGAAAATTCTCTTGGCAAATAGTACGGTCTCAGCCCCACCGCAAGTAGTTCAATATCCTTATTGCATAGTTTTTCTTTAATCGTGACATGACCCGGATTACACCAGCGTTCATTTACAAACAGTGCCAGCCCACCTCCTTTCCTCTTACCCGTCTCCGCAGCACACCTGTCCGCTCGCACAAGATGAAAACAATCCAATTTTGCAACCGAGTCCGGCGTTCTCTCGCTCAACCAAGTCTCAGTTAGACACATAAAACTACATTCGCGATACTCCCGTTGCATCCTTGTTAGCGCCGTGAGCTCATCCATTTTATTCCCAAGCGACCGGACATTTCCCATGATAATCGCGGGTAAAAATGGTTTATATCGTCTTCTCTTCAATCGCTGCTTTACTCCAGCCCTACACCCCCTTCTCCTCCTCCTTAATTCCACAGGAATCTCCCTCCTAGGTACAGATGACATCGTGGTGTGCTGGAGTTCCAGTAGTTGTTCTCTTGAGTACATAATGGAGCCAAAGTTTGGTGCTCCCGATACATTCCCCAAAGTTCCAATTAAGAACGCCAAAATAAAAATGATCATAATCCAATGCTTCTTGATACTCTCGAACTTAGGACCACACATAAACACATTCCTCAGACATCGATAAAAAGAATTAAACAAATAAAAAAGATAAAAAAGGTTAAAAACATTCAGAGCTGCTGCGACAGGCTGCCACATGCACGGCGCCATCTTGGATCCTATATATCCTATATAAAACAAATTCAAGGACACGGATACACCCACTATCTTTAATTCATGAGTAATGTCAGGTTTACAGTGTGCACTCAACCATTATGAATACACAATGAACTGGATATTCAAACTTGGCCATTTGCATTCAGTTACTAGACACATCAAGATAATTGTTGGTGTCACTGACATCAAACCTGGCACAACATGGAGATTTTTGAATGTTTTCAACACAAATGCATGACTTCAAAACACTCTATGTATCCAAGTCATATGGACTATGTTTATTGTTATTTTACAACCTTTTTCATACAAAACAATATATTTTGTTCCTTTTTGTGTCATTTTTGTCTCTACTTCTGCTTCAGAAAAGCAGGGAAGCTACAGGAAAGCACAAGGATATGTATTTCCATTTGGTACTGCTTGTGACACCGAAATCAGACTCCTTCTCTTTAAATGATTAGTTAATCACAAGCTTTCAAAAATAAATAAATAAATAAATAATACAAATATAACAATATAATATATAAACATCATTTCGTCTGATGTGAACATTTTAATCCAAGCCGTTACTGCACATTCAGACCACCATTGAAGGACACAGGTCAATGAGATATTAAAGCTATAAAGAGAATAAACATAACCAGACTAAAGGTATCTGTGAAAGCAAATGCATAATTGGATGAACACAAGGGATGGGGGGGGGGGGGTGCTCCACCAGGGGAGGCTCTGGCAAACACTTCCCTTTCATAATCTCTCACTTCAACCAATCAGTACTCAGAAGAAACCCACCCCCTCTAGAGTGCCCCTCCTCTGAAACACCATGCCTGTCTGTTTATAGAGTGCAGAGAGGAAAGAGAGAGGCAGAGGAGTGTAGTACGCACTTAGGGTCTGCGAGAGAGAGAGCGACAGTGAGGAAAAAGAAGAAAGACCCATACGATTCAGAGCGCAAATCGGAGGAACGGAAAGAAAGGATGGATTGCTGAGGAAGAAAATGTTGATTAGAGACCAAGATCTGGAAGAGATACCAAAAAGCTGTAAGATCCTGATGTTTATGTTTTCATCTTTTCAACAGTTTTTAATAGATGCCATGTGGACACTGGAAGCTTAAGAGTCACAGAGAGTTATTAGTCCTAACTCAGCAAATGTTGTTTGTCATTTGAACAAAATGAACGGGAAAAAAAACATAATATCTAAAATTGAAGGACTACTTTCTCCAGGTACTGAAGGATCATTTATAAACAACTGTGCTGTATCCTTATCTTCTGGTCTATTCTAAAACAAACAACAGATTGCTTGTATCGTAAGGGTTACTGTGGAGCAGTGCTCGTGTGACACGCTGTGTGCCTGCTGTTCAACTGAGGGCAACTATACTAACTGAACTGGACAGGATGCTGACTTTCTCAAAAACATCCCCTAGCCTGCGGCAGCGAGCTAACTCTTGATTTAAGACCTCTACTGTTCCGTCTCAGATGTCAGGACTGCAAAACAACACCAACTGTTAAAAGGATGGTTCACAGAAGGTTGGGCTCAGCCTTGAGGATGGGGCAAAAACAATTGCTTTTCCTTCAATGACTTAAATTAATGCCGTCAACCCTCTCTAGCCGAGAATAGGACAAGAATGACCAAGTGCCAGCCAAACAAGGAGTTATGAGGTGGATTATTTGGAGCAACTGTTGGCAATCTTAAGGTAAAGATAATCTTATAACTTCTAAAATTTGAATGTCTCAGTTTAACGTGATGTTTCTGGATCAGCAAGTTGGTAATAGTCCTTGAATAGATGCACTCTCATGCATTAGGCTGACAGAACAATTATTAAGCAAGGTATTCGCTGTATTCAATAACAGTTTTATTTTTTTGTTCTCTTTCTTGCAATCTGATCTGTCAGATCTTTAAGGATAAGAACAGCTAATCAAGACAGCTTTTGACAGATTGTGGACCTCTACCCTGGTGAAACTCTGGCTGCTCTGATTCCTAACCAAAGCATCCTTACGGCACAATGCTGTGTGCTCAGGGTGTGGCCGCACCCCTAATGCTGAGCTCTTTTCTGCTGCAGCTAGTCAGAGCCAATCTCCCTTCTGGCTGCCTGATTACTTCTGATATCCTAAGCTGCACCAACCTTGGCCTTGTCCAATTCCCGGTAGAGTTGCCGGTAATGGTGGCAACATTGGACTTCAACCACAACCGTTTAGAAAGTCTTAAGGAGGGTAGCTTTGCTGGCCTTCTTAATCTTGACACCATACGGTTAGCCCACAATCAGCTGAGCAGACTCACTCCTGGAACTTTCCGGAATACAAGTAACATACGCCATCTGGACCTTTCCTCTAATCAACTGAACATTATTGAGCAGCATTACTTTCAAGAGTTAGTAGGAATCGAGGAGCTACTCCTTTACAACAACCGCATAGTTAGGGTGGAGAGCAAAGCCCTGAGTGGTTTGAGCAACCTACGCAAAGCCTACCTGAGTCATAACAGACTGACAGATTTCCCCTTCTTTTCCATTCAAGAACATGCTAATATGACGCTGGATCTAAGCTCGAATCGTATGCCCAACCTTCCGGTCGAGGATATTGAGGCTCTAGAAGAATCACTACAGAGAGGGTTGTTCCTGCACAACAATACCCTAAATTGTGGGTGCTCAATATACAGCATGTTTAAACAGTGGGAGCATAGAGGCTTTACTTCAGTGAGAGATTTTCGGGAGGAGCATACCTGCTTGCTTCATGGCGACCACCGTGCTCCAGTGAAGTTTCTTCAATATGTACGATTCTTTGAGAATTGCAAGGTAAAACTTCAATTGAAGAAAAGTCTGACAGCAGACGCTGGAAATTCAGTGAAGTTGAATTGTGAAACAATTCAATTAAAGGGAAAGCATCTTACCTACTGGTGGGTATCCCCAAGTAAGGAATACATTGCTCCCCCTGGTAATAACAACACTCTGCGAATGTATGCAGAGGTACTTTGGAAATCTTGGCAGCACAAGTGGAGGACTCTGGGGTATACTTGTGCATGGCTCAATACCATCAAGAGTCACTCAACGAGACTTGTGAAGTTAATCTAACTGTGTTGATACACCACCAGGAGGTGGAGTCCTTTAATACTGGCTTTACAACCCTGCTGGGTTGTGTTGTCAGCCTGGTTCTGGTCCTAATGTACCTCTACTTGACACCCTGTCGCTGCTGGTGTCGCAAGCAGCCCCTACCAGTGACACCAAGCCCTGCAAACGAATGCACCGCCCAGTCATCTATCCTGACACCCACGCCACCTGCCACCACGGAGGGGCCCGGCCGCAAGGTCAGTAACAACAAGCATGTGGTCTTTCTGGAACCCATAAAGGAGGCACAGAATGGGAGGCCGCGGGCAGCACTGGCCCTTGAGTATCCCAAGCTGGCAGTAACACGGAGCGATGCTGACTCTGTCACTTCTGTCTTCTCAGACACCACTATTGTGCCATAGCGGCTGCTTTCTCTCAACCCAACGACCTGCTCAAATGAGCATGTGGGTCCATCAACGTGGCAGTCTGTAACTGCAGAGCTACTCAGGACAGATCAGGGAGAGGGCTTTGCAAGCTTTTAGCAGTGAGCAGAACAGACCAGGAAAGTGCATACAATCAGAGAGATATAAAAACAAAATGCAAAAAGATGGAGCCATGTGCTTCCAAGATTCGGCGTTAAGGTTTTACTGAGCCATGAGACGATACAAGAGGAAGGATATGAAACTACAAAAACTGAGAAGGGTAAAAGCTTACCCTTTACCACTGCTTGAGCCTTGATAGATTCATAGCTATGAATGCCTTGTCTAGAGCATATAACTCAATGAATACTGCATAAACCCCACTCTACTCTAGAAATAGCATGAATGATATGAAGGAGAATGACAAGACCCTACTGAATTTCTAGTTTTTTACAGATATATGACTATAATGCTGATTTTTTTTTTTTTTAGGTGTCTTTTGTACCCCTGTGTTTCACATTGACAACTTAGTGAGTAGTTAGCAGCAGAAAATCCTTTAAGCAGTCATGCCCACTTAGAAAATGTAAGGGTTTTGCTCATAAAAGATGCATTCACAAAAAAGTTGGGATTGTTGAGAAGTTGTTTAACAAAAATTGACATTTAGTCACGCAAGTTGGTGCTCCTAAGCTATCAGAGTGAATGTGTATATCACACAAAGGTCGCATCTTATCCTTATTAAGATTATAACTTGAAATGGATGAAATTTAATGAAATGGAATCTGTGAAAAAAAACTGAAGTACTTTTCCCGCCTCCCTAAGCATTCAATGTTTCCCCTTGCCACCCACCCTTCTTCCCCTTCCACAAATCCCTTCTTTATCAGCTTCTTAATAAATCCTTTTGCTTCGACCCCAGAGGTAAATGTCTGCCTTCTTATAAAAGTCTCTTTGGCCAAGCTGAGCATCCAAACTAGAATGTGTGTCCTCACATTCTTGCTTTTCCATTCAAGAGTAAATATAACACTTTGTTTGCAACTGTACATAAGAACAAAACACAATCAAAAGCTGCTGCCAGCCAGAGCACGAGTGAACTTGTGTGATATATCTGGGATCAAATCTAAATGTTCATGAATATCATATGGCTGCATTTTACAACAACTTACAAAAATATCCTTATTTGCTTGAAAATGGAACACAGATATTCTACTGACCACTGAAGTTACAGCACAAACCACTAATAATATTTTTCTCGCTAGAACTTCAGACCCAGTGAAGCGAGAAAAGTTTGTGAGATGATTTGGAGACATGCCATGACCCAAAAATTAAAACAGGCAGTAGAAAGGAGTATTTTACAATAATATATTACCCTTGAGCCGAATCCAATCTTCCCCAGAATAACTGCATATTAATGTGTGTTCCATCTGCTTTCTGAATCAAAGTTGTAACGCTGTCACTAAAACCACCATCATCACAATCATCATCATTGCCACACTGTTTTGTGCCACAATTCTAACCTAATTTGCATGGACACGCATTTTGACATCCAAGGCATGCACAGTTTCCACCAAATCACATTCCACATTGCCCAATTAGAGTGGGGTAATTTGTGCCACTTTTTATTTTTATTAAAGGGATAGCTTATCTAAAAATGAACAGCGTCGAAAAAAATGAACAAAATCCTAACATCGTTTGCTCAGCCCCATTTCATTTCAAAACTGTACATTGCAAAACTGACTTCTTCTGTGAAAAAATAAAAGAAAATATTTTCTGAAATATGTCAATGTTTTTTGCTTATACATAAGTCAACAACATCATCCAAAACATCTTTTT
Organism: Chrosomus eos; assembly: GCA_036326025.1. NCBI lineage: Eukaryota > Metazoa > Chordata > Actinopteri > Cypriniformes > Leuciscidae > Chrosomus > Chrosomus eos. The sequence goes on from CM070838.1 coordinate 29,107,189, forward strand.
TGAAAGTTCCACAGAAGAAAGTAAGACATACAGATTTGGGAAGACATGAGGGTAAGTAAATGCTGGGTGGGGGGGGGGGGGGGATTTTGCAAATTTTACAATTGCATCTAATATCTTTAAAACAGGGACACACAAAACTCATATCTAGGGGTAAGTTGAGTAACTAG
>CM070838.1:29113296-29591535 GCA_036326025.1 Chrosomus eos
TTAAAAACACTTTTGCTGATAATTTACTCACCCGCGTTCATGTGACGTCACGTTATACGCAATTACGTTGAAAATGTCACGAACGTGCATCACAGAACAGAGCAAAGAGAGCATTTGTGCTTATAAAACTTAAACTTTTTTATTTATTTTTGAAATGAGCGATGGTTTCGCTAGATAAGACCCTTATTCATCGACTGGTATCGTTTAAAGCCCTTTGAAGCTGCACTGAAACTGTTATTTGGACCTTGAACCGTTTGGCTCCCATTGAAGTCCATTATATGGAGAAAATCCTGGAATGTTTTCATCAAAAACCTTAATTTCCTTTCGACTGAAGAAAGAAAGACATGGACATCTTGGATGACATGGGGGTGAGTAAATTATCAGCAAACATTTTTTTAAAAGTGAACTAATCCTTTAAGAGCTCAGAAAATAAGTGTCAACCTGTTTTAGCCTGTGCGTGTGGCTGATCTGTGATTTTTATCATAAACTAAAACGACAAACAACAGAACAAACCTCCCATAAACTCTTAAATTGATAGAGAACAGACTCATAATCATACATTTGCGGATGAATAAACCCAATAATGCTTTCTTTAAGAGATAAAAAACAATTCACCCATTTGTGTGTGCACTGAGAGCAGAATAAATGTTAAACAAGTAAATGGGAGTAGCTGGTTTGTCAGCCCCATTTCATAATGTTGAATGGAAACAGCGGAGATATGCTGTATAATGGCTCTGATATAATGCACCTATTCTGAGCTGGCATAATGAGAGGAGTGGAAAGGCAAGTAGAAGATAAAAAGAAAGGAGGGAGTGGAATGAGGGGGTGAAGCAGTAAAATAAATGCAGCGTACCCTCCAAAGACGAACCAGGATCCAGTTGGTTTGAGCCCATGGTCTCTGTTCATATGGAGCCAGTAAGTTCCTCATCATAGCCATCCGCCTGAGAGATATTACATCATAAATAATGATAATACAAATAAAAAATTTAAAACAGACAGAATGCAGAATGCACTGACAGAACGAAAAGTAGATTGTCTGATGCACATTACACGTGCATCTGCAGGAGCTTTCTCAAAATGGCAAGCTTCACTCTGATTGGCTGGTTATGCAAATTTTAGGAACCAGGTTGCACAGGTCTTTGATAATTGGGCGTAATTCACAAGGTATTAGATTGATATGATGAGTGTTTTAAAACAAAACAAACAAAAACAAACCATCGACAACAAACCAAACCAAAAATCATCATAAAACGAAGAAAAATTAAACAAAAAAAAGATCAAAACTAACCTTTCAAAGCAAAAGAAAAAAACAAAAAGCAAAACAAAACTAAACCATCAAAAACATCAAACAAAGAACAAAACTAACCTTCCAAACAAAACCTTCAAAAACAATTAAAAACCTTCAAAAGAACAAAAAAACACCAAAACAAAGACAAAACCATAAAAAGTCGTGCCATGGTAGCAGTTTATAGCTAGCTACCTGAGTGACACATCCTGTTTAACACAAAAACACACTTTAAAGGGCTTGTACGCTAATGGTGCATTATCAAATCATTCACGTCATCATTCGCAAACGTGCACTGAGTGTGTTTCTGTCCTATGGAGAATTGAAAACAAGTAATGCATTTACAAAAAAACAGATAATCACTGCATTTTAATGAGAACTTGGGCTTGAGCACATACTGTTCTTCTGGGATCCTCTCGACGGCACGCAGGGATTGTGGGTAACAGACGTAACTGGCCAACGCCTGCATCAGTGAATCTTTGATATCTGTGGAAGAAAATTAAACAGGAAGAGAATGATTCAATCAATTCCTTATATTAGAATCTAGTCCCATTCTGTATGTCCAGGTTTACTCTTGAACGCTACACAAATAAAATGGGTTGCAACTGGCAATTCACATTATTGTTAAAAAGCTATTCTTTCTTGCATTTGCATGCATTATTGTTGATGTATCTATTTGTATTCACTTCCATTTTTTTTATGAAACAAGTCTTCAAGGATTTCCTAACACCTCAGTTCCCTTATGTTGAGAAAAAAAGTCATTGATCAAAACAAAGAGGCAAAAAAAATATAATAATAATTTAAATCACTAGACATGCCAACACAAGAAGGGTTATTGAGATATAAAAAGCTAGCTGAAATGTAATCCATATTAAAAACAGACTGTGCAACAACCGTGCTAGAAATGAAGTATATGGTAACAGAGCCTGCAGAAAACAAGATAAATATGCAAAAAAAATAATACATCAGCATAACAGAGTGAGAACATAATAAAAAAGGCTGCTTATGAAATGTAATTTAAACAAATGGGTCGTGTCTAATAACATCTGTTCATTTGCATAGCGCATTATGATTGAGGACTCGGAGTTGAGAGTATTTCAGAGTCCTAACCTTAAACAGGATTAAGAAAATACTGCGACTACAACTCATCACACAAATGACTTCATGTTGCCTGAGAGCTGAGAGAGGAAGCTTTTAATTATACCTTTACGTGAGAAATGAACCGAAGTGATGAACGATACAAGCCAACGGCTATATTAGGTTAAAGAATTCCCATTAAAACAGCCAGCGAATTGATTAGTCTATGTATTTTTGGGTCGCTCTCTTTTTTGAGTCTTTTCCTGCAGTTAATGGGAACAGAATATTAACAGAGGCAGGTAGGATGGAAAGATGGATGGCAGGGATTGGACGGACGGCAGGAAAAATGGATGGATGGACGGACAGGAGATGGATGGATGGATGGAAGGACGGACGGACGGACATAAGGATGGATGATGGATGATGGATGGATGGATGGATGGAGGAGAGGATGGATGGATGGATGGATGGATGGATGGACGACGGACGGATGGATGGATGGATGGATGGATGATGGATGGATGGATGGATGGATGGATGGATGGATGGAGTGGATGGATGGATGGATGGATGGGATGGATGGACGATGGATGGATGGATGGATGGATGGATGGATGGATGGATGGATGGATGGACGAGGATGGACGGACGGAAGGATGGACAGATGGATGGAGGATGGATGGATGGACAGACAGGAAGACGGATGGATGGACGGATGGATGGAATGGATGGATGGATTGGGGATGGATTGGTGGATGGATGGATTGGTGGATGGATGGATTGGATGGATGGATGGATGGATGGATGGATGGATGGATGGATGGATTGGTGGATGGATGGATGGGATGGATGGATGGATGGATGGATGGATGGATGGATTGGTGGATGGATGGATGGTTTGGTGGATGGATGGATGGATGGATGGGTGGATGGATGGATGGATGGATGGATGGATGGATGGGATGGATGGATGGTGGGTGGGGGTGGATGGATGGTGGATGGATGGATGGATGGATGGATGGGATGGGTGGGGATGGTGGATGGATGGGTATGGTGGATGGTGGATGGATGGTGGTGGATGGATGGGATGGGATGGATGGATGGATGGATGGATGGTGGATGGAGTGGTGGGATGGGATGGATGGATGGATGGATGGATGGTGGATGGATGGTGGATGGATGGATGTGGATGGATGGATGGATGGATGGATGGATGGTGGTGATGGATGGATGGATGGATTGGTGGATGGATGGATGGATGGATGGAGTGGATGGTGGTGGATGGATGGATGGATGGATGGATGGGTGATGGATGGATGGATGGATGGATGGTGGATGGTGTGATGGATGGATGGATGGATGGGGGTGGTGGATGGATGGATGGATGGATGGATGGATGGATGGATGGATGGATGGATGGATGGATGGTGATGGATGGATGTGATGGATGGATGGATGGATGGTGGATGGATGGATGGATGGATTGGTGGTGGATGGATGGATGGATGGTGGTGGATGATGGATGGGTGGATGGATGGTGATGGGTGGATGGATGTGGATGGAGTGGATGGATGGGATGGATGGTTGGATGGGTGGATGGATGGATGGATGGTGGATGGATGGATGGTGGATGGATGGATGGATGGATGGGATGGATGGATGGATGGATGGATGGATGGATGGATGGATGGATGGATGGATGGATGGGATGGATGGATGGATGGATGGATGGTGGATGGATGGATGGGTGGGTGGGTGGTGTGGGTGGATGGATGGGATGGGTGGTTTGGATGGGTGGATGGATGGATGGGTGGATGGTGGGTGGATGGATGGGTGGATGGTGGATGGATGGATGGATTGGATGGGTGGATGGATGGATGGATGGATGGATTGGTGGGGATGGATTGGTGGATGGTGGATGGATTGGTGGATGGATGGATGGGGATGGATTGGTGTGGTGGATGGATGTGGATGGATGGATTGGGGTGGGATGGTTGATGGGATGATGGATGGATGGTGTGGATGGGTGGATGGTGGTGGATGTGGTGGATGGTGATGGGTGGATGGATGGGTGGATGGATGGTGTGGATGGATGGTGGGTGGATGGTGGTGGATGGGGTGGATGGATGGTGGATGGATGGATGGATGTGGATGGATGTGGATGGATGGGATGTGGATGGATGGGATGGATGGATGGATGGATGTGATGGGTGTGGTGGATGGGTGGATGGAGGATGGATGGGATGGATGTGGTGGTGGTGGATGGATTGGATGGATGGATGGATGGATGGTGGTTGGTGGGGGGATGGTGGATGGATGGATGGATGGATGATGGTGGATGGGTGGTGTGATGGTGGTGATGGATGGGTGGATGGATGGGATGGATGGTATGGATGGATGGATGGATGGTGGTGGATGGATGGATGGATTGGTGGTGGATGGATGGATGATGGATGGTGGAGTGGTGATGGATGTGGTGGATGGTGGATGGATGGGATGGATGGTGTGATGGATGGATGGATGGATGGATTGGATGGATGGATGGATGGATGGATGGATGGTGATGGATGGATGGATGGATGGATGGTGGTGGATGGATGGATGGATGGATGGATGGATGGATTGGATGGATGGATGGATGGATGGATGGATGGATGATGATCGATGGATGGATGGATGGGATGGATGGTGGATGGGTGGGTGGGTGGATGGATGGATGGATGGATGGATGGATGGATGGATGGATGGATGGGTGGATGGATGAAAAAATAGACTGTCAGATGAATGGATAAAATGACGGATGAATGGATAAAAAAAACCTCAGATCGAGGGAAACAGCAGATATAAAATAGACTCCTGGACAGATAGAGAATTAAGGGTTAGTTTAAAGGTCCCCTGACATGGGGTTATTTAATTATTTTATAATGTTTCCTGGGTTGCCCTTATAATGTTAGTATGTTTTTTAGATCAAAATTAGTCATAATTTAGAAATAAAAGGCATTTTTCCTAGCCTGATTTTAGCCTCTGATTTGAACACTCTGTTTGAAGGGGCGTGTCTGCTGTGAGACTCAGTGTAACCGCCCACTGCTGTGATTGGCTGACATGCGTGCATATGAAATAGCTACATGTGAAAGTCTCTCGAATACTTTTACTACTATTATACGTTTTTACTAATACAGCTATCGAGATTAACGAATCGTGAGAATTTTTTAAAGTATTTAAATCTATTCCCATCACATAAAATGTGTGATGAGCATTGAGCAAGCAGATGACAGTCTGCTGATCGCGAGACAACGCAATTTCTGCACTCTCTCTAATGCTTTCACTAATGCAAATTCAAACACGATGATGTAAATACAGTAAGAGCTTCGTTGTGCAGTAACGTGCCTCATTGATTTCATAACGAGTTGTCCTGATAAACTCGCGCTGTGTGGAAAAATGTTCTTTGATCGATTTCTGTATATAATTTGTTCACAATTTAAATACGATTATTTTCATCCTACTAAAAGAAACGATGTGAAGTTGATATTTTAGTCACTGGCTTGACTTACTGACGCATTAACAGTATTGAACGATTTAGAGAGAAAGATTACCTGTCTGAACTTGAAATTGAATTGTTGCTTGGTAGCTCGATTGATTTATTTTCAGACGTTCATCTAAGCCAGCTCTGTATTGTCCCAAGTTGAGGAAACAGTCGTCGGTAAAATTTGTTTGCGACCATCCAAAACTTTGGGAAGTTGTGTCGGCGCATTTCCAGAGAAAATAAAATGAACCCATTGTTTCTTCAGAGGCTCGGATGAAGGAACTAAAAATACTGTTCATTTGTACATCCGAACACTGATCAACTGCCATGCTTTGCTCGTTTGCAAGCCATTATATCTCTCTATTCAACTTTTGTGCTTCGATCGGTCACACGCCATGATATCTCTCCAGGATAAACTAAAATCGCGCGCGCGTTGTACTTCCTAGCTCGTTTTCTCATGGGCGGGTCAAAGTCTCTTTTGCGGGCAAAGCAGAGAAGGGGGAGGTAACATTCCCCCCATATGACGTCATATAGGGGGAGATTCAAGATCAGCTCGTCTGAGATCTCATTTTCTCACAGGCAGAGAAAGATAGCCAAAACTCGGTTTACACAGACTGAAATTTCTAGACACGAGGGGACCAAATACAGGCTAGGGGAACTAATATTAATGTTAAAAAAAACCAGAAAGTGAAAATTTCATGTCAGGGGACCTTTAAGAAACAGAAGGGCTATAGCGTGTATATGTATGAGGTTCTCACCCGTCCCAACGATGCGCTGATCTGCAAAGTGTTTGGCGAGAATGGCTGCGAGCTGGGCGAGAGTGTCTTCATAACCTGAGAGTGATAAACACAACACAGAAACATAAGTGTGCTCTGGAAAGGATACACATTACATTTGAGAAGCTCTAAAGCTCGAGCACTAGACGCTGCAGTGAACAGCAAGATCTGAGTGACCTGGAAGCTCCTCCATGCAGTTGGAGGGGCTGAAGTAGTTTTTGAGGGCGCTGTAGCTGTTCATGGCCACGTTGAGGTAGAACTCGGGCATGAACGCGAACAGGGAGCCAGTGCTGTCCGCATGCTCGATGGTCCGGATGCACACCCGGAGGAGCCAGTACACGTCCAGCATCTTATCCTACATTCACAAATATTATATGAATAAAGCAATATAAACATTCAACTTTTTGCAGAAAATCCTACAGATTGCAAAGCGCATCAATCCGTGCTAAAAGTGCTCGAAGCGGCTCAGCGGGGGTTAATAAAGGCCTTCTGAAGCGAAGCGATGAGTTTGTGTAGAGTTCACAAAGAGTTCAAGGGTTACTCTTTTGCCGCAAGTCGACTTGCGTACGACCGTCTACCCGAAGCTAGTTATTTTAGTCGATAAAGTTTTAAATACGGATACTTTTCTTACTCAAACTCATCGCTTCGCTTGAAACATTTGCCTCAACACACCGCCTGGAAGTTTCTAGTGTGTTTTAGTAAGATTAGCTGGTTCAGTTGTGTTTAATTGGGTTTGGAGATGCATTTCCCAAAAGCATCGTAAGCCTGGGTTGATCGTAGAGATCAACTGAGGCGCTGTTTACACGACACCGTTTTCAACTAAAAATGTAAAACTGTTTATGTGTTTTGGCCATTCGTTTACACGACAACGGCGTTTTGGGCGTTTTTGAAAACGGTCTCCGTGTAAACAACAAAAACGCGAATCTCTAAAAACGATGATGTCATGCGTATTAGGTGTTCAGTCTATAGGGTTTCAGCGCCCTCTAATGGCCTGGCAGCAGAATACAGCGTTTTTAGTCGTTTTCGCAGATCGTTTTGACAATGCTGTCGTCTGTACGCGGAAAACTCAAAAGGAAAAATGTCTCTGTTTTAAGCATATCGTTGTTGTGTAAACGTACCCTTACGGCCTGTTCACATTGGGCTGAATTTCGCGTGCGATATTCGCAGACGTTTAACGCCTCGTGACTAAACAAAGGGCGTCAATGTGAGTGTACTCACCAACGCGGAAAACGCCACGTGTAAAAGCATCTTTTTTTTTTTAAAACCCTCGGGTTCGTTTCAAAAACTATCCGACCAATGAGATTTATGCTTTTGCTCACGTGTCTGGAGCTTCTGAAGTTACAGTAAAACACAACTTGGGGGCGCTCAAACACAAAACGGTCTTGCCGAGCACACATACGTAACGGCGAAGAAGATATACGCCAAGTAGCGTCTATACTGCTGGGAAGAAATAAGACGAGGAAGATGCAAGGCAAGATGGTCTCGTTGGTGTCGGAACATGACAAACTTGCCCTCTTCTTCTGAGTGACAAAGAAGCGTAAAGTTGGGCAGTGCCACTTTGTGTACCGGGGTATTTCTGTTTTACATTAAGCGCCATCTAATGTCAGGGAATGAATTTGCATGTTCACTCGGCTCATCGTCAGCGAAAATCGCTTGGTGTAAACACAAAAAACGCGTTGAAAACCGCTGACGAATAACGCGTGTGTGTAAGGCCCTTTAGGCCGCATCCCAGGACAGTGGCCCTTCAGGAGCAGGACTGGACACCCCTGAATTAACATGTTTGTTTCTGTTTCTTTAAAGGCTTGTATATGCAAATTACATCAGCTATGATTAGCTAGCCTTGTTGCCTGTAAAGTATGTCTGTGAGAAGTTGCTGAATACTAAATAGCCATTAACCATTTCTGAACAAGCATATATTCAGCCTAGCCAATGAATGAATGAATAAATGAATGAATTAACACTTTTTGCAGCTAAATAAATATATAAATAAACATCATATGACCCCTGCAAAAGTCATTTAGTATGCAGAAAGGTTTGTGATTAATGCATTGGCATTTAAAGCATACGAACCGCTTCCTGTTCAGAAATGCCCTTTTGAAGAGCCTTTTTTCAAAGCTGACTTTAATGTCTGCCGTTTATGGGGCCCGTTTTAAATAAAAAACACCTGACGGTCTTGAGACCGCCTCATACTGGGCATTTCAACGTAAAATTACATCCCATGCTGTATATACAGAAATGGTGGCCAGTGATGTCATCAGTACCTTGGAGTAGATGGTGGCGTTGATCCAGGCCAGTCTACGACTCAGGTGGTTCAGCTTTTCAGCAAACACTTTTTGGCTTTTCTGCAACTCGTCTAGAATGTCCGGCCTCTGCCAAGCACAATAAAATAATAAAAAAGAGAGCATTATAGAGACTATGCTTAAAAAAAGCATTTTTCAGCATTTAAATAGCAAAATATAAATACTGTGAAGCTTTACTAATAACGAATTGCGGCCTCGAAAAGTGCTGTTTGTTTACAAGCACTGTATGGTTCTATCACCTGGTCCAATCAAGAAATCAGCATAAATGTTAATTGCGACGGACCAAAAGCAGTGAGACAGTTTTATCTTATAATAATAAGTCCATGCTGAACTCGCTGTCACAATGCTCAGGCATTCTGGGTGAGTGGGTTTTAGTACACTTCTGTTGCTAAGTGGTATCTAGGGTATTCTGGGTTTCTGCAAGATGGTTTCTTACTTTCTTAGGTGCCGTTTACATGATATCTTTTTCGACTAAAAACGAAAAACTTTTTATGCAGTTATCCCATTTATTTGCAGCGTTTTGGGGGCCTGAAAACACAATCTTTTAAAAAAGGGGTTTCAAAGTGCACGTTTTTAAAAAAAAAAAAGATACCGCTAGCGTCTCCTTGTAAACTACAAAAACATGAATTTGTGAAAACAGTGACATCATGCACATGTGTTTTATGTGTTCAGTCTATAGGAGCGTAGTGTTTCTTTACAAAGTGACATCGCCATCTACTGGCCTGGCATGAATAATACAGCGTTTTTAGACGTTTTCTCTGATCCGAGTGAACGTGGATCGCTTTGACAACATTGACGTCTGTATGCAAAAACCGCAAAGAAAAAGCGAAAAAACTTTTACGTTTTTAGTACATTGTTGTTGTGTAAATGTACCCTTAAGCATAATTTAAATATATATTTTTTATTATTATTATTATTATTTTTTTACTAAATGTAGAACTAAGAAGTAAATGTAATGTTTTCATACACTTAAATGAAAGTGTATTATAGTTTAAATGTATATTAAATGCAATTAGATGTGCTTTTCTTTGCCCACTTAAGTAGGACTTATAAGTAATATAATAATTACTTCCACTGTCTTTGAAATATGGTACAAGTGTACTGATGAATGTACTGACAAAACATTTATAGTAAACTAAAATATACTTTTACTTCATTTCTATTAAAAAGTGCCATGCATTTAAATATATTTGTAATTACACGTGTTGCAATTTAGTACATTTAAAATACAGTATATTAACATTTAATGTAATATTGAATAAATCTAGATTATAATAAAATACTTTCCATATGCTTTAGTATGTTAGTCAATCAAACTGAGTGTACTTTCAAGCTTGAAACTTTCAAATTAACTTTTTAAAGTGCACTTAAGTGTGTTAAGAAAGTCACATGCATTCACTTTGAATGCACTTAACTAACCTTTTATTTAAATAATATTATAATATGTGCAAGTACAATTTTTTTAAAATGTACCTTTTAGATTTTAAGTGCACATTCAATGCAATAACGTGCACTACTTTTTCACAAGGCTAAGTTGCTACACATTCAACAAGCGGTTGCTAGGGTGTCCTGGGTGGATGTTTGAACACAAGCATGTGTTTCCCTACAGATGCACATTACAGATCTTACTCTGCTCGGGCATCGGGCGATCTTCTCATCCGTGTCCTTTAGGGCCACGGCGTATTCGTGAACATCATCTGATACAACCACCATCTGCAGAAAACAAACAGAAACACAAAGACACAAACAGAATTAGACACAGTGCTTTCCGAATTCACTGCGAGCATGTAGCTACAGAAAATTGCCCTCGTTCTCAAGCGTCAACATAATCGCTAGCCATCCTGCTGGAGTTTCAAATAGCCACCAATTTTGGGAGTAGGGGAAATTATCACCACAGTGACTTTATCCTGTGGGCAGAGACCAGGATTTAAGGGATAACAGTGAACGGAGCACAAGCCCTCCAGATAGAGACAAACAGGTCTCTTTACAAGACACATAGGTAAACATTAATGCCAGAAACATACACAATTAGTTTACACAATCGAGCATATGCAAACACACATGTGAATGCAGCTTGGCCAATGCAAAGTTTTAATCAATATGCACATTTTTTTATTATTGTGGCTGTGACTAACTCCAATACTCAAGGGGGCGACAGAGTGCCTTTCAAATGTTAAATCTTGGTCAAATTTTTTATTTCCTATAAAAATGTATTTTTATTTTTACTTTATTTCCTATTTAAATCTATGGGTGCTTTCACCGATCATTTTAGTCAAGTTAGTCATTTTGAAGGACATCTCAATTCTCTAACTCTGTGTCCTCAAGAGGTCGCATTTGTCGGCTGCATACGTCATCAAGGAGATTTCATTTCAGAAAAGTAACCATTACAAAATCAAAGACACTCGTATGACTATGAATGGGAGAAAAGTGCAATGCGCAATATGGCGGAATAAGTCCCGCCTTCTAAATAAAAGAGCCAATCACTGATTGGTAAAGTCGTTGCGTCAAAGTCAGCCTAAAAAAATGCAGTTTATTGTCATGATTTGAGTGTTTAAAAACAGTTGGTGTTCGATTTCACTGGTGATTTCAAATTTAATCATGAACTTTAATCATGAACATTTGATGTTTCCCTGCACTTGCATTACTGAAATAGCTGCCCAAGAGGCGTTTCAAAGATGGCCACCGCATGAAATGCCACGTCTTAAAGGGACTTTAGCAGTGTCCAAAATCACACCCTTAAATAGGGCGTCCATATGTATTGGTGTCCGAAACCATAGTGGACGTTATCGAGTGTACTCATTCAATCCCAAAAATGAACCGAAACAGATAGAGAATACCCATAATGCACTGAGGGTCATGCTGAATGAATTCCCGCGTCTGACCAAATGTTGACAACTTCGTAAACCATATATCCAGCGGCTAGATATTCTTTGAAAGTACTCATTATAAACGTGACTGTTTTCCAGAGAACTGATAAAAGTCTGTGCACAAAAGTTGACCTGAAACTGACCATAGAAGAAGTTGTTCATGCAAAACCTGCAACAGCGCTCCTTGTGGCAATGCTGAGAATGCTTATTCAAATAACTTGTCAAGTTGACGTCAACTAGACAAAGTAAAAGCATCGTTCGTCGAACGATTCATATCAGCGACTCAGAGTCGACTCTTTCTTTTGAGAGACAATAACTTTGTATACGGTGAACGTTCATGTTTAAAACTTTGCAGGATGTTTTCGTTCACTTAGATCTATGTTACACACTACATGAAGGGCAATTTTCAAAAATCCATAATAGGTACCCTTTAAGAATTGAGCTGTAAGAGTTCACAAACCGTTGTTGTTGTTTTTTGCTTATAAAAAGCTGCTGGCTTTGAGGGGAAAAATCATTTTATTAGTATGCAGCTCATTTCCATTTGAGAAACCGCTTTAGGCTGTTTCCAAAATATGAGGCTCGGATTATATATTGAGATTATGGTGAGGCAGTTCTCTCAAATTTAGAAATAAAATTCTTCTGCATATCAATAATGAAGACAAGTCTCCTAATGGCACTGTGCCAAGCCAATTAGCAAAGCCTTTATGAAGCCCATGTAAGTCAAATCAGACGTTTCTCTTGACAGGCTGCAACCTAAATCTCATCAGGATCCAGCAGAGTTCGAGAGAAAGCACAGCGTGAACTGAGACTCTTTTAATTCTCTTACAAAGCCACGGTACATTGCTAAAGGATTGCATCAATAAGCATTGCCTATTAACAACTAAGTTTGTCTTACCATGCTGTCCCTTTCAATTTTTATTAAATTTGATTTGTACGGCGCTTTTAATAATGGATATATTTCTAAAATAGATACTAAGAAAGAAGTCTTACAAAAAACCCAGTGAACGAGTCATTGGGTAATGATTCGCATCAGCAGAGGAAAAACTCCCTTGGGACTAATTACTTCAGTAAACTATAGAGCAAAACCAATGCAGTTTTCGTCTTGCTAGAGTAGTCTAGTGTTTAAAGATTTTGGCTGGTAACTAAAAGGTTATAGGTTCAAATCCCACAAGGAGTGGCCAATGCTTAACCATGAGAGCGAGTGCTTAACCTCAGGTTAATCTGGGGGCATCGACTCTGCAATTCACTCTGGACCAAAGGGACTCACTGAATTACCAATTAGAAGAGTTCAAAATAAACACTCGCTAAGAACCAAGCGAGGAAAATCTTGGCTTTGACAAAGACTAACTAGGAACCGCAACATAATACATGATTTTATCGTAAATAATCAGACCCTCAATGCAAGTAATGTGCGTGATTTAAAGAAAGTATGTATATACTACGGGGCTGTTGGATGCTTGAATCTGATTGGATGATGAACGTTCTAATCTGATTGGTTGATGAACGTTCTAATCTGATTGGATGATGAACGTTCTAATCTGATTGGTTGATGAACGTTCTAATGTGATTGGTTGATGAACGTTCTAATGTGATTGGCTGATGAACGTTCTAATCTGATTGGTTGATGAACGTTCTAATCTGATTGGTTGATGAACGTTCTAATCTGATTGGTTGATGAACGTTCTAATGTGATTGGTTGATGAACGTTCTAATGTGATTGGCTGATGAACGTTCTAATCTGATTGGTTGATGAACGTTCTAATCTGATTGGTTGATGAACATGTGATTGGTTGATGAACGTTCTAATCTGATTGGTTGATGAACGTTCTAATCTGATTGGATGATGAACGTTCTAATCTGATTGGTTGATGAACGTTCTAATCTAATTGGTTGATGAACATGTGATTGGTTGATGAACGTTCTAATCTGATTGGTTGATGAACGTTCTAATGTGATTGGCTGATGAACGTTCTAATCTGATTGGTTGATGAACGTTCTAATCTGATTGGTTGATGAACATGTGATTGGTTGATGAACGTTCTAATCTGATTGGTTGATGAACGTTCTAATCTGATTGGTTGATGAACGTTCTAATGTGATTGGCTGATGAACGTTCTAATCTGATTGGTTGAACGTGTGATTGGTTGATGAACGTTCTAATCTGATTGGTTGATGAATGTTCTAATCTGATTGGTTGATGAATGTTCTAATCTGATTGGTTCTGATTGGTTGATGAACGTTCTAATCTGATTGGTTGATGAACGTTCTAATCTGATTGGTTGATGAACGTTCTAATCTGATTGGATGATGAATGTTCTAATCTGATTGGTTGATGAACGTTCTAATCTGATTGGTTGATGAATGTGTGATTGGTTGCTGAACGTTCTAATTTGATTGGTTGATGAACGTTCTAATGTGATTGGTTGATGAACGTTCTAATCTGATTGGTTGATGAACGTGTGATTGGTTGATGAACGTTCTAATCTGATTGGTTCTGATTGGTTGATGAACGTTCTAATCTGATTGGTTGATGAACGTTCTAATCTGATTGGTTGATGAACGTTCTAATCTGATTGGTTGATGAACGTGTGATTGGTTGATGAACGTTCTAATGTGATTGGTTGATGAACGTTCTAATCTGATTGGTTGATGAACATGTGATTGGTTGATGAACATGTGATTGGTTGATGAACGTTCTAATCTGATTGGTTGATGAACGTTCTAATCTGATTGGTTGATGAACGTTCTAATCTGATTGGTTGATGAACGTTCTAATCTGATTGGTTGAACGTTCTAAGGTGTGCAATTATTTTCAGGCAAATGCAAGAATAAAGTAGTTCCAGGCAGGTCTTGACCGCATCACAGCTCCATATCACTTCTCCAAATGATTATTTTGAGTAAAAATAATGTGTTTTCTTTACCAAGAAAGTGCAAAGATGAAAACCACTATTTTCTGTTTCAAACTTTCACATAGCATTTGTAGGTTATAATAACAAAAAAAAAATTAAATCCAGGTTTTGATTTTCAAAGATTTATTCTAAAAACGGGTTATTTTTTCCCCAAAATGCAATAAATCCATTAAAAAAAAATTCAAAATGCAATTAATCCATTGAATCAATAAAAAAGTTATTTTTCATATTGAAACTGTTGAAAATACACAACAAAGTAAGTTTATTAGTATAATAATATTAGTATAATATCTTTAGTAAGTTTTCACAGACAACACACGTACTTTCACAAAGATTCACGAATTTGTGACGTCGATCAGCTGTAAAATGGCTTGGTCCTGCTCGGTTTTCGTTGACTTTGAATAAAACAATTGAAAGTTTTTCAAAAGATCCCCTGGGGTCAATGTGTCAGCGTGACAGAAGTTTGATGCTGCTGTCCTGTGAGAACAAGCAACCGCCGGCATTTTTCCTCCTCCGTGTGCCTCATCTTCTTAATCTCCTCACGTAAATGATTCAATTTCGATGCCTTACGTTTCTAACCCACAGCAGAAACAACCACAGGTTCATCAATATCGTCAAAATTAATAATTTTTTTGTTTGTTTGTTGATCGAAAAGTACAAAATAGATAAGAAAAACTAAGAAGCCTATTTAACTATTTAAAGCGCAGCCGTTACTGTTTACATTGCGTGGAATGGTGCGTTGAGATTGGTTGGAAGATGTATCGCATTCTGCAGAGAAAGGAGACTGGCGTTTGTCGCTGTTTGGAAAGAAAGGGAGAAAACATGACAGAATAACACGGCAGATATCGCATTTTACTTAAAATTAAACATTGACTTTTCAATACCGACCAGATAAAATACTGAATTGTGCAGTAACTCATTTTTTTTTAATGACGTTTATCGCGTTTTGGAACCAAACTCTTCAAATAAACAATAGGATTAAAACGACGAATTATTTCCATGTTTTTGCCACAAAATTACACTTATGTACAGAAAGCACATACTCTCTCGCACTCAAACGCACACACATACAGTAGTGACACACACTAAGACATTAACGTGTTGTCAGCGCTACTCTGACTGATTTTATCAGTAAAATAGTTTAACAACTTAAAAGCTACTTAACTTTTATCACTAGCCAGGCAAACGGCACTGTTCTTGAAGTAGATAACTCTCTTCTCTCTCTCTCTCTCTCTCTCTCTCTCTCTCTCTCTCTCTCTCTCTCTCTCTCTCTCTCTCTCTCTCTCTCTCTCTCTCTAATAATTGCATTATTCTGCTATCAGTGGCTCCGTTACTAGCTCTAAAATGACGTTTTGTAATTAGCAAAGAAGGCTTGGGATGAGATGCGTAAGAAATTAGTCCTACACATGAGCATTTTAAGGACAAAAACCTGACAAATGTCTTGAAATACATTATCTGAACAATGTTGTGTAATGTAACCGTAGTATAAGCAGAATAATTGACAACGGGCATGAATTATTTGAAAATAATTCAATGGCCTATCGTCAATTATTTCTTACATAAAACAAAAATGGTACAATTTGAACATTTGTGGAAATTAGATAAAAGTTTAGGTAAAATATTCCTTCCATTTAAAATAAATTGATTGATTGTTATGCTGTTTTGTCGTTTTTTTTGTTTTTTATGTTGTTTTTATACATTGTTCTGTTTATATACATTTTTCTGTTTTGTTTTATGCATCGTTTGGTTTTTTATGTTATACATTGTTTTGTTTTTTTAATGCGTTGATCAGTTTAGTTTTTTTTGTTGCTTTTTACACATTGTTCTGTTTATGTGTTGTCCTGTTTTTTTTTTTAATACGTTGATCAGTTTTGTTTTGCTCTTTATACATTGTTCTGTTTTATAAGCGTTGTTCAGCTTTGTTTTGTTTTTCTTAATATAAAGAATTAAAATGATGGCTAGTAGAAAATATATTTATAGGGATTAATATATATAATCCCCAGATATAAGACTGTTATATTGAGTGTAATCTGGAAATGCTATTATCTGGCTTTTTCAATGACACGTTATGCTTTTCTCTTTATTTTCATAATGCTGGATGTTGTAACACTGTTAATATGGCTAAGATGATGCCCGTTTCATAGTTACACAACACATTATTTTGATGAATGACAGCTTGTTTGATAAATTACTCACAGCTCACAATGTGACAGTCAGTTTCAATAATGCATTTGATTGTCTCTTTACATTCATATTCTGAAACTGCCTGCCAAATGCCTGTAAAATTAATCGAAATTTTATATATAAAAGAAAGGGCTCCAGAGGAGGATTTTTTCAAGGATAAGTTCACCCAAAAATGAAAAATTGTGCTATCATGTACTGTACTCTCAATAGAGAAATGTCCCATAAATTAAAAAGAGCTGTCAAGCTCCACAAGGATTTAAAAAGCACCATAAAAGCAGCCTATATGAATCATACTCCAAGTCTTCTAAAGCTATACAATCGGATTTTGTGGAAATACTGATCAAAATGTAAGTCATTATTCATAGGAAATCTTTTTCTCTGCCATAACACTCAAATCCCACTTTTGACTGGCCTTCAGTGGAGAAAGACATTCAACTGGACCAGCCAAAATATGTTCAGAACAAAATGATGACAGAACTTCTTTGACAGAAAACAAAAAGGACGAGATATGCCAAGAAATTCAGCAGAGAGAGGCAGAAAAAAAGAGAATCTCTTTACTATAGGGACCAATAACTCTCAGTGATTGAAATCCCTTTTGTTCGAGCGCAAGGACACACGCAGGAAGACAAAGGTGGAAGTCGTACAGAGCTCTGTCGAGCGAAGCACTTTACAGAGAACATGAATTATATACACACTTCACGACCATTGAGCGCTGCACAGGTTTATGTTCAACTCTTTTCTCCTCACTGTTGGAAGAGTGAAACATTAAAACAGCTGCTGGCAAGACAGAGTCTGTGTATTACCCAGCAGTGACTCACTGTTGAAAGCAACGACACGTCGACAAAAAAGCGTTGATCAGATTGTTTGGGGACGTGGATTGGGTCGGCCAGGGTGAGCAGGCACAGCAGAGGATTGTTTAGCTAAATCCACCTGAACTTGAAGGAACTTGAGCATAATGAAGGCTAGTTATATACTGATTATTAGAGATACATATAACGATATATACTGATATATATATATATATTATTATATATATATATAAATATATATATTATATATATATCTTCAATTATTTAATTTGCAAATTAAACCAAGGGAATAAAGGGAATCTTAACTGTCCTGAAAATAATACTTCAAAATGCTTTAAAAGAGAATTTAATCTTATATTTTGCATCAAAAAATATATACAATCTGTGGAAATTAGAACAAACTTATCATTAAAAGTTTACCAAGGATGCCTAAAATAATTTGTGTCCAGGACTTCATATATTGTAATACATTTTTTTTTTGTTTTGTTTTTTCCATTGTTTAGTTTAGATTTTCATTTCATTTTGTTTTTTTTTTCAATGTTTTGATTCATTACGTTTCATTTTTTTTTTATTCATGTCATTTTACGTTGTTTTGTTTAATTTCATTTCGTTTCATTGTTTCGTTTCATTATTTTGATTTGTTGTGTTTTATTGTTTGTTTAATTTCTTTTCATTTTGTTATGTTGTTTCATTTTGTTTCATTGTTTCATTTCATTTTGTTGTTAGGTTTTATTGTTTTTTTTGTTTCATTCCTCCATTTCATTTTGTTTCATTGTTTTAATTTGTTGTGTTTTATTGTTTTGTTTCGTTGTTTCGTTTAATTTAGTTGCTGTTTCTTTTTGTTCCATTGTTTCATTTACTTTTGAACAAAAAATATTTTGAAATGTTTAAGTATCAGATAACTAATTTACACTGATCAGTTATGCTTTTATATCTTCTTTTTGACAAAACTAATGAACTACAGAAAATAAATTATGTTTAATTTTGTTTCATTGTTTTGATTTGTTGTTTTATTGTTTTGTTTCGTTGTTGTAATTTAGTTGCTGTATGATTTTGTTCCATTGTTTCATTTACTTTTTAACAACAAATTATTTTGACATGTTTAAGTGTACTTATATACACTGATCAGTTATCAGGGTTTCTGCAGGTTTCAGTAAGTCAAATTTAAGACCTTTTTAAGACATTTTAAGACCATTAAGATTGAAATTTAAGACCTACACGACGCATTATCCAAGTTAGATAGATAGTTGATGATTTTGCATATTATACTGTAAAAACACAATTATTGTTGATTTAGTTGATCATAGTTGATCATAACTAGAGAGGAAATGATGAGATGATAAAGTGACCAAAATTACACGGTTATCACAGGATCCTGTTCAAAAGTACTAATACTACAGAATAAAGTCAATTCAACAAGTTTTATGTCGAAAAACAGCAAATAACAAATGATTAGCATCAATATGCACTTTTGTTTACATAAACATTAAAATACCATTAAAAATGATGGCTAGATTTTAAAAGAGTGTCTTGCAACATGATCTCAGAGTCATCTACTACATGTACAAGTTCAAATAAAGTTTTGACAAAAAGGTTTTATACAAAGTTTAAACCTCATATTTCAGCCTTTAAATATTTTTTTTTATAAAAAGAATGAGTCAAAAAATTACTGACATTTACACATTAGCTTATATTTATTAGTAGTGTTTGGTGAGCCCCCATCCTTCATGTTGACGGAGCTTTCAATGTTGTTATGGAAAGGGTGATTGATTGGTTGGTTCCTGTCACATGACTGCGGTGCGTGCATTTGCGGCATTCTGAAAGTTTAGATTTTTTCCATCTCGTTGCGCCTGGTAAAAAATTAACGCGTCGCTTCAATTATGAGCACGCTTGCGCGCGCCTACATTTGAACAAACTGTATACATTTTGAGCGCGGAAAGACGCGATATGTGAACGGCCTCTGGCGAGCTAGCTCATGTCAAGCACGAGCTACTGGAGCACGCGAGCGAGTGTTGGAGACCCCTGCTCTAGAGCTCCGCTTTGTAGGCTACAACTCGATACTTTTTGCTACTTTGTAATAACTTTCTGCGGCAAGCGTTCTGGAATGAACGAGGGTAAACACTTTTTTAGACCTGACTAAATGAAATTTAAGACCTAGATGAAAATCTGGCCGTTTTTAAGACTTTTAAGGCCTTAAATTTAAAGTCCAGAATTTTAGACTTTTAAGACTTTTTAAGACCCCGCGAAACCCTGGTTATGCTTTTATATCTTCTTTTAACAATACTAAAAAACTACAGAAAATAAATGTAATATTATTATAATATTTAATTTTGATTGTGAGGTGACATATGACCTGGACATTTTCCAATAGTTTCGTGACATGCGCCCAATTAGGAGAGATGTGTACTGTATTAAAAGGTAATTTCTCAAACTTCATATACGCGCTTTCAAATTCAGACACAACTGATGTGTGACGGCTCACAAACCAATCAAATGACACAAAGGCAAACTGTTAGGACAGGCGTCATCAGAGATCAATAACACAACTTGGACCTCGGGTCCTGTGTAACTTCCACTCATCTCCACGGTTTGCAGTGACACACAGACACATGGGCACATCCTGAGGGCCGTACTGTGCTCTCTTGGACCTGTACCTTGCCAAGCTGTTGATGAACGCTCAGATTGTACATCATCACAACCCCATCCAGAATCTCCAGCAGGGACTTCTCTGTGATTGGCTGATCAGGCTCTTCTAACGGTCGCCCCAGCAACAGCCCATCGTTACCATGGCTTCCCTCGACTGGAGATGGCAGAGGGGAGATGAGGGTGAGAGCGAATTGGAGGGGGGAGAAAAAGAAAAGAGAGAGAGGGTTTAAAAAAAAGGCATGTTCCCCTTGAGGAAGGTGATTTTATTTTCCTTTTCCTTTTTGAGACTAAGCTAATTGGTTTCCATCTGACTTCCTGTGAAACTGTGGATTGCTATTTTCATGCACTGCAAATAAAATCAGTATTTAAGTCATGTTGTCCAGCAAAACTATCAAAACATCATACAAACTACATATATTATATAAAGATGTATTATTTGAGATAAGTATTTACATTCTCTGAATATATCTTGAATGTTTAAGAAAAAAACTGCAAAAAAATAAGTTAAAAAGCCATTTAAATTACATTTAATATAGTGCTATTAAAACCATAAATATATATATACATATATTTATACACTGTACACACACAGTATATATATTCCTGTGATCAAATTTTATTCCTGTGATCAAAGCTGAATTTTCAGCATCATTACTCCAGCCTTGTTATAAATGTCTTATTATAACTGTCACTTTTGATCAATTTAATGCGTCCTTTCTGAAGAAAAGTATTAATTTCTTTTAAAAAAAAAAGCAATTGACCCCAAACTTTTGAAGTGTACATTATATATATATATATATATATTGAGATCTAACAGTAGCATGTGATTCATGTGCTAGTCAACATCACAGAACAGTGTTAGCATTCAGCATTAGTTTAGCTGTATTTATGCTTTGCCAGGTGAAATGATGGACTCACTGTCGTCTTCGGTCCTCTGCTCTACGGTGAGCGTGCGGACCTTGACCTTCTCGGGCGGGGCGAGAGGTCGTCGAGGGGTCATGAGGCTGACGGCCGCGGTGCTGAGGAAGCGGTTCGCTCTGCCCAGCGTCGGAGAACTCAACCAACTGGGCCGGGCCAAAGCGCCACCCATGGCAACAGCACCAGATGGTCTCTGTACACACACACACACACACACACACACACACACACACACACACACACACACACACAATATCATTCGTCTTCAGCATTCAGGGTAATGTCCTCGTCACAAAAAGTAGACCAACTCCACAAAACACCATGAATCAACAAAGTGCCCTACACTAAATGACCTCAGTGGGATTCAGTAAAAAAAAATCAAGGACTTACTATGGAAGCAAATGGGGACAATTTTTGGAGGAGAAATTTGAAGTTTGCCATTATATAAAAGAACTTGATGTTAAAGGTGCTCTATGTAACTTTTAGCGGCCTCTAGCGGTGATGTTTCAGACTGCAACCAATTTTTACAAGAGCGCTCGAACTCATAGATAATACCGTCTATTACGCAAATATCTCGGCGAATACTAGACGGATTCGGGGAGCACCGAGCTTGTTGGGACCATCTAGTCGAGCTGAAAAGAACCGTGTAAGTTCCATAGTTTTTGGTGGTGTTTTCGCGGAGATATTAGCAGAAAACCATCGGGCGCGCTGCAAAATTGCGGACGCCAGTGACATCACGATCTCAGAAGAAAATCACTCGGATCTCTGGAACACAAAGACCCAGAGAGCTCAAATTCGGGGGAGGAGGTCCCAGGGGGACCCTTGCCCGAACGCTAGAGTGGCGGGCCTCGGGGACGCCCCCTACCGGATCGCCATTCGCTGGGACCCCCGATTTCGAACGGCTATAACTCGGGGAGCCGGGCGAGTTGGACCTCGGGGGTGGGCTCGTTCGAAAGGCCCCGTCCAGCACTACGAACGATTAGAGTCTTGGGAATATTGATCAAAGATTGACCGAGATATAAGCCGAAAAACTTGCGCCTTTAACCGGACGTAACTCCCTGACCGTCTACAATAGACTGTATATAAGGAGAGAGGGTCGGGAGCGCGCATGCACGTCACATCCGTTGGATTTCGCAGTAAATCCGACCCGGAGACTTCACATAGAAATAGGAATACTGGCCTTCAGAGGTAATAGCAAAACTCGACAAGTGGATCATTGTCATTGTTGTGATTAAAACCCCTTCACACACAGGCAATAAAAAAAGGATCCATTTTAGTAGAAAAGTTACATATAGCACCTTTAATTCTTCTGTTAAAAGTTTGAGCTGGAAAGTTATTCTAGTCATTGTTACACCGTGTCCGATGCGATGAGATTCCAGCGACAAACAAGATTTTTGCTCACCGTAAATTGTCAAACATAATGCCACAAATGCTTTTATTGAGCTCAAAATCAGAGTACTACTTCAAAATGCTTTTTAGTCGTCTTTCTCACAATTATAACAAAATGACCTAACCAGTCAAAATATGCTCTTAAAGGGATAGTTCACCCAAAAATTAAAATGACACCATGATTTACTCACCCTCAAGCCATCCTAGGTGTATATGACATTCTTCTTTCAGTTATATTAAAAAATGTCCTGGCTCTTCCAAGCTTTATAATGGGAGTAAAAGTTTTGAAATTCATAAAAGTGCATCTATCCATCATAAAAGTTATATACGCAAGTAGACTGTGTATGGCCAATTGTCCGGAAGCTAGAATTAAAGTTAAATATAGTTAAATATGAATATTTTTCTTACACAAACATCTCGTCACTTCGGAAGGCCTTTATTAACCCCCCGGAGCAGTGTGGAGCACTTTTATCATGGATCGATGCACTTTGAGGGTAAAACATGGGCTAATTATCATTTTTGGGTGAACTATCCCTTTAAGATAAATTCTTGGTGCATTAATGTCTACCTGAGCCGCTCCGGTTTCCTCGTCTTCATCCAAGTCGTCCATAGAGGTGGCCTGGATCTCCGCCGGGTCTATGATGATGTTGGCCTTTGCGGCAAGGTCATCTAAAATATAACAAAAACTGTCAAACAAATCAAGTTTAATACGCATAAACAGCTTAGTAAGTCTGTAGAGTAGAAGTTGGATTTGTTTGTAAAATACACCGAAAAGAGGCTTTTGGGAAGGAGTGTGACTTGGATTTCAACGCTCGATAACTCATCTCAGAGGACGGACAAGCTCACAACTTTTTATGAACACTCCAGTCTATTATTTATTAATACACATTTGTCTTCTTCTGGACAGCTGAGTAATAAAAAATCTTCGCTTCAAGACGTCAGAGCGCTTAAAATAACTGCTTTAGGAGAGATATGTGCTCCTCTTCACTCCAAAGGTCTACATTTTCAAGGTTATTCAAGGCCGGCTGTCCAATAGAAGCGTAATTGTGAGAAAAATGGGGCGGTAAAAGCAGTTTGGGAGTAATTTACAATAAAGGAAAAGGGAAGGAAGAAGAGAAAGAGAGAGAGAATGGTAAAACTCAGCCTTGAGAGTTGAAGGAGTGAAATATATGGAAATTAATGCATTATTTTTATAAATCATGGTAAGGAACAAGTTAAGCACTGAATTGACCTTCTATGCCCTAGTAAGTCTATGGAGGATCTGTGTTATTGGGTAGTTTTAAACACAATTTTAGGGAGGGGTGTAGAGAATGTAAAATAAATCAATTAAAAAGATACAGGGAGTTTTTTTTTTTTTTTCGATTTGTTTTCCACATTTTTTAATTAATTCAATTTTGTTTTGCAAAATAAATATTCATAGAATGTTCCCCCGTTTGAGCACATTTTATAAAAAAAAGAAAAATAAATAAATGTATTATTACGTATAATTTCTAAAAATATATTAAATATCTATAATCAATAAACCAATTATTTAATTATAAATTGCATCAATTAAATCAAATGTAAGTTTAATCAGGATTTATGAATAATTACATTTAAAATAATTTATAATTTATTGAAATGTTCACCACATTTTAATAGAAAATAAAATGAATAAATAAAATGATATTTATTTTATATTATATATAATGAAATAAAATGTTACTACAATATAAATAATTACAATTAAAATATTTTATAATTTATTGAATGTTTACCACTTAGAGCACAAAAAATAAAGTTTATAAAAATAAAATGATATTTTTTTAATATTAAACAGAATTAAATAAAATGCAATTGTACTATAAATAACTGCATTTAAAATAATTTTATATTATATGTTTAATAATTTTATAATCTATTCAATGTTTGCCTCTGAGTGCATTTTACTAAACGAATAAACATTGTATAATTTATTTTGAATTATATATTAAACATTTATAAAACAATATATTTATATAATATATAACTAAATGTTACTTTAATATGAATACATTTTAAAATAATTTTACATCTACGCATATCATCTCCTTAATGAAGGATGAGCTAGAGAAAATGAGGTGGACATGATTAGTTAATCGAGACACTAAACGATCTGATAAGTAAATCTAATAATTTATTGTACGCCGTCTCAAACGGAATCATAAATGAACAGCAAGTAGATGATGAATTCTGGCAGGGCGGATGACCCGAGAGATGTGCTTTCATTAATCCGGTGTCAGGCTGATATAGCGGCTTCATCACACCTGTGGGAATGACCTCTGGCCGTCGGTCAATTGACATTGATAAATCCCAGACTCCATAAACATTGAAAGTGTCACGTCTATAATTTTGACGGATATTGAATCCCAAAAACTGGGGACAGAAAGTACACTTGCAGTCGCAGAAGACTAAATCTGAGTCACTGGAGCAGTTAGTCACGATTCTCCGCAAACATGCCAAAATCACCCCGTGAGGGAAATAAACTGGCTCCGGGCGGAGAACGGCTGACACTAGCTTGCTATGGGTAAAAATATCGGGATTTGCCACGTGAATGAGTGTGATGGAGCCATTAGGAGAAGTCAGTATGGAGAGAGATTCAGAGAAAGAGCACCTCGGTTTCTTGATGTTGGTTAGAGAAGGTTGGGGTTAAAGAGCTTTAGTGTAGTTCGATAAACATGTCCTGGAGAAATGTCAAATGGGCTAAATGAGATTTGTTTTATTATTATGATCATCATTACTGGTGGAGATTACTTTTATACTTGACCTAAATCCATGCAATGCAATCAATAAGCACAATCATTATAAAGATCAGTGATGATGATGATATTGACGGTAAAGTTCATCCAAGATGTTCATGTCTTTTTTTAAGGTTTTTTGAGTTAAACATTCCAGTATTTTTCTTCATATAGTGGACTTCAATGGCAACCAATGGGTTGAAGGTCCAAATGTGAGTTTTAGTGAATGCTTCAAAGGCGCTACACGACCCCAGCCGAGGAATAAGAGTAGGGCTGTGAAGCGATTAATCGCGATTAATCGCATTCAAAATAAAAGTTTTTGTTTACATAATATATGTGTGTGTACTGTGTATAATTATTTTGTATATATAAATACACACACATGCATGTATGTATATATAATATATTATATATATATTAAAGA
The DNA here is from genome assembly GCA_036326025.1 of Chrosomus eos. Classification (NCBI taxonomy): domain Eukaryota; kingdom Metazoa; phylum Chordata; class Actinopteri; order Cypriniformes; family Leuciscidae; genus Chrosomus; species Chrosomus eos. The sequence continues at coordinate 29,139,160 of CM070838.1, forward strand.
ATAATGTGTTACTTATCCATAAAATATTTATATATAATACAAATTATACATACATATATATATATATATACACACACACAGTATATATAAGCAAATATGTCTTAAATATATACATGTATGTGTGTGTGTATTTATATATACAAAATAATTATACACAGTACACACACATATATTATGTAAACAAAAACTTTTATTTTGGATGCGATTAATCGCGATTAATCGGTTCACAGCCCTAAAAAAGAGTCCTATCTAGTCAAACCATCAGTCATTTTCAAAAAAAAATTAGCATTTATATACTTTTTATCCACAAATGCTTGACTTGCACTAGCTGTGATGCGCCACACATTACGTAATCACGTTGAAAAGTCACGGGTGAGTAGGCGGATGTACAAACCTAGTGTTTACAAAGCGAACGTGCAATGACTAAGTAAAAAAAACGTTACAAAATAAATAAATAAAAGGTAGAACAACGATGTCGGGCGATTTTAGGATTGGAGTTTTTCGCCCTACCCAAAATTTTCCGCCTACGCCAGTAACCACCTGACCTTTCCAACGTGAATACGTAATACGTGAAGTCGTGGACTTGGAAGAGCATTTTTTTTAGAAAATGACCGATGGGTTGTCTAGATAAGACTCGTATTCCTCGGCTGGGATCGCGTCGAGACTTTGAAGCTGCACTGAAACTCACATTTGGACCTTCAAACTGTTGGACCCCATTGAAGTCACAATATGAAGAAAAATCCTGGAATGTTTTCCTCAAAAACCTTCATTTCTATTCGACTGAAGAAAGAAAGACATGAACATCTTGGATGACATGTGGGGTGATTAAATTATCAGGAAGTTTAAATTCTAAAGTGAACTAATCCTTTAACCAAAAACCCATTCAAAACCCATTCAGCAACTTTGGAACAATGGAACAAGAAGTTCAAAATTCGTTTATTAGTTTTAGGACTCATTCCTGCAGCACTTTATGGTCAGAACAACTAATAAGCCAGAAATAATAAAACATTACTGAATAATTGAACCATTTTCTGTGCTGAAAAAGATGAGGAGCAGATGGAGGATTTGGCTGCATAATATTGAGTGCAAACAAACACTGCAAGGTTTGATGGCCAAAATCAACAATTAAAGCCGAATTATGTAATATATGTCAAGAAAGAAAAGCCCTCAGCAGCTGCTAAACACAAACCAATATTGTCAAGATGCAGTGATGACAAGGTCCAAATTTTGTACATAAATTCTTCAGACAATCAAATCTGACAGCTTCTGATTTGAAACCGTCACTGTAAAAAAAATACAGACACAATAAGTGTGTGCCACTATAAATTTGTCCTTTCCGAAGTCTTGTTTTACTCTTGGATGGCTTTGATTGTTTCCTCAAAGTCCCAAAAGAGTTCAATCAGGCGCCAGAGGGAGAAAGAGATGCTTCTGCAGAATCAGCGGGGAAACAACGAATGTAATTATCAGCTTTTAATCAAACGAGGGCAGAGCATGGGAAGCGCCGGGAGAAGATGTGTGTTTAAGGAGACAAAAGAAATGGAGAGACTGAGTGAGAATTAATGAAATTCAAACTTTGGTACAGCAGAGTTGTGACACATGACAAGACGTGCCTCGCCTCTCTCCACCAATGAAACACACATTATCAAACACAAATGTTGAAGACGCCTTCTAATTTAATCACAATGGGAGAATACCAGGCTGATTCATAACATCTGTTCTGCATAGTACACTAGATTACATGTGTGCCAAAACATAATATGCTAAAGAAAAGAGCATGTCAAAGGTCAGATAGCACATTTCTTTTACTATTTTGGCAATTGTGTCACTTTTATTGATACGTATAGTGTGGGGGAACTGGATCAGGAAATAATGCAAAGTGAAAAGTTTGAATTTTTGATCATAAACTACCAAAAATTTGCAATGTTACAAACTGTGATGTGTTAAATTTGTGGATGTTAAAACACCTTTTCTGTATTAACTATAAGCCATTTAATGCTAATTTTAATCTGGATTACTAATTTTTTATCAGTTTCCAAAAATGAAATACTTGTAATTTAGATTACACTTTAAAATACTCATAATCAGACTACAGTTACTTTTTGACTGATTACATAATTATGCAATATTCACAAAATTACAGTAAATTATTAAAAATGTATTGATTCTCCTGTAATCTTTTCTTGTAATGTTCCTAATTTAACATTTTTAAGATTTAAATAATTATTAACTTTTCTTTAATTTACTAATTAGTTTGGAAAAACCTGACGATGTAATGTTGTGAATAATGCACTTCATGTTGTTGATAAAGAATGGAAAACATTTTATTTCTCTTTGCATTTTTATATCAATATGGCAGAAGATTATCCTATTCAAATCAATGTGAAAAACAAGTTCCGTCAGAAGTAATCAAAGTAATCAAATAGTAGTCAATTACACCTAAAATGTGTGATGTAATAGATTACATTACTAACAAAAAAATTGTTATGTAATTTGTATTTAGTAATGGACTACAATTTGTAAATGATCTACCCAGCACTCAATAATAATGCCAGTGGTTTCACCATCACTTTGAAGTTAGCGTTTTGGAAAATTTTCTAAAGTAGGGGTGTAGCATTAAGATCACTATGTTATGTTTTGTCACTTGTATTGCAAATACAGCTTTACATCAATTTTGAACTGCGCCATAAATCAAACAAGTTGTTTTAATGGTTTGTTTACATTTAGGATGGAGGATGATGGATGGATGATGGTGGATGGTTGGATGGGTGATGGATGGATGGATGGATGATGGATGGATGGATGGTGGAATGGATGGATGGTAAGATGGAGGATGGAGATGGATGGATGATGGATAGGATGGATGGATGGATGTAGGGATGGTGATGGATGGATGGATGGATGGATGGATGGATGGATGGATGGATGATGGATGGGTGGATGGATGGATGGATGGATGGATGGATGGATGGGTGAGTGGATAGTGGTGGATGATGGATGGATGGATTGGATGGATGGATGGATGGATGGATGGATGGATGGATGGATGGATGGATGGATGGGTGGATGGATGGATGGATGGATGGATGGTGAGTGGATGGATGGATGGATGGATGGATGGATGGATGGATGGATGGGTGGGGATGGATGGATGGGTGGGTGGATGGATGGATGGATGAGTGGATGGGTGGATGGATGAGTGGATGGATGGATGAGTGGATGGATGGTGGATGGATGGGTGGATGAGTGGGTGGATGAGTGGATGGATGGATGAGTGGATGGGTGAATGGATGGGTGGATGAGTGGATGGATGGATGAGTGGATGGGTGGATGAGTGGATGGATGGATGGAAGAGTGGATGGATGAGTGGATGGGTGGATGGATGGATGGAAGAGTGGATGGGTGGATGGATGGATGAGTGGATGGATGGGTGAGTGGATGGATGGATGAGTGGATGGATGGATGAGTGGATGGATGGATGGATGGATGGATGGGTGGATGGATAGATGGTGGATGGATGGTGGATGGATGGATGGATGGATGGATGGATGGATGGATGGATGGATGGATGGATGGATGGGTGGATGGATGGGTGGATGGATAAGTGGATGGATGGATGAGTGGATGGATGGATGGATGGATGGATGGATGAGTGGATGGATGGATGGATGAGTGGATGAGTGGGATGGATGAGTGGATGGATGGGTGGATGGGTGGATGGATAAGTGGATGGATGGATGATGTGGATGGATGGATGGATGGATGGATGGATGGATGGATGGATGGATGGGTTGGGTGGATGGATAAGTGGATGGATGGATGAGTGGATGGATGGATGGATGGATGGATGGATGGATGAGTGGATGGATGGATGGATGAGTGGATGGAATGGATGGATGAGTGGATGGATGGGTGGATGGGTGAGTGGATGGATGAATGGATGGATGAGTGGATGGATGAGTATGTGGATGGATGGATGAGTGGATTGATGGATGGATGGATGAGTGGATGGATGGATGAGTGGATGGATGGATGGATGAGTGGATGGATGGATGGATGAGTGGATGGATGGATGGATAAGTGGATGGATGGATGAGTGGATGGATGGATGGATGGATGGATGGGTGGATGATGGGTGGATGGATAAGTGGATGGATGGATGGATGAGTGGATGGATGGATGGATGGATGGATGGATGAGTGGATGGATGGATGGTGGATGGATGAGTGGATGGATGGGTGGATGGGTGAGTGGATGGATGATGGATGGATGAGTGGATTGATGGATGGATGGATGAGTGGATGGATGGATGAGTGGATGGATGGATGGATGATGGTGGATGGGTGAATGGATGGATGGATGGATGGATGGATGGATGGATGGATGGATGGATGGATGAGTGGATGGATGGATGGATGAGTGGATGGTGGATGGATGAGTGGATGGGTGGATGAGTGGATGGATGGGTGGATGGATGAGTGGATGGATGAATGGATGGATGAGTGGATGGATGGATGGATGGATGGATGGATGGATGGATGAGTGGGTGGGTGGATGGATTGATGAGTGGATGGATGGATGGATGGATATATGGATGGATGGATGGATGGATGGATGGAAGAGTGGATGGATGAATGGATGGATGGATGAATGGATGGATGGAAGAGTGGATGGATGAATGGATGGATGGAAGAGTGGATGGATGGAAGAGTGGATGGAAGAGTGGATGGATGTTGTTCTGTCTGACACCCAAATTGAGATCCTTATTTTTTTAGAGCCACATGCAAATTTGTACTTTCCCACAGAAAATGCAGCCAATCCAGGCAAACTCCTGACAAACTCCTTAGACAAATAAAATCATCTAATGCAAACCACAAAAAGCCCATATCATTACATAAGGAACAGCTCTCCACCGCTCTCCTTCTCTCTCACTCCTCCTTGCCGTGTTGCCTGCTGTTCGTCAATATTTGTGCGGCATGTTCCGCTGCCGTGAGGAAAATCAATATCCATCTGCATCCCAGTCTTCCTAAGCGCCGCCAGCCTCCATCCCATCCCATCGTCTCACTAATATTAATGATGCCGCAAATCAAAGTAACGACCACCAACGTTTTTGAGTTTAATAACAAAGTCGGAAACAAAAAAAAAAGGAAAGGAAAACACCCTGCAGGATGTGTACAATCTATTCGCTCTCAATTTAAAACTAATTTGTGAAGTTGATCGATCTGAAGCGTTTGGTTGGCAGCTATGAACAGATCAATAGCAAATTTTCAAAAGTTACTCAACAAAACGAAAATAATAGGCACATCAATATGAGATTGCACGTCTAGCAAGATTTAAAAAGAAAAACTTCACGTCTGTGAGCATTAAAGTGAGTTTTTGAACACAAACATAATGAACGAGTAGTGCTGTCCTGGCACACCTGATGCAGGAGAGCTTTGTGTGCTGTCAGTGCGAGTAACACTCAAAACACGCTGAGCTTGTGCTCCCTCTGGTGGAGGCTAGTGCAGATGCACACTGGGTAATTCTGTGCCCAATCTCTGAAACACACTTGAGGTTTTTAACCAACCTTTGAGCGTTTTCTTCAAATGCGAGAGAAGTCCTCCCAGACGCTGGAGGTCGAAGTAATCCACCTTCCCGTTGTAGAAGAGCTGGGGCGGCACGTACGCGTCTGACGAAACACAGCTGGGTCACTGACATGACATTCACTTTCATTTTACAGCTTCAAAATTATTTCAGTCAGTTGCCAAGACTTATAATGTACATTTAATTTAAGCTTTTCAATTAATAATTCATTATTTATTTTAAATTTATTTTAATTGACAAATATTTGTCATATTTAATGTAACACTGTAATGGTGTTTTACAAACAAACAACAAAAAAAGGAAAAAAAAGAAATCTCAATTGGCCTAAATAGATAAATGGCCATTATAAAAGTCTTTTATAATGCACTTTTTTTCATATATATATATATATTATTATATATATTATATATTATATATATATATTATATATATATATTATTATATATTATATATATATTATATATTATATATAAGCACATGACAATATACAAAAAAATTAACTACAAAGGAAAAAATATAAAAAATTAGGGCTGGGAAAAAATTAATCGCGATTAATCGCGATAATCCAAATAAAAGTTTTGTTTACATAAAATATGTGTGTGTGGTGTTATAATTATTTTGTATATATAAATACACATACACATATGCATGTATATAATTTATGAAAATTTGCATGTATATACTGTATATATATTTATACATCTTTATATTATATATAAATATACATATTTTTATATTAATAACACAAAATACTAATAAAAATAGAATTAGTATAAGTAATACTAAAATGACAGTTTATTAGATCAGACAAAAGAAAGTGTATAATATATATATTATATATTATATATATATTATATATTTTATATATTACACATTTTATTATATATATTATATATACATTTCAACTAATTTCTTTACTTTTAGAGCTTTAACAAAATTATTTCAGTTGGTTTATTTCAGCTTTACAAATTATTAACGAATATATTTTAAAAGTTTTCGTTTACGATAATAACTTGCTAAAACCATTCATAATACATTAAAACATATAAAATGTATTTGAATACACGTCTTCTCTGAGGAGTTTTTGAATACAATTTTATTTTGATACTTTTTGGGCCATAAAGTCAAAAATATATTGGTGATCCAACTGTGCTGATTTCATAATGAAGAAAATTTAAAGTCCTCCTGTAGTCAAAAATTGTATCCCTTAAATTAAAACACATCTTTGATCACCAAATTAACATATTTAACGTTTTCTCCTTAGAAAAAATATTTATTCATGCCTTAAAATATCTTGAATGTAACTCTACACCCTTGCCTCATTTAGTATACGCGGTTCTATGAATATGCAAATGAGCCCCGCCTCCACTCACTCACAGCAGCTCAGAGATCCACTCGTTGATCTGATTGGTTACAAGGTAGTTTGTGATGTCAGAAACACCAGCGATTTTTAAACCGTGTTTTTGAGTGTCTTTTTTTCACTGCAATATTAAAGCTACACTGTGTGATTTTTACCCACATCTAGCGGTGAAAAGGTATATGACCATCCAGTGAATATTAGTTTCTGTTCCTCTCAATTCCGATTTCGGTTTAACTCCTACGGTGGCCAATGTAGTCCAAGATTAACATGGCTTCCAGTTCGACCTCGTCCATGAGTGTTCCTTCAAGTGATATGCGAAAGGCGAAGCTTGAATTAACCGGTATGTCCCTCTTTGGCTAATGTACTTTCAAGATGGAGGGGCAACATGGCGACCGACATTAGAACCCCTTACCCGTATGTATTTTCACTGCCATATTATACACTCACGAGAATACTTTATTACTTGAACGAAGTAAATATACATTAATGAGCACATATATTTTTGAAAGAACTAAGTGTTTTTAGCTAAGAATAAACTAAAAAAGTTACACAGTGTAGCTTTAAAGAGACAATACTCCGCTATGGTTTTGTCTGATGAATTTGGACATGGTTTGTCTACACACCACATAAATGTATAAACAACATTAAAAGCTTGATTTTCACCACAGGGACTTGTGAGAACGGAAAGTGTGTGTTCTTTACCTTCACTGTTGATGGATCCGGGGCTTTTTCTTTTTCCTTCATCCCAGTAGCTCCTAATGGCCGTGATGAGCCGGTGTAAGAAACACACCATGTATTCAGGAGGACACAACACTGTGGGGTTCTGAACACACAAACACACACATATAACGTCACGTCGCATCAAGCATGAGGAAAACATCAAAACCCTGATTACCGGGGGAACAACTGAAACAGTCCAATCGATAACAATCATGTTACAGGAAATGGCCATATACACTTTCTGCTGTTAAGTGGAAGTGATGATCATCAAATTCAATGACAAAAAGAACGATCTGAGCACAATAAATTCCTCAACCATTCACGATTTTTATGTCAGAACAACATCCAGTCATCAATACACATACCAAAAATGAAAATTACCCCATGATTTACTCGCCCTCAAGTCATTTCTTCTGTCAGACGAATATATTATATTACGTTATAAAGCTTGGAAGAGCCAGGACTTTTTTAATATAACTCTGATTGTATTCGTCTGAAAGAAGAAAGTCATAAACATCTAGGATGGCTTCAGGGTGAGTGGGCTAATTTTCATTTTTGGGTGAACTATCCCTTTAAGAGCATATTCCTTGAATTTCCTCAAAGAACATCTAGATAGTATTTGGATATATGTCTAGTCAACATGTCCTGTGTCCTACCCCTCTATTACTGGCGTTCTCTTGAAGGAACTTGCGGAACTTGTTCAGGAAAATGTATCGAGATGCTTCGCCCTGTGAAAGGAAACATATTTGATATCAAATATTATCGCAAAATTTCACGTGAATTTTCAGTACAAGCCATTTTCCACAAGACATTTTGATTCCTTATCCTCACACAAAACGAGACGCGAGTAAAACACGCATCAACGTACCGTCCCCTTGTCTTTGTTGTTCAGCATTAACCTCAGGATCTGAACCTGCAGCTCCTCCACAACTGAACACACAGACTCAGAGTTACACTGATGGACGGGGCTGCAGATTTGAGTAGTGTGAGTGAGTGTGACATACCCTCAATCCTCTTCTTCAGTCTCTGACACCCGCGCTCGTACGCTCGGCGCCTCAGCCTCTCCTCGGCCGTCTCCTCGCGCGGGTCTCTCTCGTCTTTCCCCTGGACACACACGTCAGGAGAATCATTCATCCGTCGCTGAGACCAGGGCTCGGCTCAGATGACGAGATCATTGCAGGAAACAGTGCATTATATATGTGGACAGGTGTTTCTGACCTCTTTGTCGAAGCGTGTGGGCCACCAGGTGGTGGGGATGAGTTCCTCTAGCCCGGCCTCCTTTACTCTCAGAGGGGTCTTGATGTAGAAGAACACCACAGACCGAAGCACGTCGAACGTGAGACTGTTAAGGACCAACGCCCACTAAATCTCCAAGAGAAATAAATCTAACTGCGCTATTCTTCCCTGTATGAATGAGAATCAGAAGGAATAAGGACACTCATATTATGAAAAAACTGCCTTCTAGTTCTACTGTTCAGCAACTAATATATACTTGTACAAATAATATACATACACATCTTACCATCTACATATCTACCTGAATATCAACCCATCTACCTGAATATCTACCCATCTACCTGAATATCTACCCATCTACCTGAATATCTACCCATCTACCTGAATATCAACCTGAATATCTACCCATCTACCTGAATATCAACCTATCTACCTGAATATCAACCTATCTACCTGAATATCAACCTGAATATCAACCTGAATATTACCATCTACCTGAATATCAACCTATCTACCTGAATATCAACCTGAATATCAACCTGAATATCTACCCATCTACCTGAATATCAACCTATCTACCTGAATATCAACCCATCTACCTGAATATCTACCTGGATATCAACCTATCTTCCTGAATATCAATCTGAATATCTACCCATCTACCTGAATATCTACCCATCTACCTGAATATCTACCTGAATATCAACCTATCTACCTGAATATCTACCTGAATATCAACCCATCTACCTGAATATCTACCTGAATATCTAACTTAATATCTACCTGAATATCAACCTATCTACCTGAATATCTACCTGAATATCTAACTTAATATCTACCTGAATATCTACCCATCTACCTGAATATCTACCATCTACCTGAATATCTACCTGAATATCTACCCATCTACCTGAATATCTACCTGAATATCTACCCATCTACTGAATATCAACCTGAATATCAACCTGAATATCAACTGAATATCTACCTGAATATCTACCCATCTACCTGAATATCTACCTGAATATCTACCTGAATATCAACCTATCTACCTGAATATCTGCCTGAATATCTACCTGAATATCTACCTGAATATCTACCCATCTACCTGAATATCTACCTGAATATCTACCTGAATATCAACCTGAATATCAACCTGAATATCTACCTGAATATCTACCCATCTACCTGAATATCTACCTGAATATCTACCTGAATATCTACCTGAATATCAACCTGAATATCTACCTGAATATCTACCCATCTACCTGAATATCTACCTGAATATCTACCTGAATATCAACCTATCTACCTGAATATCTGCCTGAATATCAACCTGAATATCTACCTGAATATCTACCCATCTACCTGAATATCTACCTGAATATCTACCTGAATATCAACCTGAATATCAACCTGAATATCTACCTGAATATCTACCCATCTACCTGAATATCTACCTGAATATCTACCTGAATATCTACCTGAATATCAACCTGAATATCTACCTGAATATCTACCATCTACCTGAATATCTACCTGAATATCTACCTGAATATCAACCTATCTACCTGAATATCTACCTGAATATCTACCTGAATATCTACCTGAATATCTACCTGAATATCTACCCATCTACCTGAATATCTACCTGAATATCTACCCATCTACCTGAATATCAACCTGAATATCAACCTGAATATCTACCTGAATATCTACCCATCTACTGAATATCTACCTGAATATCTACCTGAATATCAACCTATCTACCTGAATATCTGCCTGAATATCTACCTGAATATCTACCTGAATATCTACCCATCTACCTGAATATCTACCTGAATATCTACCCATCTACCTGAATATCAACTGAATATCAACTGAATATCTACTGAATATCTACCCATCTACCTGATATCTACCTGAATATCTACCTGAATATCAACCATCTACCTGAATATCTACCTGAATATCTAACTTAATATCTACCTGAATATCAACCTATCTACCTGAATATCTACCTGAATATCTAACTTAATATCTACCTGAATATCTACCATCTACTGAATATCTACCCATCTACCTGAATATCTACCTGAATATCTACCCATCTACCTGAATATCTACCTGAATATCTACCCATCTACCTGATATCTACCTGAATATCTACCTGAATATCACCTATCTACCTGAATATCTGCTGAATATCTACCTGAATATCTACTGAATATCTACCCATCTACCTGAATATTACCTGAATAAATATCTACCTGAATATCTACCTGAATATCAACCTGAATATCTACCATCTACCCATCTACCTGAATATCTACCTGAATATCTACCCATCTACCTGAATATCTACCTGAATATCTACCTGAATATCAACCTATCTACCTGAATATCAACCTGAATATCAACCTGAATATCTACTGATATACCTCTCTGAATATCTACCTGAATATCTACCTGAATATCTACCTGAATATCTACCTGATATAACTATCTACCTGAATATCTGACCTGAATATCACCTGATATCTACCTGAATATCTACGGAATATCTACCATCACTGAATATCTACCATTACTGAATATCTACCGATAATATCTACACCTGAATATCACTGAATATCTACCTGAGATATCTACCTGATATACTACCTGAATATCTACCTGAATATCAACCTGAATATCTACCTGAATATCTACCCATCTACCTGAATATCTACCTGAATATCTACCTGAATATTCAATACTATCTACCTGAATATCTACCTGAATATCTACCTGAATATCAACGAATATCTACCTGAATATCTACCCATATATCTACTGAATATCACCTGAATAATATCTACCTGAATATCTACCTGAATCTACCTGAATATCTACCTGAATATCTACATCTACCTGAATATCTACCTGAATATCAACCTGAATATCTACCTGAATATCTACCCATCTACCTGATATTACTGAATATCACCTGAATATCTACCTGAATATCTAACCTATCTACCTGAATATCTACCTGAATATCTACCTGAATATCAACCTATCTACTGATATCTACCTGAATATCTACCTGAATATCAATATCTACTGATCCTGAATATACATATTACCGGAATATCTACCGGAAAATCTACCCGTATCTACCTGAATATCTACTGAATAAATATCTACCTGAATATCTACCTGAATAAATATCTACCTGAATATCTACATAGGTATAGCTAAGTTATAATTAAAGAGGATATAGGACGTTGCTGAGCAGAAACTTCCTGGATTTCTCATGACGAAGTATCGCTGTGGTCAGACGAAGGTAATGAATTAGAGAACAGAGAAGAAAACAGATTTCAGTGAAGACCGTGTAAGGCCTGCCAATCGCTCTAACAACAGTTTCAGATAACCGGCTGAAGGTTTACTGCGTGCTACTGTCTTTTCAGCGTGGCAAAGTAACTTCATTCTCATGAATTCGAATTTAAGTTGGAATGCCAATTGGTTATTGGTCATTTATATAATAGTTTAGCAACACATTTGATTATTCTATTTAACTCTTTACTACGGTGGCCGAGAGAGCTCAACGCGCTGGAGCTGAAGAAAAACATCCGCAAATGAAGAAAACATCTTCATTAGTTTCACAAAAAATGTGTGCTCCAAATACTCACAACACAACCAAATACAGAAACGCGCTGTTAACATAACTGTTGCACGCATTATATATCTGTGTGTGAGTAATGAAGTAATGAAACTAATGAAGATGTTCTCTTATTTGTGGGTGTTTTCTTCAGTGCCAGAACGTTTACTCTTATTATACACGTTCATTCGGGTGCCAAAGTCGCACAGGGTCCTCACACCGGCCGTTAATTTTTATGCGGGCCCACGATCACAAACTCGCCAGTCGCAGTGCTTCAATCTGTTAAGCATTGGCTGCCACAGTAATAATTTGGATCAACATGTTGCCAATTCCCATTCACAACCGTGGACATCAAACAAACTCATCAAACAAATTACAGCAAGCTAAAAACAAAGTGTCTCGGTCATTTTAATTTTAACAAGACATTTATTTCAAGTGGGACAGCCTGTGTCCTTGCTGATAATTGCCATTAACATCAATTAACCAAGAGGACATTAACACCTCTCTGGCTCTGATTAGGCACAAAAGCAGACGTTAAGCATGGACATGCTTTGAAGTATCGAATTCCCAGCATGCTCTTTTAGGCCATAAGATACAGGCCCTTTGGAAATAAGTTTTCCTTCTTCTCAGCAGGTCTATCCTTCTCAGCGCCAATAACAAAGCTAATGCTGATATGACATTACAACAGCTTATGGATTTGCACGAGAGAGGAATCATTCAGCTTCTCACCTGAAAGCCCAGATCAGGGATGATGGGAGAGAAACGATACGCTCTCAGCAGTGACATCATCAGCTGTTTTAGACACTCGTTCACCTCATAGTCCTTCAAGAGGAGAGAAAAAAAAACACAAAAAAATACATTGGCACATCTGCCATAGTTCACAAATGAAAAAGCTTAGTAGTTCAACGCACTTGTAGTTCAGTTCTCTTCGGTTCTTTTGGTCCAGATAAAAAAATAATATGATACATTGAGTCCTGGTTTGCTTAAGAACTCAAGAAGAGCTTCTAAAACTTTAAGGAGTCGAGTCAAAAGTGGTGGGAATTCTCTATTACACACACAAATGAAGATTTGTTGCAAGAAGACAGATCCAATAATGGGTAACATCTTGACTATGACGAGAACAACCAGTAATGCTTGAACATTCTGTCCTTTTTAGGGTTGCATCTTGTGACACCACGTCTGGTTTTTGGTTTGTTTAAATGTCTTTGATCTGTGTATAGTTTATATCTCAGTCAAACCGCACTAGAGTTCGTTTAGAAACAGGGTTTGGATACAGCGTTCACACTTATTCAAATGAACCGCACTTACAGAGCAATCGCACCTGAGTTTGTTTCAATCCAACCAAACCTGCCAAGGGTGACTGTAAGGTGGATTTAAAATTGAACTGTGTCTGTACCTCCATGAGAAGCCAGAAAAGGTCCAGGAGCTGATGTATGAGTGGATGCTCGTCGACGGATCCTCCTCCCTCCAGTACACTCAACAGGAAGTTCATCAGCACATCCTCCACCAAGTACACTTTACACTACCAAACAAACACACACATTCCCAATAAGTAAAGTGGTTTATGGCACAATGACAAAGACTGACACTGATTTGACTGGTTTACCATGAGAGGTGCAAAGTGGTTAAATATATGTGCGAGGGTGACCAGGATGGTGGGCTCTCCTTGAAGATGCCAGGACCCACTCTCTTTCTCAACAAACTTTTCCTCCTGATAAAAGAGAAAATCAGATGTCTTCACATATAGTTTTTGTTTTAAAAAGGCCATATTATGCCCTTTTACAAAGTCTGATTTTCTTTTTGGGCTCTACTAGAATAGGTTTTCATGCTTAAATGTTCAAAACACATGATTTTTTCCCCATATTCTCCATTATTTGCAGCTCCTCTCTTCCCAGTCTGTCAGTAATGCTCTGTTTACTTCCTGTCCCCTCCTTCCAGACAAGAACAATGTACTCTGATTGGTCCGCTGGACAAGTGTGTTGTGGTTGGTCAATTGCTTTGAGCGTGTTCAGGAAATGTCACGCCCCTTCCCATAACCTTGAATAACAATACTAACCCAACTCAACAAGGCCTCGTTACCTTATTTTGCGTATAATTTGGGCAGGAATTATTTAAATTAGGGATACTGTGGCACGTTCATTCCTGGAAGAAAACTCAAGACTACAATCAAGCCCAGGGCTCCAGACTGCAAACAAATTTTTGCGATATTTGTTCTTCCCTGTGCAGCAAAATTTTGGGTTCACACTGGTGCCACCACCACATTGCCCAACTGATAAGAGCTGCCATGACTGTTGAATATGAGAAACGTTAAACCGCAAACAAAACGAAAGCGGAACGAAACCATGCTTCTCGTAGAGTTTATCAGCACTCGCAAGACAACCTCGATAACCTCGTTAATACACAGATCTAGTGAGAAAGCATTTGAATTTTCTGCAGTATTAATAACATTGCTGGGAGATAAAGAGAGAAGCATTACATTTTGGTGCAGAATTCTCTGATATAAACCACAGATATCAGATCAAAACTGCGCTGACGTGGAAACCAGAGGAAATATTGTTCCCTGAACGAACAAGTTAAAGAAAGCTTTACAATTCACAAATCACCAACAGTCACCATGGATTTAATGTAGTAATGCTAACTGTAACCATGGTATTGTGGCAAAAATGTTTTTACAATATTCATTTCAGGGTTCGTACAACCTTTGAGAGTGAAATTCAAGCACTTTTTTATTTCATGCACTTCACACTTTTTCCAGCACTTCAAAGCTCTTAATATCACCCAATTTAAATGTTATATTTATTAATTTTTTTAAATATTTTGTTTCCCAATAAAAGGTTTTTACATGTTACTGTTGTAAATAAAATGTAATTGTATCTGCATCTCAATTCGAGCTCAGTGCATTACTGTCAAATGTGCAATTCCAAGAAATAAAAAAGTAATATATTTTTAGTTACTGCACTTATTAATGCAAAACAATAGTAATTTTATGATTTAATTACCTTTATGATTTAAAATCCCAGCACTACCAGACCAGATGCTGGCGGCACCATCTGTAGGACTTAGTGACACTGGTGCAACTGCTCTCAAATGTTAGTGTGGAGCCCTTGAGACGTTTCAGGGAGTTTAGAAACAGTGTTTACCGATATACAGAAAAACTCCCATTTGAGTGGCTTTGTGCTTTGTAACTTTTCAGACCTTTTTTATGGTCAAACAGCAACTTTACACACTATAGAAAGTTGAAAAAGTAAAAAACCACAATGGATCTTCTTTAAATAATGACACATCACCCTTTAATGCGGGAATTGTCTTGTTTTCTGAACAGTGAGCATGAGGCCTCTGTGTACCTGTGTGTCGATGGAGGTGGACAGAGCGGTCTTCAGGTATCCCAGAAGCCTGGTGGCTTTGATGAGGTCAGTGGCTGGTGGGCTTTGAAGAGGAAGGTAACCTTCCACAGGGTACGTGAAGAACAGATGGGTTAAGGAATTCATGGGTTTTCTCACCTCTCCAAAAAAAAATTTTTTGTTCACTTGAAAAACATGAATTACGCTAAATATATATAGACCATCGGTCAAAGGTTTGGGTTCAAATATTATATTTCAAATAAATCCTGTTCTTTTCACGGTTTCCACAAAATTATTAATTAGCAGTTTTTTAAGATTGATAATGCTGAAAATTCAGGTATATATAACATTTATTTACAATAGGCTACTTATTTTATAAAAGTTTGGTAACTTCTATTTTAATAAATGTAAAAATGTAATTCCTGTAATCAAAAGCTGAATTTTCAGCACCATTACTCCAGTCTTCAGTGTCACATGATCCTTCAGAAATCATTCTAATATGCTGATTTGATGCTCAAGAAACATTTATGTTTATTACTATCAATGTTAAAAACAGTTTTTGCTACTTACAATTTTTTTGTTGACAGGTACAGTATATCATATTATTAGTCAATTTTATTTAAAAAATAATGTTTATTTACTTGCTGTATTTGGAAGACTTATTAATCAGTCTATGTTGTAATAAATTATTATTCAATAAAACATACTATTTATTACTGTTTAAAGTGTAAATTGCAGGTTAACCACCACAACTGATTAATGTGTACATTAAAGTGCACAATATGGATATATTTAAAAATTTCTGTCTTAAAATGCGTTAAAATAGCATTTATTGGGGTTTCTTCAAAGGTAGCGTGTTTTTTACCGTAACTGGGTGATGATGTCATAACAGGGAGCTGCGGGCAGTAATGCACTCACTCTGTGTGTGCTGTTTGAGGGAGAATAAAACGATTTGCGGGACTCCCGCAAACTAGAAATATCTGAATATAACGTAAAAACTAATACATTTTTATTCATCTGTTGCAGAAAATCAATAAGAACATCTAAAACAAAATAGAAACGGTTTACAGGCAGAGTTTCTATTTCTAACATGTCAGCAGCGAGGAGCGATGTAGCCAATCACAGACATATGTGTTGATTTCTTGAACGCAATAATAGCCAATCAGAAGCATTTACGATAGATTCCCCTCACCGCTCAAAACAGACTTTTTGTTCAGTACTGAATTCTGTATGCTGGCAAATCCTCTAATTATAAGAAACATAGTGTAACGTTATATATTATGGAAGCTTCATTGATAATAAAAGAGATGTGCGAGATCGCGATGAACTGATGTCAGCTTTAGGAATTATTATGGGATCGGACTTTGCGCGCAGTCATGCCAAACCATGCACGCAGTAGCCCGCTTGCTTTTATGTTATAACAGTGGTTTGTGTGTTAATGCTTTAATAACAAACAATTGATCAGGAGCATGTATGCTGATGTGTATGGTGGGCTAACACGTAGGCTAACTTGAAAGTATTTGGAGGTACAGAAAAAAAGTATTTTTGCGGGCGGGAGCGGGACAAAACATGAATGTTGCGGTCGGGAGAAAGTAATATAAGAAAGTAATTGAGCACGTCAGTTATAACGACCCACGTATTCAAAAATAGCCGGGTTTAAACCGGGCTTGGGCTCATAATTACAGTTTATGTGTCGGGCCGGACTCGGACACAGCGGGCTCGGGTAACGTTAGGGTCTTGCTTGATGTTTTGGGCCGATCTAAGCTCTACCTCGGGTAAGTTATGCGAACACTTACAGGCACGAATCAGCCGTTTGTCCTTGGGGAACTTGTGGAGCCTCTCCCCCGTTTTTGATGTATTCGTACATCCCGCACAAGCACAATAGTTAACCATTTTCGCTAGCTATGTCTCCAATATAACGTAACTCTAGGCTTGTTGCATATAGACCGTAAAAGCTTGGAGTCCCTGTTATGACATCACGCCCAGCCTAGTGGAAGGAGGGGGCGTGGTTAAAAGCACTGTAAAACGAACCAACTTTTCATTATATTCAGCATTTGGTATAAAAAATATACAAAAAAACAATGGTGGGCGGTTCTTTTCTTTATATTTAGTAAGCACATTGCATTATCTTCGTGAAAATTTTTACCTGCAATTTACACTTTAAATGCATTTCTTATCTCTTACTGTGTATCTAAGTCATAAACAAATGTAAGTACTTGAAATTATTATTAAGCATAAATATATAATAATTTATTATAAATAATTACTAAATATAAAACTGTAATGTTATATATATATATATATTTACTTCATTTATTCTAAATACTTACAAAATTGATTTAATATAAAATACTAAAATCATACTTTAATTAAATTGAATATTATACACATTATATAGATGTGACTAGAGGTCGACCGATAGTGGATTTTACCGATAACGATATTTAGATTTGACCGTACATGCCGATAACCGATAATTCAACCGATATTTTTTTAAATGGATGCTGGATTAAAAACAAACATAATACTCACAATAAAACAGTGCTGAACTGAAATGTGCTAAATTAAATAAATATATAAATATTAATATATAAAAACTTTATACAGAAAATAATTTAAACATTAAAATATTACAGATTTCAGAACTATAATCTAGAAACATACGTACATTTCATAGGTAACACATTGCAAGTCCCATTTGTAAACAAGGATGTATTCGCTAGCTTTCATGAACTATCCACTATGCAATATACGTTTTTACAGCATGTATTAATATGAGCAATACAATTGTACCTTTATCATTCATGTTAGTTCATAGTACATTAAGGTAATAACAAATAAAATAATAATTAAAACTTCATTTCAAATGCATTAGTAAATGTTGAAATAAACTAATTATGAATAATTCTTCTACAACTTGTATTAATCTTAGTTAATGCTAAAAATGGAATCTTATTGTAAAGTGTTACCATTTCACATAATTCCAAAGAGTCGTGCTTAAAGATAGCCATTAAAATGTAATAAAGACCTGTATAACGTATACGTAATTTAGCCTATATAGTCTCTCACTTTATTTGCTTCTATTTTAGAACACTTGATAATTATCTAATCAAAATAACAAGATGTATTGTAGTGATTAAAACGATCTTAAATCGAACACGTTTATGATTTGTTTATGTTTCTGTCAGCTGCATGAACATATCAATGTTGAGAAAGCAATCACGTCACTAGTTTTAAATATGCAACTTCGTCGGCTAATGAATGCATAAAAGTGACCAGCCGGATATAAAATAATGCAAATAGATGATAACAATTGCGCCATAAAACATTTGGGTCAGGTCTGCGTGTGTTTTTGTCACATTGTTTAAACCGCTTGACTGAGGTAAGGTTAGAGTCCTCACAGCCTCGACGGCAAACTACTGTTCTTTCTCTGCTGATGCAGCATCTAGTCAATAAAATAATTAGCTGCTACTTTATAATGATATGGCAATATATACTTTAGTGTTATGTATTCATACCGTTTCGCTGACTGTGTTTTAAATGCTCGTCTGAAGTGTCAGCGGCGCTCTCTCTGCTGCGTGTTCTCTCCGTGGTCCGTGCTGCGCGCGCCTCACGTGTTAATGTAAACAACTCAGCCAGTGATAGTTTATTATTTGTCCTCTAGAGGCCGCTCTCGCTCTGTATAATGCCAGCAGTCTCTTCAGCGCGCTAGTGCTGTGTAATGACCGCCGCGCACTTCTCAGCCGCTCCAGCAACCGATGCAACCCGGAAAAACTATCGGTGTGGATTTTTGCCGATAACGATAGTTCCACCAATCAACTATCGGTGCCGATTAATCGGCAAAACCGATGAATCGGTCGACCTCTAGATGTGACTGAACCATTTAAAATCTGTCTGTATATGTATATATATGATAAGGATATCTGAGAGGACGGCTGCCGAAATTGAAGGCTACAGACTCTTTGAAGGAAAGACTGATGGCAGGGAAATATGCGACGCCCGGCCCCGTCTTAATATTGCTGAATGCAATACCCAGAGACTGCCCGTTTCTAAAAAAAATATATATATATATTAATATTAATAACAGTTCAACAGATATACTTAATTCACGTGTACTAATTATAAACGCTTTCACACCAAATTATAATGTACATCCAATAATAAACCTATACTTACAGGCAAAATGTAATTGTTCCCTCATCCAAATCAATCAAACAGCTGACAATATCACCAGCAGCCCAGGACTACATTAAAAGAAATGAAAAGAATGCATCAATAATGAAATGCTGTGCATTACAATCATTTTACCATTAAAGGGATAGTTCACCCCAAAATGTAAATTCTGTCAGTAATTACTCGCCCTCATGTTGTTTCAACCCCGTAATCCCCGTAAAAAAGTTTACTCGTCGCTTGATAAACTTAAACGTACAGTATGTAACTTTTGGCCACCAGGGGTCACTCAATCAAAATAATAGCAAAAGACGTATTCTGATGACGTCGTGAAAGAGCATGTGCTCATGGGAGTTGTTGTCGTTGTCGAGAGAGAGAGAGAGAGAGGTGCGCGCGCGAACCAGCTATACGATGTTCATTGGGACACGCGCGATCTGTCATTCCCCAGCCATCTAGCATCTCCAGCAGATAACATGTTCACTGACGAGGTAATGTGTTGTTATTTATATTATATCTCTATTCTTGTTACGTTTAGTTACGGCTATTAACTTTATGTAATGCCATTGTAATGAACACGCGCGCTCTGTCGCTCCCCACATTCCTCACTCATTCTAACTTAGTGTCCGTCTTTTCGAATGGAGAGATATATGAATTATCAGGGCTATTGAATCAATATTCCATCTAGCTAGTATTAATAGATGTTAAAAAACACGGTCACCTTTCGTTAAAAATTATAATTACGTTTATACTATGATATTGAAAAAGATGGTGAACTGCATATGAAGCTACTTTCTGCAGCTATCTACAACAAATGTGAATTTACATTATACTGTACATGAGAGCTAGTCCGTCTGCGTTTAACACATGCCATCATCGTTTCACAACATATAAGTTACGGATAGATATAGTTAGCTGAATGGGTGCTTACTTGTTTATTAGAATGCAAGCGAGATCGGCATCTCTCTGTAGTTCCAGTTTGTCACGAAGCTCGTGGAAATGCAACTCCAATGTTAACGCGAGTCATGTCTCTTCTCCTGTCCCAAACCCTTCTCGGGTCATTTCTGTCACCCGTGCGTTTCCGCTTCACGGATCTGCCTCCAGCAGCAGAACGTGCAGGCAAAGCATAATCATGGTCCATTATTGATATCCAACTATTGATTCTTTATCGCCTTTTATTTTAGTGACGTGCGTCCGGTATTTAGATTTGCGTTTGGCGGTTTTTCGCAGGGATCCGCACGAAGTTAGAGAAACTAGAGTCAAAGGTTATATGACGTCATAGACGGGCGACGAAACGGAAATAAAGACACGGCCCGTGTCTTCAAATTAAAATATAAATTTCTCCGGATTTGAAAGTTGGTGGGAACTTTTGGGATAATGTTAGTACACAACTAAAAGAAATATATAACATAGATACAGTTATTTTTGCTATTTTGAAAGCCGAAAAGTTCCATATTGTGCCTTTAAGATTGAGCCACTGTAGTTACTTGGACTATTTTAACGATTTCTTTAATAACTTTTCGGGGATGGCAAGTTTCAATCCCTTAGAAGGCTATGGAGGAGTGATCCAGCTCTCAGATTTAATCACAAATATCTTCATTTGTGTTCCGAAGATGAACGAAAGTCTTACGAGGCTGGAACGACATGAGGGAGAGTAATTACTGACAGAATTTACATTTTGGGGTGAACTATCCCTTTAACTGTGGTAAAATCATTATTGCGTACAGCCCAGAGTGGCTTAATGCTTTCATAAAACATAGGCTCATCCAATCAGAATTTAGAGTCAGATCTCTTTAAGGCTGAGCAAGTTACATCACAGTCTGAGACTTTAAACAAAGAGACTATGAACAAACTGTCAAGGTCAACCAAATTCACAAGGACAAACTGAGCATGACCCGTGAACTGAATGTGTAAAGCGCTGTGATTTCACCTTGCCGTAATTGGTGGTTGTCACATTCCATTTGCGAACTCTGTTTCCGTCGTAGGCGTACGAGTCTGGCGTGTCCCCGACCCCTTCCTGAAGACAAGCGCAGAATTTCTCATTCATTTCTCATTAATACACTTGAACAAAACAATTTTACAGATGGATTAAGCCAAACCAGAAACTTAAGAAAGGATTTCTAGAGCAGAGCGAACAATTGTAACGTAATATAGATTAATCTACGTGATTTCTATTGCTTGAAAAGCTTCCCATAAGAGCTAGCAAGAGTGAATATGCAGTTTGTACGGCTCTGCACTCCAAAGGTGACGTGTAAATGGTAAGGTTACTTCACAAATGAAGGCTTGTACCTCTTGGTTGAATCTGCAGTTTAGTGTGCACCATCCGATTTGCATTAGGCCTTGAGATGAGATGAGAACTTCATAAACCCATTTCCCTAAAACAAAGTAAAAGCAATAAAAAAAATACATTATGTGATCGTACAAGTAATCGTATTCATTGGTGTTCTTTATTATTAGAGGCCAAGCACCATAGAACGGCTTGCGGGAGAGTTATGAAATTTGGCACACAGATTGAGAACAGTCTGAACTGTCACCATAGCAAATTTGGAGTCTCTAACTCAATCCCTCTAGCGCCACCAACTGTCCAAAGTTGACCTCGAGTACATGCTAATAACTTTTGAACCGTAAGAGCTAGAAACAAAAGTATTTTTTCCTCAACTTTCCTTAGCTCAAGACATCATGAAACAGGTAGTCCTAGTACAGGGTATATGCAGGAATCTTGAAGTTAATTTTAATACCTTTTCAAGACTTTTTCCAAGACCTTCTCAATATTTTTTAATACCTCACCGCCACTTCAAGCTGTAACCATTTACATCAGTGATACTTTTAACTTAACAGTTTTAGTTTGTTGTAATACGCATGATTTTTTTTTCCCGCCCTGGGAAAATCCCGCCCTGCAACCGATTTCATTGGTTTAGGTTACAGTGACGGGTAGGTTTAGCGATCAGTGTTTGGTGTAGGCAATCAGTACAGGGATTGACATGACAGAGAGGCAATTTACGAACGCACCCAAAATAGCCTAGTTTATGTACCTGTTCGTTTTTTTTAATAAAAATGACAAAATTCACACACTTTTACGATGTTTTTTGGGACTCAAACTGTTGGACAGCTAATTCAGAAAAAATACTTTCAAAATTTAAGACTTTATAAACCCATGATAAGACTTTTTAATACTTTTTAAGGGTCTTAATTTTCCCAAAATTGATTTATCACCTTTTAATACTTTTCAAGACCCCGCGGATACCCTGTAGTAAGACGCTCCGATTTTCACGAAATTTTAAACAGATCATGTTTAGATCATGCCGACAAAAACTTATAGGATTCAAGTTGATTCGACAACCCGATCTCGAATAACAAGCCAACAAATTCGACGAAGAGCACACCGAGGCTATATCTATATCTGCTTTAGCGTATTCTGACAACCATGACCTGGGTCTACCTGTGCAGTTTTGGCACAGTGCCACCTAGTGGTCAGGAGATATGAAAAATGGCTATTTTTGCTAATAACTGGTCTCTTTAGATTAAGCATGTCGAGGCGAACGATACCCAATTTCTCCATATCGGTCATTTTGCGCTTCAGCCATTTTGAATTTTGTCATAAAATGCTCAATTTTACGAACACATTGGGGTATCGTTGTGATGCCCTGAAGGTACTCAAAAAGTTTCGAGACAGCGCTACCTGTGGTCAAAAGTTATAATAAAATTTCCATAAGTGCTAATAACGTTTTATTAAATTAGCCAATTGTAATGATTTCTTGGGTCAAGCCGAGTCAAATCATATTTGCCTAACTTCCTGCCCTCCATTTTGATTTACATAAAAAAACTACTTTTTCTAACAGTTTGTCCGATTTTCACCAAAACCAAATCGTATCATCTTCAGACTGTGCCGACAAAAAGTTATGGATTTAGTGTCGATAGATAAAACTGTCATTTTGCCGTTTTGCCTAATATCATCTTAAAATATCTTTAATTGCTCATTATTGCAGTTGGTCTGATGTTGGCATGACTTGTTGGCCCAGATCATTTAAATTTACATTTACTCCAAGGTACCTTAAGAATAGAATGGAATTGGTACATTTTTGTTATTGAAATGTTACCTTTGTAAACACATGTGGTGGCTCTGATGGAGCTGAAGTTACTGTGGCCGATGACCTTCAATCCAGAAAGAGAGGAAGAACAAAACTGAACACATTTACAAGTAAGCAACATATCTGTAATACATATTCCTGGTGTTACTGTGCATACAATTTTCACCATCAAACCAATTTAATAGTGAACTGACTTAAATTTGAAGAGAAGCACCTATTACACTATTTTAAAGGCTCCTAATTTTGGTCTGTTGTGATTGGTCTACTCTGCTCTGATTCGTCAGATGGCCCAGTCTGTTGTGATTGGTCAACTCTGCTCTGATTGGTCAGATTGCCCAGTCTGTTGTGATTGGTCAACTCTGCTCTGATTGGTCAGATTGCCCAGTCTGTTGTGATTGGTCTACTCTGCTCTGATTGGTCAGATTGCCCAGTCTGTTGTGATTGGTCAACTCTGCTCTGATTGGTCAGATTGCCCAGTCTGTTGTGATTGGTCAACTCTGCTCTGATTGGTCAGATTGCCCAGTCTGTTGTGATTGGTCTACTCTGCTCTGATTGGTCAGATTGCCCAGTCTGTTGTGATTGGTCTACTCTGCTCTGATTGCCCAGTCTGTTGTGATTGGTCTACTTCGCTCTGATTGGTCAGATGGATCAGTCTGTTGTGATTGGTCTACTCTGCTCTGATTGGTCAGATGGCCCAGTCTGTTGTGATTGGTCAACTCTGCTCTGATTGGTCAGATTGCCCAGTCTGTTGTGATTGGTCTAAATCTGCTCTGATTGGTCAGATGCCAGTCTGTTGTGATTGGTCTACTCTGCTCTGATTGGTCAGATTGCCCAGTCTGTTGTGATTGGATCTACTCTGCTCTGATTGCCCAGTCTGTTGTGATTGGTCTACTTCGCTCTGATTGGTCAGATGGATCAGTCTGTTGTGATTGGTCTACTCTGCTCTGATTGGTCAGATTGCCCAGTCTGTTGTGATTGGTCTACTCTGCTCTGATTGCCCAGTCTGTTGTGATTGGTCTACTTCGCTCTGATTGGTCAGATGGATCAGTCTGTTGTGATTGGTCTACTCAGCTCTGATTGGTCAGATGACCCACTCTGTTGTGATTGGTCTACTCTGCTCTGATTGGTCAGATTGCCCAGTCTGTTGTGATTGGTCAACTCTGCTCTGATTGGTCAGATTGCCCAGTCTGTTGTGATTGGTCTACTCTGCTCTGATTGGTCAGATTGCCCAGTCTGTTGTGATTGGTCTACTCTGCTCTGATTGGTCAGATTGCCCAGTCTGTTGTGATTGGTCTGAAATTACTGATGACTCGTTTCAGGCGGATGATCTTTTTGGGAAACAATAACTTAATTTATCTTTGAAACTTTGCCGACCTTGTGGATCTCACAAACAGCTATATTACAAACTACATGAAAGGCCACATCCAAAAAAGCCTAATAGAAGCGCTTTAAATCTGACTTGAATTTGAAGTAGGCAGCTAATTTGTGCAATATGTTAAAAAATATATATAGATATCTATCTATAATCAACTAATCAACTAATCTAATCAACTTCTCACCCCCAAAAGGTCATCATCAACAAATAGCAGCCCTTCAAACCCACTGCTGTGATCCAATACAACAGTTGAAGGTCCAAGGCAGCCTTCTATCTGATCTGTATACAAAAAGAGAAAAGAATTCAGCAAATCAATGAAACCATGGCTGAAAACATCTCTGCAATCAATTGAATATAAATAAACAAAAACTAAATAAATATTTGGGGGTAATAGACTATAGATAATTCATATTTCATAGGTATGAGTAAATACAATAAAAAATAGCTGATTTTTATTTTAATGAATGTATTTAGGTCTCATTTGTGAGACACTCAGAAATTTTAAGAGTGTATGTGTAAGTGTTTGTTTGACCTTTGCCGTCCTCAGCGACGTTATCTTCAGCCAGCAGCTTCTCCAGATGAGCTCCAAGATCCTGGAACGTCAGGGTTTTTTCTAACATGGAAATATGGTAATATGGAAAAACATTTTACAAAGAAAGATTTAGATGTTAAATACAAAATCCTGCTCTATTTCTAATCTAGATGTAAAATTGTACAAAATACTCTAGCAAAAGCATGACAACATGCTAAAATTTTGAACAAATCACCTTAGAAAAACACACTAGCTAGACTATGAACAACTAGGACGTTTACACGACACTGTTTACATGCGTTTTGGCTGAGTTTTACGGGGCCTGAAAATGCCACTTTGAAAACGTTTCATAGTGCAAGTTTTTTTTTTTTAAGTCACTTTCGAGGGCTTTTTTTTGTCGTCTTTACGCGAAAAACGCAAAGAAAACTTTTTTTGTAAACATAATAAAAACTTTTTCTTTGCATTTTTTTTAAGGGTGCAGTACGTAAAATTGACAGCTAGTGGTTGAAATTGGTAAAGCAGTCCAAATATAAAATATTGGACTGGGTTGTTTCTCCTCAGACTCGACGCTTACGCTGGTTGGCAGATTGAGGACAAGCAACAGGAATGAGCACAACTGACAATTGAAGCCTTACACTGTCAGTTGATGTATATGTGTTTTTAATAAGCCTCTAGTCATGGAGCTTTTTGTTCCAAGAACCCCAAATGCATGCGCAGGTTTATTTTACTTCTACTTTTAGTCTCAGTTGTCTTCACATTCACACGAATCTCACCACAGCTCCAGAGCAACCGCACTCACAGCACCTCCTGCAAGTAGTCTCGGGTTCAGGACCACAGTGACCTCAAGGGTTAGGGTTATGACAGCTTTCACATGACCAATTTTCATGCGAACTGGCCCCGTTTCCAACTAAACTGCCGTGTGAAAGCATCATTATATGGATACTGAGCATCTTTAGGTCGGGTAAAATCTGCAATCTCTGACTCAGGTCATTCATTGGCTTCTAAGGCAGTTTTCCACCAACAGGCAACCCACGGTGTCAAAACAATATTGGGTAAATTGGCAGTGGGCGGGATCACACAGACCAAAACATCTCAGATTTCATCTAAGCTAAATATCTGTGGATAAAGTCAAGTCTACCATCACAGGACTTTACACAGTGGTGACAGATTCCCATCACGGCGTCAACATAAATTCCACAATTAGAGATCATATGTACACACATCCAGCCTTTCTACAGGCCCTCTGCGAATGTCAGCTGTCTCTCATGTCCCATCATGCTCTATGTATAGATCAGCACCAGTAACCAGACACTGGCTGGAGGTGAGCACAGGACAGAGCCAACGGCACAAGACACCAGCAACATCCACTGAACGACTAATGCTTTATCTTTATCCCTTCAAAAAAAAAAATGTAAACAGATCAAATAAACTGATGACTCATCCTGCACTACACAGATGTTTGTCCAATCAGATGCTCTCTAGAATAGGAAAGTCACTCCTCGAGTTCTGCAGAGTGCAGTGCGGGACACGTTTTGAATTGTTGAGTGCGGATGCGGGATGGAAGATATGGATATGTACGAGGGAAGCGGGAGAAAGAAACGACTCATGGCAAATGACTCCCGCAAAATCTAATAATTACAGCATGCAGAAGTCTGTAACTGGAGATCTCAAACGTTGTGTGTGTGGAAAGTGGAAAAAATAGCCTATAGACATCAGAACAAGACAGAATCTACCCAGATCAGCAGTGACAAATAGCGTAGACCTCTTCCTACAGGCTTTTGCGGGCAGAAACGGGACAAAAAGGGAACATTTCGGGAGTGTGCCGGCTAAAATCGGGAGCGGGATTGAAAAATCCATCCTGCACAGACCTCTAGTCCCTCGCCCTACAACCACATGCACAAAAATAATGGTTCAAAACATGCGAATGAAAAAAGAATTGACTATATAATCCTAAAATGACATCAAATAATAAATAAATCACTGTCAATGGGGAAAAGCCCACCTACAATCTTTGTAACATGCGCAATCTGCCAACAGTGAAAGCCAAAGTAATCAACACATTCACTCATGTAAACATTCATTATATATATTAGGGATATACCCGAAGCCGAATACTACGTTTGGAAAGGAAATGACATTCTACGGTGCCCCTAAAGGGACATGGTGATGGAAAGAAATGAGATAGGAGATGATCTTGCGTCCTCTCGTAATTATATAGTTGGGTATTGTGGGGTATTAAAATCGCTTTTTGAATTTTCGCTTTTTACTTTCCAATTTGCGATCATGCGTACTCTGTGTATATGGAGCGGTGGTACCCTCGGGATCTTTTGTGCACTGTGTCATTGTCCTGTCTGTCAGTCATCTAACTAAGATAACTAATGATCGCGCGCGCGAACTCGACAATCGACTACTGTGGACTTCGACCGAAAACAGGAAGAAAACACAGGTATGTGAGCTGGCTGAATAAACATCATTTTTATTCATGTCTTTCACATCTACTGCAGTCAGATTGACCGTGTTCACTCTTAATAACACCACTCACATGGCCGTGCACTTAAAATGGCACATCAAGGATGTTAAGAGGCTAAAAGCAGGTTTAGAACTTGCCCCGTTTAATTCAACAGGGTGCGAATTTTAAAAAGAGGATAACACGGTGTAGGCAACACCGATTTTTGTCATTGTTCTCTGTACTGACAGCACTCCAAATGTACAAAAAAATAAGCTCAATGTTAAAATTGACCGGAGTTCTCCTTTAATATCTTTATGTGATAAGTGAAATCTGATGTACTGTATTGTAACCGACTACCACGGCAAGCCTAGCTACTTTTCAGGAAAGAAAAGAACAGTATTGGGGTGTTTTACTGAAATAGTTGCCAGGAGAAAATCAAGTGATGGGTATGTAATATGTAACGGCTCTTAAGTGCTATATGACAATAAACTCATGAAGCCTATATCCAGCCTTTGCTTGGGCTGAACGTGTTTAATTTGGGAAGTTGCAATGACGGAAACAGTGACAATTTATGTTGGAAGGTTTAGGAGTTTATGGTAGTTTAGGTTATTAAAGAAATGCAATTTTGCCAAAGAAGAACTTTTACTTTAAATGTTCATTTAAAAGCAGCCTACTTCGGTGTAATATGTTACCATATCATCACGTGTTACACTGAAAATTAGAATAATTCTCAGTGTGGATATCTAAATCAGAGAAGATCATAGGTTCGAGTGGGTGGATGATTGATATCAACAGCGAATTCGGTTGACGTTAGAACTGATCCGCGCATCTCTATTAACATCTGGTTCTGTTGCAAGTCATGATCACGTGAGCCACCTTCAATCATTCACTTAAATATTGCTTTTTACTTGACTTTATATATTTACATATGTGACCTTGAAGGAATCCAAAAGTAATCAGATTACATTACTTTCATATTGTGGTGCTTGGATTACATAACTGAATACTTATGTATACATACACGATTTTTAATTAATTAAATAAAAATTATATATAGTTCAAGGCAAAAGCCCTAAAACCCTTTGTCAGTGAACTAACCTGTACACGGCTGATGCTGGACCCTGCTTACTGGAGGCAGGGAACACATGGTGCAGATAGTCGCTCAATAACTTCTCATTGACAATACCTGAGAAAATACACATAATTACACATCTCCATGAAGAACTTAACTTCTTTAAGGGGGTTACCTGCCGTAAAATGTTTTTTTACAGGGAAATACCTGTGACTTTGGGTTTGTCTGTGTCGGATGCCAGGCGATAGTTGCGTCGGGACAGGGCAGTGCCACCCTTTGAGCTCATTCTGCCTCTAGACAGATCACTGATCTGACAAACAAACACAGACCAATTACTGCACACAAAAACAAACCTCATTTCATATTATTTAATATATAAGTTACTACAGTACAGCAGAAGTACCATGGTGGTACAGTGACTTATCAGATAAGGTGCTACATGCTTATGCTACATGATATTTACATGACACTACCGTAGTATATGTCTAAATCAAAACATTGTAGTCATAAAAACATGTATGCTAGGCCTTCATTTTTGTTAGATGATTGTTTATATTTTAGCAGAATCAGTGTTTATGTTTATCTTTTTGTATAGTAATAACAACACAATGCAGTGTAAACTAGAAATTTTTTTGACAACAGGTTTAAACTACATTTAAACACCCAAAAATATCCTTCAGGTTCAATGTTTACATGCTGTTGTTTTAGCAAACACACACAAACATTTGCACAATATAAACACACTCTCTCTCTCTCTCTCTCTCTTTAGCCACTATTTTGCTAACAAAACGGCTTTATGGCATGAACAACATCATGTATGTTTATAATCATTATAAATATGATTTAAGGACTGTCTTGGGTCTAAAATGCCCAACATATGTGCAACAAAAACAATATTTAATGTGTTTCAGCCTCCGTGTCGAACACATATGACAGCCAGAGCTGCTATGATAATACGTAAAATATGCTATACACAAATAAAGCGACATTACCGCTTATGGTTTCTTTAATTTCTCCTGCAGTACTCACTGACTTGGTGTGTTGTGTTTATTTATGATCAGCAGATTTTGTTATAAGACTCTCCGCTTTAAATGTGTCTACAGTCGCTGCCTTTAACCGTAGAAATACATTAAGCAGAAGGATGGCACTCAGAAAAACGGGTGATAAAGTGGGCGGGGCTTGTGGCCCAAACCGTGTCTCTCATTGGTCAGATACGAAGGGTTTAAATAATAGTTTTCTTATTTTTATCTTTTCTCATTATGTTTTCAATTCAGAGTCTATTTATGTTTCAAAAGGTCGTTATTTATATGTAAATTATTTTCCGGGCTGCGGTTATAAGTAGTTCGATGACACGTGCTTTCTGTAACTTTACTCAGTGCTGTTCTGGATGGACCAATCAGAGACGTTTATAAATGTTTACATCATCATTTAGCGATTGCGTTGGTGGATTTGTATTTAGATACTTGTATCAAGTGTCGCTCTTTGAAATCAACAGATTAAAACTATACAATTTAGTATACACAAATCTCATGATATAACACAAAATAAATCAAGAGATTTGATAAATGTGGGAGTGGGCATTGTGAGCCATGTAGAGCCCCCTGCAGGAATTAATCTGAGTGTCTTTTGAAAAGAAATTATTAGCACGTATTTGTGCCTTTAACACACAGGATTCACTGCTATAGAGCGCGTTTTAGGACAAAATACGTAGACGTGAATGAACACGAATCATCAAATCCATAAAAAGACCACTGGGCGGCAAATGTTGTTGACTAATAACTTTTTTCACCGTTGTATTCCTGCAGGGGACGCTTGAGCGCAAAAAAAAAGAAGCTGAATCCTCAAAAGTATTTGTCTTATCTGGAAACATTTGTGTGCGTCGGGATAAATCTACTATTCGTCTGTATCTGACATAGGCTACACATGAAAATTTGTTCCACTCTGCCACTGATTAAATATGAAATCGCCTCAATAATCACAAAACGCTGTGAATTATCCATCATGAGCAGCGCTGAGAAAAGTAACAGATGTCACGTGACCATTGTAATGTTTCGATCACTTTACACCTCAGGAATTACATTTTAAGATAATTATGACTTTAAGGAGTAGCGTATCTGACAAGTTAGCAACAATTTACAAGCTGATAACCGCCCATTTTTTTATATTAAAGTGTTTTAACTGTAATAAAGGTGCTGTCACATTATGGAAATTGAAATGTCTATCAATAAAGCATCGCTCACGCAGAAGTCACTTTCAAACCAAGCAGCTTTCTGTTGGTCAACCCAACAACTTCATGTGGCCAACTTGAACCCATTGCAAAACCTGCACTCTAAACATACTTGAATTTGGTTTTTCCCTCTGTCAAAATCACAGGGCCCATCAAAAGCCAGGGGTCCCTAAAATCGTCAACACCTTTCGTCCCTCTAGCGACAACACTTTTGCCCCAAACTAGTCTGCGACATCTTTCCAATAATCCCAAAAAGCTATTCGATTATAGGTTTAGATTACAATTATATTAATATAAGATCCACAGGTGTATAAGTATGTATGTAAATGTGTTTTAAACTTGTTGGATAATATTGCGTTGAACACAATCATACACAATCAGTTAGGAAAATACTTTAATTTACATATATAACAAAGTAATTATTCGCAAAAATTCTCATATGAACTTTTCAACATAAACTGAACTTGTACCAAACTGAGAATATAAAACTGAGTGATATTGTAACTGGGTAAAAACCAATCCTCTCAGTCTTTGCCAGCCGTGAGGAAGGCTCTTCTCCTGCTCACTTCCTCCTCTCCGAATTTCGACTGAAGCAGCTCAAGTTCGTATGAGTCGGCCAACAGGAGGACCTCATCATCCAGATGATTCCAGAGCGGCCCGTGAATCTCCAGCTCGTACCCATCGATCAGATACACCCGAGCACGTGCGAGGTCACCGCTGGCCTTCAGCAGCGCCTTGGTCACCTCAACCAGGTCTTTCTTACTCTCTCTCATCAAGCTCTTCACCTGCTCCCTGACGTCCACCAGGAGCCTGGAGAGGCTTTCCTCTGGCGTTCCTGTGGCCTGGCTGAGGGTTTGTTCCCCTGACTCGGAGTCGAACATGAATGTGTGGGCGTTAAACGCTGTGACGCTGGGCTGTGGACGCTCTTCTTCTTCCTCAGGTGCTGCTGAATCCTGTCGGGCTTCCTCCTGGTGCTCAGCTTGGCTTTCTGGTTCCCTGGCAAATGTTGCAGGCGACGCTGAACTCACATGTGCGTCTGAGGGCTCGATGAGAGGGCTTCACTTGGGTCTTCCCCTTCTTCACTTTCATCCATCTGTGGAAATACATTCATGTCATTACAGATTTGTCCACTGAGGTTTTCTTAGCTGAAACGCTGGAAAACTATCCTTTTAACAAATGTATTGTGGAGAAGAATGAGTCGATAAAGTAATGGAAACCTCTTTTAAAAATCTAGTTTAAAACATGTAAAGATCTTAGAAATTGTTGATACCAATTAAAGTTCTATGTGGTTTTTAAACACTTTCATATTATTATTCAAGAAGATTCAGTTTCATGTCATATGGTGCATATATCAAGATAAAAAGAGTAATATTTTCTTATACTTTAAATACATGCGAGTTTACAAATCTTAACCATTCTTTTCAAAAGAGTTTTATTATTTACAAATAGCAGAAATTATTTCATAAATAACATGAGGGATCAATTACTTTTTGAGGAGAAGAGGAAGGTTGTACCACATGACATTTTACAGCTTGAACTAAGCCTCATAAAAAGCTCAAATTCTCTGATATTGTTAGAAACTTATTGACAAATATTCACAAGGGGTCAGCAGGTGTACTCTCTATCTTTTATTACCTCTTTTATTATTATTTTGTTCCCTGCATGTTGGTTGCACCACATGACTTTGTTGGTCACATTACAATACTTTGGTGAATTTTTTCTTTTTTTCAAATATTTCTGATAAAAAAAATATTAAAATAAATGTATTCATAATACAAATGCTTAAATATATATATATATATATATATATATATATATATATATATATATATATATATATATATATATATATATATATATATATATATATATATATATATACACACACATATATTATATTATGATTTCTGGTCTGGGAACTTTCGACATTTTTCAACATTTATTCCAATATTATTAAGAATGTGTAAAGATTTTGTAAGCATATTGCGTAGTTGCTTAGAGTCAATTGTTTTTATTCATGATAACGCAGCGAAACATAAATTCTACGTATATAATTTTTGCCCAGCTGTCATACAAAGAAATTGTGTACACAAAAACAAAACAGAACCAACAAAATAATAACAACTGATAATGCTGTAGTCAACGTATGTTTTTTTTTCCCTGTGAACTTTTTGTTTTTCAATGCCTTTTTGTATTTGCATAGTAAAACGAATCGGTTACCTAACGTAACCTCGGTTCTCTCTAGATGAGGGAACGAGTATTGCGTAAGCTAGCTTACGCTACGGGAAAGATTCCATCTTTCTGAGAAATTGAAGCCAAAAATTATCCTATAATTTTGTATCCATTGTCAACGCAGTTCAGCTGCAGCAGACCATGAGAAGGCTAGCTAGCCGCTCATTGGTTCGCTCACGGAGAACTGCTTAAGCCTATGAGGGAGCGCGGATGAACCCGCGACCAATGAGAGTCTGACTCGCTCTCCCTACGTCACCCGCCCCCGAAGCGGGCGTGGACGAGGCTATAAATACCCCGAATAGGCTGAATAAAATCTGGTTTTTTCAATTCTGAAGCGAACATCGCCAGTAGCACAAGCACGGCCAGGAACGCAATACTCGTTCCCTCATCTAGAGAGAACCGAGGTTACGTTAGGTAACCGATTCGTTCTCTTACGAGAGGTTCTCTCGTATTGCGTAAGCTAGCTTACGCTACGGGAACCCATTGTCAACGCCGTGCGTGCTAAGCATCCACTATTAGTCCCGCGGGGCATCCCGGGGAACACCGAAAGTGGGAATGAATATATGTATCTGTGACAAACGGCCATCGGAGCGGGCCGGTTATTGTGTAGTACATAAGCACATAAAAGAGAGGGACAGAGCGAACTCGGTCTGTGTGAATTAACCCCCTATAGTGCAGCTCAACCAGAAGAGCTGAAACATACTAGACTGCTAGTAGTTTAGCCTGCAAAGCGGGTACTTCCAGATTGTAAAATCTGACAAAGGTGGAGGGGGAAGCCCATCCGCTGCCACGCAAATGTCGTGAATGGAAATCCCACTGGACCATGCCCACGATGAGGCAATGCCTCTAGTGGAATGAGCCCTGATGCCCAAAGGGCATGGCAGGTCTTTCGATGCGTATGCTGCTGCAATGGCATCAACAATCCATCTGGGTAGGGACTGTTTCGAGGCGGCCAACCCCCTGGTGCGCCCCGCCGAACGAAACAAAAAGCTGCTTGGATCGTCTGATCGGAGCTGTGCGAGTGACATATAATCTCAGAGCCCTGACCGGGCATAGGAGATTAGAATCTGATTCGCTATCGGAAGCAGGCAGAGCCGATAGGGATATAACTTGTGCCCTGAACGGGGTGCCAAACGCCTTGGGAACATAGCCATGCCTAGGTTTGAGAGCGACTAATGAGTCATTAGGACCAAACTCAAGACAGGACGCGCTGGTCGACAGCGCGTGCAGGTCTCCCACCCGTTTTACTGACGCGAGCGCGAGTAAAAAACGGTCTTTAGCGACAGGTACTTTAGGTCCACGGTGCTTAGCGGTTCGAATGGGGGAGCTTTCATAGCATCAAGAACTATGGAAAGGTCCCAAATCGGCACCGAAGGGGGGCGCGGGGGATTCATCCTTCTAGCTCCCCTGAGGAAGCGGACTACCAGCCCGTCTTTGCCCAGTGACTGGCCGCGTCGGGGTTCAGCAAACGCCGCGACGGCTGCCACATATACCTTAAGAGTGGACGGGGATCTGCCCTTGTCCAGCATCTCTTGGAGAAAATTTAGTAAGGAGGGAACCTCGCATAACCGCGGGTCCAGACCCCTATCTGTGCACCACTTCGAGAACACAGACCATTTTGACGCATAGAGCCTTCTGGTAGAAGCCGCTCTAGCCTGTATGATCGTGTTTAACATTCCCTCTGGCAAAGCAACGGGTAGTTGTTGATCACCCACGCGTGAAGCGCCCAGCGCTCTGGGTGGGGATGCCAGATCGAGCCGCGAGCTTGGGAGAGGAGATCTGCTCTGACTGGAATGGGCCACGGCGCTGTCTGTGACAGCTGCGTGAGCTCCGGAAACCAAGTCTGACCCTCCCAGTGCGGGGCTATGAGGAGCACCGAGTGCTGCACTTCTCTGATTCTCTGAAGCACCTGTGGTAACAGAGAGACCGGAGGGAAGGCATACAGCGGGCGGCTGGGCCAGGTTTGGGCTAGCGCGTCCTCGCTCCTTGAGAAAAATATTGGGCAGTGGGTGTTCTCCGCCGAGGCAAAGAGGTCCACCTCTGCTCTGCCGAATAGACGCCACAGTTTCTGGACTGTAAGAGGATGCAGGGACCATTCCCCGGGGGGAATGGGGTTCCTGGACAGGCTGTCTGGACCGTCGTTCAGATGTCCCGGCACGTGCGTCGCCCTGAGCGAGAGCAGGTGACACTGAGACCAAACTAAGATGCGTTCTGTCAGCTGGAAAAGATTCCTGGATCTGACTCCGCCCTGACGGTTTATATAAGAGACCACGGCTATATTGTCCGAACGGATCAGCACGTGGTGGCCCTGAATGCGCGGGAGAAAGCGCATGAGCGCGTTCTCGACCGCCAACCTCTCCAAACAGTTTATGTGTAGGAGGCTCTCTTGAGCTGACCGGGGCCGAAGGCCGGTGAGCCCTCGCAGACCGCTCCCCAACCCGTGTTGGAGGCGTCTGTCTAGATGACTTTTCGGCGTGAAACTGTCCCCATGGAAACGCCCCGCTGAAACCATTCTACCACTGACCATGGCTGCAGAGCTGTGATACAGGTCTGCGTTACTTTTATCAGCTGGTGGCCCGTGGTCCACGCTCGGTGAGACACACGGCTCCTCAACCAAAGCTGAAGCGGGCGCATGCGCAGTAACCCCAGCTGGAGCACCGCGGAGGCTGAGGCCATACAGCCCAACGCTCTCTGAAATGTTTTCAAAGGCGTGAGTCTGTTCATCTGAAAAGATGCGGCGAAACGCTGCACACGGTGCGCCGCGCTGCGTTGACAGACGCGCCGTCATCGTGACCGAGTCCAGCTCTATACCCAAGAAGGAGATAGTCTGACTGGGTTGTAGTACGCTCTTTGTCCAGTTGACAGAGAGGCCCAAAACTTTCAGATGGTCGAGGAGAACTGTACGATGAGACAGTAACTCTCTCTGAGATTGTGCCAAAATCAGCCAGTCGTCCAAGTAGTTCAGTATTCGCAGCCCCTGACTCCGCAGGGGGGCGAGCGCCGTGTCCATGCACTTCGTGAACGTACGGGGTGCTAGGGATAGGCCGAACGGTAGGGCGGTGTATTGATAAACCTGGCCTTCGAGGCGAAACGTAAGAATGGCCTGTGAAGGGGATTTATCTGGATCTGAAAGTATGCATCTTTCAGATCTAGTGATATGAACCAGTCCCCCTGGCGCACGTGCGCGAGGAGTTTTCTGATAGTGAGCATTTTGAACGGTCTCTTCATGAGAACTTTGTTCAGCGATCTGAGGTCTAATATTGGTCTGAGACCGCCGTCTTTCTTGGGGACAAGAAAATAACGGCCGTAAAACCCCGACTCGCTCATAGCCAGAGGCACCCTCTCTATAGCCTTTTTGCACAACAGAATTGCTATCTCTGAACGGAGCAGCGCGTCACTGCTTCTGGGTTCACAGTAGTTTCTAGCCGCGCTCGGAAGCGAGGAGGGCGGCGGCAAAACTGTAAGCGATAGCCTAGCTTTATTGTGTTTAACACCCACTGCTTCCCACGCTTTTAAGCGTGACGCTAGGGGGTAAATGGCTACATGGTCCCCGTCGCTGCACTTCGCGGGCTGCGTGAGCGCGCTGATAGTGTTTACAACAGCGGGACGTACACTCGGAGGGGAGTTTATGGGCCCTGTAACAGAGTGAACAGAAGTAAGACGCGCACAGGGCTTGTGGGCGCGCTTATACACTCTGAGACTCGAGCGGCTTGGCCCGCATTATGAGAGTGGACTCTGTGTGAGACAGGGGAACTGGAGTGTCTTTGTGTATGAGTGAACACAGTGTTGTGGGCACATTCTCTACACAAGTTTATGGACCGTGTAACAGAGGTGGGACGCGCGCACGGGTTCGTGGGCGCGCTTATGTACTCTGAAACTCGAGCGGGTTGGGACCGCTTTATGAGAGTGGACCCTGTGTGAGACACGGGAACAGGAGTGTCTTTGTGTATGAGTGAACACAGTGTTGTGGGCACATTTTCTACACAAGAGGCTTTTACTCTCTTTTGAGATTTCTCTGGGACGCCGTAAACACGGCGTTTTGTGTATGAGTGAACACAGTGTTGTGGGCACATTTTCTACACAAGAGGCTTTTACGCTCTTTTTGAGATTTCTCTGGGACGCCGTAAACACGGCGTTTTGTGTATGAGTGAACACAGTGTTGTGGGCACATTTTCTACACAAGAGGCTTTTACGCTCTTTTTGAGATTTCTCTGGGACGCCGTAAACACGGCGTTTGTGCTCATGCAAGCGGGAAGGGATACCGGCTTGGTAATGGCGGGGTACACTGCTGTAGTAGCCGCGTGAGCGGGGACTAACAGAGGGCGAAACTTTGACGGCGATCCGGCCGCGGCGGGAGAGCGCCGTCTTTTCCTCAACCACGCTAGGCAGACTTCGAGTAATCAGTTTTCAGCGCGATCCTCTGCCGAGGCCCCCGGGGAGGCGGCGGTCTGTGGCGGCTGTCAGAGCGAGCGAGGGCGGCCGCCCTGGTGTCGCTGAGAAGTCTGACTGTGTTTAGCTAGGCGCTAGGGTGGGGCTCGTGCAGGAGGCTGGTCACGTGAGCGGCCTGCAGAGGAGCTAGCGCGACGAGGCAGAACAAAATTCGCAGGAAATCCTCAATCCGCGACTGAAGGGGGATTTTTTCCCCCGCTCTCGTCCCATTCACGAAGTAGCTCACTCTGTAGTAGACATGGGGTGCAGAAGCTGCTTGGCCGGCGGCTGAAAGCTTGAAGTCGGACTGCAGGCTTTAGCGGGTAGCACAGGTGATGAGCGCCATCTCGCGGAGGGCGGCATAGACGTGCGGCGACCAGGTCCTCTACAGGGAAAATGGAGATAAAGCCCTTCTCTGCGGCTCCGTCCACAACGCGACGCGGGGTGGAAGAGTCAGAGCGAGTTCTAGCAGAGAGCGGGGCGTTCCAGGACTTCGTGAGTTCTGCGTGCAGATCAGGCAGAAAGGGCGCAGCCCGTTTAGCGGCGGGAGTCGAACGCTGGTGGAAGTAGCTGCGCGGGTCCCGGTTGATTCTCGGGCCGAGGAGGCGTGAGAATCGGACCAATCCTCACCGTCTGAAGCGAGAAGCGAACATGTCTCCTTGGTGTCCGCGGCGTCAACGGAGGCAACAGAGCGGCCACTCGGCGGCAGCTGTATGTCCGGAAGCGGCGGAGATGGAGAGCGGGAGCGAGAGGCTCCGGCGGGATGAACGCTTCCGCGGTGGGGTCCGGCGGCCTCTGAGAGCGGCGTTTCTTTCTCCGCGGCGAAGTCAGAGGCGGCACGGACGCATCTTAGTGGCCGAAGTCGAGCCCGCGGGGTCAACAATGGCATAGTTTCGCAGAGCTCGCAGCCGCCACAGCGGGGGCGAGATCGGCGTGCTCCAATCCGAGGCAGAGAGCGCAGAAGAGGTGGCGGTCCCCAGCCTCGAGGGGAGCGCGGCAAAAGCCGCCAGAAAATTTACGAGACATCTTGAAAAAGACGCTCGCTCTTTTAGATACAACAATATATAGGAAGCATTTTAGTATAAAGGATACAATCCGTCGGATGGCGCTAGCTCACAGGACGGCTGAAGGTGGCGAAGACGGCCGGCTTCCTCAGTCTCCCAAACGCTCGCTAGAAGGTGCCTTTTCAAACGACGGCGGCTTCTCTCTCAGGATCAGCAGATGCAGGTGCGTCGCTGAAGGATGAAAAATCAGATTTTATTCAGCCTATTCGGGGTATTTATAGCCTCGTCCACGCCCGCTTCGGGGGCGGTGACGTAGGGAGAGCGAGTCAGACTCTCATTGGTCGCGGGTTCATCCGCGCTCCCTCATAGGCTTAAGCAGTTCTCCGTGAGCGAACCAATGAGCGGCTAGCTAGCCTTCTCATGGTCTGCTGCAGCTGAACTGCGTTGACAATGGATACAAAATTATAGGATAATTTTTGGCTTCAATTTCTCAGAAAGATGGAATCTTTCCCGTAGCGTAAGCTAGCTTACGCAATACGAGAGAACCTCTCGTAAGAGAACCTGTCGCTTACGGTTTTTGCCAAATAATTTTGTCAGTTAAATACCACCAAGTTTAGTGTTTTGTTCTTCCCTCATATTTAAACTCATATTTAACTCATATTTTTATGATTTTATCAAACGTGCACGATCATTTAAAACAAAAATCCCCTCCGGACATCACTTTTACCCACTACTGTATATAAAATATATAATAATAAATAATAATATCCAATTTTTATATCATTATTAAATAATAGATCTGCACAATGAAGGAGCTTCATGTCACTGATCCATCAGCTTTATCTAGTCAGGGTTTATATTGTTCAATCTTACCACATCCGAGTCCTCAAATTCTCTTGCAGCTTTTGCAAGAATCCCGAGTTTCTTAGAATCAGCTGTGGAGGTTTTGCAGGTTGTTTGTTTTGTTTTGTTGAGAGATGGATGTTCACTTGGTCCTAAAGTAAAGTAAAATAAAGAAGGTTTATGGACAAAGCTTGTTGTGGAACAACATGGTAAATAAAATAAAAACATGTAATGAACATGCTACCATCTGGAATGTCTTGTCTATCACGCTCTTCATCTAATCTAAAACTTTTGGACATTTCAGGCCCTGGAGTTTCTTGTTCTTGGACCGGGACGCGGGACTCGTCCTGACGGTCATGTGGCGACACGCTGGCCGCCTCTGGAGGAGAACTGGCTCTCTCAGGAGAAGGAGGAGGGATTGGACACTCTGTGGAGATTTGCGTTTCAGATGAATCCGACACAGCATTGGGCTTTTGAGGAGACTTTTGTAAGGTATCAGTATCAGCCTTTGGTTCTGAGGTCTGAGTCCCTTTCTTTTTCGATAAGGGGCTTTGAATAAAAAAAGAGCTTTTCTTTTAGAGGGACTTTTCTTCAGGCTTTTCTCCGTGAGCTTATGCTGAAGGTGCTTTAGAAACCGATCCCTCATGGACTGCCAGCTGTGGTCGGTCACACGCCGCTTCTCCATTTCTCTCCAAACCAGGTTTCCTTTGGCTTCATGATGCCGCTTTTCCATGAACTTCACAATAGCGGCGTCGTCTTCAGGCGAGTAACCCAGTCGTCCAGTGCCCTGGTGACGGGCAGCCATCCTCGTCTGGACAGACGGTCCCACGCTGATTACATAGTCGTCCCGATCCAACTGCTGGTTCTGCTCCGCACAATCCAGGATGAATTTCGTGGAGATGTAGGTTTGCCCAGTGCTCGCCATCGCACTGGTCACGTCGCCCGGATCGACCAGCAAAATGGCCCCGGGCTCTTGATTCCGACACAAAATGCCTCCTCCGTTAGATATCAGAGGGTAAAGCTGCGTTTTAGTTGGACCGGGTCTCACATAGAAGCGCATTGAATGTCCACTGGTTTCCAGGAATAAAACAGGAGATATTTCAGATACCTTCTCCTTTGACATCTTGAAGATTACCTGAGGATTAAATGTGAAAGTTAATTGTTTTCACATTAAAATGGTTTATTAATTTGGTTTTAAATAATAAAAACTATATATTATTTAAGGGGTATTGTAAAAATGTCTGTTTGGCATTTATTGGTGGATCATGTACATAGTTATTAATGTGATGAACTACACTCAAAAAGTAAAATCAGTTCTGCTAAAAGACCTAGAAGCATTCAAATGCAACTTGGTTATATATTTTTATACATGCACACAAACACGTTTCTTCTTTTCATATGCAAACAGTTTTATCTTTTATGCCATTACAGAATTCAATCATCTCGCATCAACGCTGTTTTAAAAGCGCATATATTTTGAATGAAGTAAAGCGTAATATTCATAACCATAACTTAGTGTAATCATAGTTTGTTTACACTCGCACGTTACCTTCTAACGTTAACGTTACCATGATTAATACTTGAAATACTTGGACGTTGCAGGCTTTCCCTTCTATTCTGCTTTGCAGCAAAGAGCATCAATA
This sequence comes from Chrosomus eos, assembly GCA_036326025.1. Classification (NCBI taxonomy): domain Eukaryota; kingdom Metazoa; phylum Chordata; class Actinopteri; order Cypriniformes; family Leuciscidae; genus Chrosomus; species Chrosomus eos. The sequence continues at coordinate 29,181,100 of CM070838.1, forward strand.
TATATAAAAGACTAGTATGAACCCACTACCTGTCGAGAGACCAAAACGTTGATGTGAAAGAAAATATAAAGTACCCGTGTTTCGCAGTGTTACAGGAGTCCAGACAAACACTGAGCTGAGAGACATGTGAAACACATATTTCAAAATAAGAGTCACGGCTCTTCGCCCGCGATGAGAGACTCCTGCACGAGAGCGCGCGCTGAGACTTTAATTATGGAAAAAGACGGATAAGGAAATGTTCAATGGGTCTCAACGCGGGAAAACAATAAAAGTGAAAGTAATATATTATTTTGTTCTTGTTGTTCGTTCCCAGCTAACAAATAGGTTCCCAGACCGGGAATGTTCCCAAACCATGAATTTGTAACTTAGACAGACAGACAGACAGATAGATTTTTCCCGTTATTATTTTTAATAAATAATACATTTGCAAAGAGTTTAGATAAAACTTTGCAGAATTTTCCACAAAATGTGGAAAAAGTAAAGCGCTGTGAATAATAATGCTGAACATGAAAGGGACAAACACACACACAGAAAGAGAGAGAGAGAGAGAGAGAGAGAGAGAGAGAGGAGAGAGAGAGAGAGAGAGAGAGAGAGAGAGAGAGAGAGAGAGAGAGAGAGAGAGAGAGAGCTTATTGTCTATGAGGATTTATTACACACATTTGTTCTGATATTATTTCAGTGACAGAACTTCAGCTGTAATAATAATGTGATACAGAGAAAATAAGAAACTCATCTCACAGTTACTGATTTATCAAGCAACTCAGTATTGTGGACAAAATCTCTCTAGAGTCTATTCTGATGCATCAACAGTTTCACTGATGAATTATAACCAACAACAAAGCCAGGATAGAGCGGCTGAGTGAATGTGGTCTGGACTGTGTGGATGAGGTTCATTGTGTCAGAGACGCTGTAGAAGGACAGAGTTCCTGCACTGTGATCCACACACACTCCTAGTCTACGGCCGATGGACAGGGAGAACAGTCTGTATGTTGTGTCTGAATGAGTAACTGGGAGGAGAGCAGATCAAACTCCAGGACTGATCATTTTATCCAAACACACACTCATCACCCGATCCCTTCCTGCTGATGCTCTTATATGACACCGATACACACCATTGTTCCCACTCCACTCAATCTCCCAGTAACAGCGTCCACACACACTCTCTCTACACAACATCTGCTCCCAAACATCAAATCTGTCTGGATGATCAGGTGTAAGGAACTTAGCTATAGGAAATATTAATAATCAATAATAACTTGTTATGATTAATTATGAATATTTGGGTCAGTTAATTGGATTAACTTGACATGGCTAAATTAATATTACAATCACTTACTCAGTTCGTCCAACAAACTCTTTTGATTATTAATTTATTCTAAGAAAAGGGTATCTTCCATGGCCACAAAAGAATATTTATTTCTTAGCATGTACAGCGCTTTGAGCATGTAGCAAGATCAAGATCGTAAAAGAGACTTTGTTTGCAAGCAGTAAATCAGAGACAAATACATAAAGTGCATAAGTTTTATTAACTAAATCATAAACATGAATAAACTAAACAAACATACATAAATACATAAACACAGGTGTAGGAAAAAGGAGTGGCAAGTGTTCCGGCAGTGGCAAGTAGAAGTTGTTTGAAAGTTATCTTTCACCCGGAGCACATGGCTGGTTTGGTCAAGGCCTGGTGCCCTGTTGAGGCCACGCCGAGCACCCAGGAGAAGTGAGGAAGTCGGAAGAGTGGGTGATTGGAGTTGGTTGGTGTCGTTGTTCCAAAACTCCTGAGATTGTCCTTGGTTCTTTGTGACAGAGTCTTCTCTCTCCTGCATGAGCCAAGGCAGGACTCGAAAAACTCCAGCCAATCATTTTCAAGACCATTTTCAGTGCGTCAATCAAACGGTCGTACCACACCCCCCTCCCCATGCCCCTCTTCGAATGGGTGGAGTGGGTGGAGTCAGGGAAAGAAGGTAGGACCTTTTGAGTTGTGTATTTTCAAAATCTGCCGGCTGTTTTGCAAATCTCATACCCCACCTTTAATAGCTTTCGATTCGAAATTGTTCATTTTAAAGTGGACATTGCAAGCTTTAGCCTACATAGGCTATAGGCTACTTTGTTTCAATTCTCGCACTCCAGTTCACTGAGATCATGAAACCGCGCCTGATTGTTTTATTTTACAAAAGCACAACGTTTTCTTGTTATTGTGAGTTTACACAAATAAAAGTATAGTTGCAAATAATGTAGGCTATTATTATTTTATGTATGACCAGAAATGATAGAGTAGGCTATTTTAAGTTGTTACCACTGTTGATAGGAAAACGCAAGTGTTCGCGCCCGCGCCTCCGTGCCATGCGCGCTCCACACTCCCACACACACTTGGATATACGTCAAAATCTTGTTTATTTGTTAATATCTTAGCCCTGTATTATTATTGTCTAACCATTATGAATGACATTTGACGAATTGCTTTGTTCCTTTTTTGGATAAAAGCGTCTTCTAAATAGCCTAATAAATGTTGTAATAATGATGATAATTATTAGCCTATTATTATTTGCGTAGGCCTATACCACGGACCCCGAACACATCGCGTCTTCTATGTCAGGTGACTGTAAATGCGCAAAAACTGTTTCCATTGCAGTTTTGCGAAATATTCCTTTTTCGAATTGCCTGAAAAACCTCCTCATGCGAGCGTAAAAACTTTTTTCCGATAAATGGGAGTTTTTGCGAAATTGACGTGTTTCCATTGAGCGTAATTTCAATTCGCAATTTCAATTTGCGCAATTTGAAGGGTAATGGAAACGTGGCTACTGTTCATGCAAAGCTGGGTAGGTCTCTATTTACTTCTATAATCGTTATTACCAAGCAAACGGACTACACGAGTATAACGTTGTATTTATTAGCAGCGTGTGCTAGCGTATCAACAACCGGTATGAGAACCGAAATCATAACCTAAAACATTATAAAACTGTCTAACTATAACTTCACAGTAAGGTTAAAAGCAAAAAAGGTGTGCTTGTTGATCTTTGAGGGGTTTAGCAGACTGTGAGGATATCCACACAGTTTAATCCAAAGATGACACTTTGACTTCGGTTTTGGGAAGGGAAAAAAACGGACACCCCCCTCCAACCTCTCTGGAAAACGTGTATCTGTGTTACAAATGCCCCAGGCACAACGTTTAACCATATTTTTGATAAAACTACGACGGTAATAGCCTGCCGAGACCAAAAATATGAGACGCCTGTGTTGAAAGTCAATGGAGCGCTGTGAAAGTGTTCTTGGCTGCGCTGTGATTGGTCAATCTACATTCTAGGGTGTGGCTTAGCCAAAGGCGAATTGGACCAAAGTTATGATTAGGCTACCATGGATATCATTGCCAGAATGTTATCTAAGTTTAACAAGCCCTTTAGCAGGGCTTGACATTAACTTTTTGGGGCACTTGTCCTTCGGACAAGTTAATTTATGTTTCACTTGTCCATGCACAAAAGTCACTTGTCCGGGTAAAGATTTGTAATTTTATCTAGGGCTGCACGATTTGGGGAAAATGTCATATTGCGATTATTGAGGTCAATATTGTGATTGCGATATGCGATTGTGATAAAATAAACAAATGGTTTCATGAATCAACTTGTTTGGTTCTAAAGCAAATGCACACACAGATTTGTGATCATTCTGAAATTAGCTATAACTAAATGATTGATAACACCTATAATGATAAAGAAGCCATTGATGTCTGGATAAAAATTATATACAGAAATTGAATAAAGTTATCAAACAGTCTGTGCTGCATAAATTATATATAGACTAATCCTTATTAAAGCTACACAAGTTCTTTAGTCAAGAGCAGTGAGGAATTTTCTCTGTTCCCTTTCTGTGGTTACTGACAGAACGCTTTAGTTTATTGGCAGCTGGCCCTTTAAGACCAGCCGCTTTTCTGTCAGAGACGCAGATCTCACACGCGACGCGCCTCATTCTCTCACGAGTCACAGCTCTTTATGTCCATCATGAGACTGCTCTTATGTTATAAAGATACTCGAAAAACGACATTTTGGCATAATTGTGTCGTGTGTTATTGTTCGTTCAAGCACGAAAGAGAACTGTATTCTGGCACGCGGTCTGTGCGTGCGCGTCTTTCTGTGAGTCACATTCAGGATATTCACAGGCAGCGCGAAAAATGTGTTTGTTTCAAATCGGTAAAATTAAAAACATAACACATAACGAGTGGCACATAACGTGAAGTAACATGGCATTTTATTTTGTTTGAAATTTAACTTGTCCAGAGGGACAACTAATTTTCTCTTCCACTTGTCCTACAAAAAATCCACTTGTCCCGGACAAGCGGACAAGCCTTAATGTCGAGCCCTGCTTTAGCTTTAGCCAACATTAATTGGTCCAGTGTGTGCATCAGGCCCACAATATGCGAGCAAAACCACAATATGGTGAACTAAATTAAGAAGAATTACAGAAGTAGCATTAGTTATTAATGTTATTAGTTATGTTATTAGTATTAGCTGTTTCCAGAACCATGATGTTTTATATCCATTATCTGTTATGCACCTTTTAAGCCAAAGAAATTTCCTATTTGTGAATTCTGTTCATCAACAATGGAACGGCTAAAACGGCTATTCTCAAAACAACAGAGAAATGTTTGTTAGCTTTGAATGGCTTTGACGCACATGTAGGTTTAGCTAGCTAACATAGGCAACAGACCATAACATATGAAAGAGAACTTATCCGGCAGTGCAAGAGCATGACTGGTTCACAAGGCTGTGCTGGTTGTATTTGAGGTACAGGTCATAGGGTTTCTAAGATTTCACTTGAGACCGGTAAGCATTAGCCTCAATAGTAGTCGTGTCTCCTTCATTGCGTATTTTTATATTTTGAATATATCCCTCCACTGCATACTGTAACCCCTTTTGCCTCGATCTGGAGGATATCACAGAGGTATTGCTCCAAAAAAGGTCCCTGACACGCACGGGTATACAGTACCTCTTCCCGTCATGGCAATCTGTCGCGCTGGTCGTGTTTGACCATTTGTTTGTCGGACGTAGCAACAGTAACTAAGGGGGGTGCGGGGCTCAGCGAAAGGCTAATTGAAAAGATGCTGAATAAAGTTGGGTGGAATATAATACCATCAAGTTCACTGGTTTCATCATGACAGAAGAAATCAGAAGGTTAGTGATGTTTGCCATCTAAATATAATATTCAAAAAACAAAAAGAAAAGCTCAGAAAAATGTTTCCTATGAGATTTCCAAGCTCTTTCAAAAGAAGATGTTCAGATGAGAGTCTGACTGATAATTATGATAACACAACACTTGACTGAATCCGACTGGATTCCTGACAACATCAATGTTTCTGTCATAGCAGGATCTTGCTCAAGTCCACTATTATCCTGTTCTCCTAGATCTCTATTACCGGCAGGAACTGGATGTGATCTTGTGTGTGTGAAAGCTGCTCCAGCTCAGCGTCTCTCCTCCTCAGATCATTGATCTCCTGCTCCAGTCGCTCCAGTCGCTCCAGTCGTCCTTCAGCTCGACTCACTGCAGTCTTTTCCTGATCTCTGATCCCCAATGTCGCCTCAGAGCGGCTTCTTTCAATGGAGCGGATGAGCTCAGTGAAGATCATCTCACTTACTGCGTTTACATGCAGCCAATAACCCGTTCAAAACTGCGATATTAGCAATAACCCGGTCGCGAACGGCCATGTAAACATCGGCAAAAACCCGAATATGCTCATATCCCGGATTTTAAAAACCGGGATATTATACCTGGGGTCAAGGGCGTAGATTTGGTTTGAACATTGGGGGGGTTGTAATGTTTAATATAGTTCAAAAAAATTGTTCTGCATATTTTTCATGTGATCATGGTTTAAATATTGGGGGGGGTTATCTCCCCCCCCAACCCCCCCATAAATTACGCCCCTGCCTGGGGTACCTCTTTTCTAACCCGAATTTTTGGTCATGTAAACGCGTATCGAGATATCCCCATTGTGATTTGTGTTCTGCGCATGTTCTATTCGCAAGGAATCTTGGTCTTTTGAGTAGAGAAACTTCTCGGCGCATACAAAAACCCGCGTGCAGTATACCGGAAGTAAACATGGCGAGACGCAGCACAGCAAACTTCTGGAGCGAGGACAGTAACGTTACCAGCATCAAAGCGCAAACAAAGGCGATCGCTATCTGCCCCGAACTATTCATTATCCGCCCCGAACTATTCATGATCCGCATGCTGCTGCTGTTGTTGTCTTTGGATACACGAGAAGAATCGGAAATGACGCATATTGCGTCTTACGGTGCGTGTCCACTGGCACGGAGCGAGCGGAGCGGAGCGAGCGTTTTCAATTCATTCCTATGGAAGTCGAGCTTCACGCTCGCGTAGTGCATTTTTGGATTGACAGCGGACCGGAGAAAGCGTTGAGAGCGTCAAAAGGTTGGGCAGTTCTCGACTTTATGCAAATATCAAGCGAAAAACGCGGTCGGCAGCCAATTGATGTGCGGTTTGGGAAGTGACGTCTGTTTTGATATTTTAAAAATATGCAAATTGTGCTGGAGTTTATGCTGGATTTAGTGCGTAAATAATTTTGTTTTGTAGTTGTTACAAACGCTTTGTAGTTGTTATATATGTAAAATAATTCATTTTTGGATGTGTTCATTGTGATTATACTGGCTGGGTTTATAAAAGTTTATAAAATTGACGGGATATCTTGCTTGGGGCAAAATGTAAACAAAGCTTGTCTATTTCCGAATCTAATCGCGTGCATCTCTGATGATTATACTGTGTGTATGTTGAAAAAAACATAGATTAGACACACTCGCAACAGACACACCCCAAAGCGGAGACGTTATAGCGTTGCCAGCGGCACTGAGCGGAGTTTTGCCGCTGTAGTGGACACGCACCGTAAAGGTGCGTTCACACCGGACGCGAATAGCGCGTCAGGCGCGAGTGATTTCAATGTTAAAGGTGCGTTCACACCGGACGCGAATAGCGCGTCAGGCGCGAGTGATTTCAATGTTAAGTCAATGCAAAGACGCGTTACGCGCGTAAAAAATTCCTGCGGCGCGAATGAGGCGTAGAGTGCGGCGCGGTAGACGCGAATACGCCTCATTCGCGCGAATGGCGCGAATTGAGCGTCTGGCGCGTTAAGCGCGAATGATTTAGTTAGTGCTATTTGTGCATTCAAGCGTTTGACGCGAATTCGCGTCTGCCGCCCGAGTTGAAAAATTTGAACTTCTGCGTCAATTCGCGCCGCGTTAACCAATAGGGAGCCTGCTTGCTGCTGTCACGTGGTGAAGTGAAAGTTTATGTTATTTTAATAAAGTATTTTGTATTACTAAAATGTCTGGTGTGGTTCTAATGCACAACAAAGCAAATCTTTCACATAAAAACTCGATTTTAATATATGAGAGATAGTACTCATTTTGTATTGAATGCTATTTATTCCATATCTATTTTAGATTATATGAAACATTATTATTTTAATGTAAAAACAACAAACACTTAGTGTATAAGAAATAAAAAAAATCACAGGACAGGTTTCACTTTTGGAGGCTGGCTCCATTTATTATCAAAACAAAAATAAATGACAGATTAGGTGGGTGCGGGCGAGGGTGAACCTCGCGCCGGGCTGTAGAGCGCGGGCTTGTCAGGCAGCGACCACTCGAGGCCGAGGCTTTACACGGCCTACGCTGTCCTCGTCAGCGTCCTCACCGTTAGGTCCACCAAACCTAGCTCCTGGAGCAAATGGTAAAACCCCTGAAACCCTCCGGAGGGTCTGGTGGATCCGAGTACAGCGACAATGTCCCCTACGCAGCTGTTTCTGCTCTCCAGAGCAAATACGAGCGGTGACTCTCTCGATTAATGCTACTGCTAATGCTCGATAAACATCTAAAAAAAGATGGCCGCCTCCGGATTTCGATTCTGACGCGCGTAAATTTCGCTTCAAACTTTTGTTTTTACGCGCGTCAGTTTCACTTGACGCGCGAATTAACACAAAGTGGTCAAGCGTCAAACTAGACGCGGTAGGCGCGAATTTGACGCGCTATTCGCGTCCGGTGTGAACGCAGCATAAGTCAATGCAAAGACGCGTTAAGGTGCGTTCACACCGGACGCGAATAGCGCGTCAGGCGCGAGTGATTTCAATGTTAAGTCAATGCAAAGACGCGTTACGCGCGTAAAAAATTCCTGCGGCGCGAATGAGGCGTAGAGTGCGGCGCGGTAGACGCGAATACGCCTCATTCGCGTGTCAAGTTCGCGCGAATGGCGCGAATTGAGCGTCTGGCGCGTTAAGCGCGAATGATTTAGTTAGTGCTATTTGTGCATTCACGCGTTTGACGCGAATTCGCGTCTGCCGCCCGAGTTGAAAAATTTGAACTTCTGCGTCAATTCGCGCCGCGTTAACCAATAGGGAGCCTGCTTGCTGCTGTCACGTGGTGAAGTGAAAGTTTATGTTATTTTAATAAAGTATTTTGTAATATTACTAAAATGTCTGGTGTGGTTCTAATGCACAACAAAGCAAATCTTTCACATAAAAACTCGATTTTAATATATGAGAGATAGTACTCATTTTGTATTGAATGCTATTTATTCCATATCTATTTTAGATTATATGAAACATTATTATTTTAATGTAAAAACAACAAACAGTGTATAAGAAATAAAAAAAATCACAGGACAGGTTTCACTTTTGGAGGCTGGCTCCATTTATTATCAAAACAAAAATAAATGACAGATTAGGTGGGTGCGGGCGAGGGTGAACCTCGCGCCGGGCTGTAGAGCGCGGGCTTGTCAGGCAGCGACCACTCGAGGCCGAGGCTTTACACGGCCTACGCTGTCCTCACCGTAAGGTCCACCAAACCTAGCTCGTGGAGCAAATGGTAAAACCCCTGAAACCCTCCGGAGGCTCTGGTGGATCCGAGTACAGCGACAATGTCCCCTACGGAGCTGTTTCTGCTCTCCAGAGCAAATACGAGCGGTGACTCTCTCGATTAATGCTACTGCTAATGCTCGATAAACATCTAAAAAAAGATGGCCGCCTCCGGATTTCGATTCTGACGCGCGTAAATTTCGCTTCAAACTTTTGTTTTTACGCGCGTCAGTTTCACTCTTGACGCGCGAATTAAAACAAAGTGGTCAAGCGTCAAACTAGACGCGGTAGGCGCGAATTTGACGCGCTATTCGCGTCCGGTGTGAACGCAGCATTACGCGCGTAAAAAATTCCTGCGGCGCGAATGAGGCGTAGAGTGCGGCGCGGTAGACGCGAATACGCCTCATTCGCGCGAATGGCGCGAATGATTTAGTTAGTGCTATTTGTGCATTCAAGCGTTTGACGCGAATTCGCGTCTGCCGCCCGAGTTGAAAAATTTGAACTTCTGCGTCAATTCGCGCCGCGTTAACCAATAGGGAGCCTGCTTGCTGCTGTCACGTGGTGAAGTGAAAGTTTATGTTATTTTAAGGTTGTCCGTACGTCCAGACGCTGATCGCCCGTTTCACACATACTCCGTTTGCAGTGCGTATGCAGTGCGTATTTTTTTTCCGTACCCATGTTAACAGGTTAGAGCTTTCACACTGCACGCAGATGCAGTCCGTCGATCCGTTGCAGTTGCGGTGAGTATACAGCAGTGCAGAGATCGTTTCCGCACCGAGTCTATTTTTGCTGTCACCATAAATGTATTTAATTAAATACTACTTTTCATCTTTTTACTTTAAGACCGGGGTTTTAAGCAAGGAAAACGACAATTGACCTCAACAAGGACATAATAATAAACAACATTCATTCGTGGAGGTGGAACATGCAAGATTTATTGTATTAAAATTTAAATGCAAAAGAAAATGCATGAGAGTCGGCTGTTTTTGTCAATTTTAAGTTTTAATTTAAAATGTTTACGATTTTAATATAAGTACATGGTTAAATATTTGACCACTTTCTCAAGCAACTTAATATAGAAGTAATGCATATTATTAATGCATATTATGCATTAGTAATGCATAGGAATTATAGGCCTATGTTGTTTAAATTGTGTTTAAACGTGCATATGTCCATTCAAGTATGTATATGTGTACAAAGATAATCGCAATGCTGAAAAAACTTTTTTTAATAAAAGTTGCTGCATAACTTCTGGATTTATAACTTGTGAAAAATAGTGAGTAGGCCTATGTGTTTGGTACAGCCGCGGATCAGTTACGCACTGCAAACGCAGCATATGTGAAAGCACTATAGCGTGTGCTGCTCCTGTACCGTATACGCACCGCAACACGCACCGCATACGCACTGCACACGGAGTATGTGTGAAACGGGCGTAACCGTGCGTCGCTGTTTACATCGGGATATTGCAATTCCATGTAAACAGGAGAAACTGTCTCTGCTCACGCATGTAAACGGGTTATTCCTAATGTTTCAGAAACCCGAATAGTGACCTTAACCCGACCAAAACCAGAAAATTGGCTGCATGTAAACGTAGTCATTGTCTTCCACTGTGCAGAGTGCTGTTAGGACACACACAGTGGCTTCAGCAGAACTGAAGGAGCAGAGTCCTAACTGAGGCTTCACAAACTTCTCTTCTTCTCCAGACTCACCTTATGAGACTCCTCTCTCAGCTGCTGAAGATCTTTCTCTCTCTGCTGGAGTATCTGATGGAGCTCTATCTGAGTTTCCTTCAGCTGAGTCTAGAGGACAAACCAATAACAGGAAATGTCACATAAGACTATAGCTTATGAAACAAATATGAAGCCAAAGTGTCAGTATTATTTCATTTACTTTTACTCGTAAGTGGCCTTTTATGTAATTAATATTATCTGCAAGCCACATTTTTCAAGTCTACTGAAGGCAAGTTGTAGAACCCAAGTGAAGTTTATTAATACTCAAACATAAAGACTAAAGATCAAACATAAAACAAAGGTGTGGCGTGGCATAAAACTCAAGACTAAAACGTGGAAATGATTGTGAATGCTCCTTACACCGTACACAAATGTATTGTTGATCAGTGATACAGTAAATTTCTAGCTCTTTATCATGTTTGCGGCAGATCATGTCCTGCAGTCGTCCGGTGGCATCAATCACTTTGTGTGGTTTACGAGAGTGATATTTAGCCTGGTTCTACCAGACTCTCGTACATTTCATTTGTGCAGAGAGTCTGGCACCGCTCCATTGACAAGCGTTAATTTCCTTGTAGGCGGGAACTCTATTAAAGTCTAAAACTATTGGATCTGCCCAGAGTCACTCTATCTCCCATAACCAATCGCTAACGTTTGGTCGTGACGTATGTCTTTTCCCGAACCACGTGGGAGGCTGGCCAGAAACACAAAACTAAGCAAAGATTGTTCTTGCTCCGGCTTTAAAGGGTACCTATCATGGAATTTTGAAAATTACCTTTCATGTAGTGTGTAACATAGATCTAAGTGAACAAAAACAAAGTTTTAAATATGAAAGTTCACCGTATACAAAGTTATTGTCTCTCAAAAGTAAGAGTCGACTCTGAGTCGCTGATATGAATCGATAGACAAACGATGCTTTCTCTCTAGCTTTCGTACGTCACTTGTACAAGTTATTTGAATTCGACACGTCCACTCAGTGCGCGCGACGAGCAGACAGAGAAACCTGACAACATGTCGACGAGACGCTGTTCTGAAGTGCGAATCAAAAGCAAACTTTTTTTTTCACTGCCCAGGGACAAGCATGTGAAGACTCAGTGGCTAGAGTTTATATTTACAACTATACCACACAAGTATAGCCACCTTGAGCTGTGTTCGCGTTATTTTAATGACGATCGCTTCACAAACACAAATGCTTTCAAGTGTGGATTCGCGAGTCGCCTGATACTGAAGGAACGTTCAATACCAAGTTTATTTGGATCAGCTTCCTCCTCCGAATCACAACCTGTAAGTACTATTAATAATTGTTGCTTTTATGTGTGTGTGTGTGTGTGTGTGCGTGCGTGTGTGTGTGAGTGAGAGAGTGAGAGTTACGCTCAGCAGCTTCTAGGTCTCCAATGTCATTTTTTTTGTTTTTTGAAATATGTGAAATTATGTGAAGCTTATTGTAGTACAGCAGTGCTTTATCAATATGTTTAAGCTTTGGGCTAACGCAAAATATAACTGACTGGGTCATCTGACCAATCACCGCCGATTAGCGTCACGCAAAGGAGGGGTTTGGACAAATGAGTCGTTGAACGAATCATTAGGGAGTCGGTGAGCAAATCAGGTAAAAATAAATGCATATTATAAGACAACAAAAGTGTTTTTTGTCATTGCATGCATGTAAAACTGTTGTTGGGGACTCCCAGAACATTATTAGGAACATTTTAAATGCCATAATAGGTACCCTTTAATTTTTGAAATTGCATCTAGCCATGCTGAGATTGTCCTCTGAGAGGCTTCATATAACCTTGCTTTTTTAACAATGATGAACTCCATTTCATGATGAACTTTACACAGTTATTGAACTGAATTGAATCAACACTGAACTGACTTCAACTGAATAATTATGACTTGTGATGACTTTCAATGAGGAGACAAAACAAAACATTAAATAATAAATAAATAAAAATCGCAGATCTTTGATTATTATAAAATTATATAAATATTGAAAATGGAGGTCTGAACGCCACTGATTTTGAATCAATGATTGGAGGACTCAAACTGAATTGGATTAAATAGTAGGCCTATTTAACACAGCATAATTCAATGTTTTCATATACCAAAGTGTGTTTTCAAGAGTCTTCGGATGTGAATTTTTGCTGAAATGTGATTTTGACATGTGTAAATAACCTATTAAGTTTTCGTTTTTCCACAAGCAGATATTTCGATATACTGTAAAATGATATTTACCTAATACATATTAACTTCACATCGCATGGCGCCACCTTGTGGAATAACAGAACCATTACAATAAAGGAAGACATTATACAAACAAGACTGGTATGAGAAAAAAATTGTTCATGTTGTTGATTTGATTGATAAAGCGGGTCGATTTATTCAATATAATTAATTCATGGAGAAGTTTGTGATACAATGTTCCTTTAGACTAGAGAATGTAATATGTGTTTGTGTTTCTGGAATGTGTTTGTGTTGAGAAATCCCTCTTTTATTAGAACAACTAGGCCTAATACAAAACACTCTTACATATTGAAATGTAGAGTTGGCAAAGAATAGGCTACATTGGGGACAAAAGGTTAATTATTTTACGGTAATGACGAATTTTTTGATAATGAAACATTTAGAAACAAATACTGTGTATTAACTGGGCAAATGTAGGCCTACCTAAAATTAAGAAAATTGAGTTTAACATCATTAATAATGTTTATCCTGCTGCTGAAATTTTACGGAAAACCAGGCCTGTACTAGGCTACGACTGGAGATATTTGTGTAAGCTATATTTTCATATGCATACCTATTATTGTTCCCTATTGAGTTTGTATGCTGATGTTGTTCAATAAAAAATTTAAATGTTTATATGTGACCCTGGATCTTAAGTAGCACGGGTATATTTGTGGGAATAGCCAACAATACATTGTATGGGTCAAAATCATAAATTTTTCTTTTATGCCAAACATCATTAGGATATTAATTAAAGATCATGTTCCATGAAGATATTTAGTAAATTTCTTACCGTAAATGTATAAAACATTTATTTTTGTGAGTGAATGCAGCACAATTGTGAACACAAATGCACAACTTTAAAGGCAATTTTCTCAATGTTTCGATTTTTTTGCACCCTCAGATTCCAGATATTAAAATAGTCGTATCTAAATATTGTCCTATCCTAACAAACCATACATCAATGGGAAGCTTATTTGTTCATCGTTCATGTGATGTATACATCTCAATTTAAAAAAAAATGACCCATAAGACTGGTTTTGTCATCCAGGGTCACATATATTTAATTTTAAATGACGCATGTGGTCTATTACGTCAGTGTAGTGGTAGTGAGCGAGGATTCGGTTTGAGTGACAGCTGCTTTCCACCAATAGCGTACAGACTCCGAATACCATCGGGCCAATCAGGAACAGGTGGGCGTGACCAGAGATTAGTGCGGAATCAAGCGGTGTTGTTAAACTGGTTGCTGTTATATCTATATAATATTTCCAGAATAACGCAATAGTGTCGCAATGGTTTCGCACTCCCTGGCGTTACCGATGATCTGCTTCACCACGTTGTGGGGTCTGGTCGGGATTGTCGCCCCGTTTTTTGTCCCGAAAGGACCAAACAGAGGGTGAGGAGTGATGCTGGAACAGGCCGAACAGAGATTCATCCATCCATCTTTAAACGCATCCATTCGCTTCATTTCAATATCATTACAGTCTTATTGTATTATCACATTGATAAAGTGTTTTATAATTACAGTGTCATCATAACCAGTTTGGTGCTGACCGCCGTTTGCTGCTATTTATTGTGAGTATAAATGTAAAATACATATCCTTACATGGTAAAAATAGACTTTTATTTTGTAATTGGATTAAAATATGAACCCTCTATGCATGTAGGATATCAGCGTTACAAATTCACTTTTGCACTGCATGATTTGCTGTGTTTGGTGATATTTTAACTGAAAAAATGTATGAAATAATATACAGATTATTCTGAATGTTTAATATCATATAATTTCAGTTGGTTAATAGCAATACTGGCCCAAACAAATCCTCTATTCGGACCGCAGCTTAAAAATGAGACCATATGGTATCTGCGGTACTTCTGGGAGTAGACGGAGGTAAACCTGCACTCATTTCAGATTTATGGTTGAAAACTGGATTTATGAGGATGCCATAATGATTTAGATTTGATTAATTATTATTCTCATGTCTTCCAGGTGTCGTTTGGAAGATCAGAGTATTTATCTCAACTGGCTTTACTATTACAATCAATAAACCCTCAAAACAGTGAAGGATGAAACAATCCTCGAGTTATGAAACAAATCTTAACATTAAACAACAGTTACAATGTGTTACTTAACATAAAGAATCAAATATTTGGAAATACTACTCTAATTATGTACAAATAGTGATATTATTGTGATGTGTGAATAATTCTGAAGAAATGTATTTGTCTGAGTGTAATATGACTATACTGTATGAGTAAATGTTGAAGTGTGTGTGTGACTTTAACCTATTTTTATTATGTTGTCCTCACTTGCATGTGACACTGTATCCCCTTTTACTTGCTTGTTAAAATTATTTTCGTATTATCGTTTATTTTTTTGTATGTGAATGGCGTCCTATTGATGTTTTATGTCATCGGATGTAGATTTTGAAGCTGTGTTAATGAAAAACCAGGACACTTGAGAAAATAAAGCGGTATGCAGAATTGATTGAAGAATTTGATTTACGAATACGTGTCAGGCCACAGGGTTATATCAGTGTTGTTGAGGAGTCGTGTTTGCATGGGTTGGGAAGAAGAAGTGTACAGATTTATTTGCAATTCAAGGACAGTGTACAACAATAAGTATTGATTAAAAACTAGTATGACTCATATTGAAAGGATCTGATGTTAATACTTAGACAAGCAAAAAGACCTTGACAGCATGCGCTTCATCTGTGTTTATGTCAAAGGTTGATTAATTGTGACCTGTTTGAAAGAATTGAAAAGCGTTTTATATATTCTGTGTAGGCCTATTCATACCATAATAACAAACTTAAGACTGTAAAATAATATTTATGTGTTAACATTAATAACAGAATGAATCAGAAAGTTCTTTTCATTTTTTTGAGCCAGAATTTTTTTAACTTTACACATGTATTAGGCTACATGCTAGTTTATTCGACTATGATATCTTGATCATATTAATGACTTGGAAAAACTAAATCAAAATGTTTATGTTGATCTACATCTATGCCAAAATCCGGATGCATGATTATTAATGCTTAAGAACAGTTTTTCAGCCTTTCGTTAAATACTTTTGCCATTTAAGTGTTCATTAAAGAGTTAACCAACCTCTGAGGTAAATCAGAATATCACAAGCTTTCATGATACAAAAAAAGTATCTGAAAATCCGACTAATAATTATTTGATGCTTGAAATAAAATAATTATCGCAAAATGCTTGACATCTTTAAATAAACTATTTTAGTTGTTTATAATATAAATATTTTAGTTCTTTATATGTATATTATTTGTTTATTTATTTAGCAAAATAACCTGATTCGTGTATATATAAGTATAGTTGTGGTTTATACGTGTGTAGGGTTTGTTTGTGACTCGATTACGACATTAGTGGCATTCGCAGGTGTTTCAGGGAGTGGGCGGGGTCACCGCAGAGATCCGATTCTATGATTGGTCGATATTTCTCTGCAGGCTCATGGGTAGTGTAGTTTTTAACCAGGAATTGCGCTATTAAACATGGTTTACAAACATAAATAACGTGAACTGGCTGCTTAAACTGAAGTATATATCATTGATAAACAATCTCGGAGCTCATGGTACATTAATAGGCGTATAAGTTGTCGTTCAAAGTTAAGTCCCATATGGAGAAAAGGAAAGGTTTATGTTTACTTCCGGAATCTAACTGCGCTGAAAGGCAAACGCTGTGGTGAAACTTACCAAATTATTATTATTTACAATACGACAGAACATCCAGACAACTTCAGGACAACGTCTATTTATATTCAAAAGCTAAACCTGCGCTACTGGGGTGTTTTTGCATACGGACCTATGATACGGACTTTTAAAATAATGACGTCACGTGAAGAGGTCCCATTTCTGCTTGCAGGAGAAAGTGAACAGAACACACAACCCACAACACACACACACACTCCTGCTGCTTATTACAACACAACAAGCAAAACGGGTCTCTACTTCAGAGACAAAAAAATAGCCTACACATTAATAGTAACTACGAGACACATTGTGACACTGTTTGACAAAGTTTCCCACCGTCTGCAGAAACCAGGTATGCAAAACTCAGCAGCATTTTAAATGTGCTATATTTATTTATGCAATTTATGCATGCAATTTGTTGCCTATATTTTAAAGATTGTCTATGCTTGCTACTTGCGAGGTTTAAACAAAACATGACTTGTTTGTGACTATGACTAGTTTTCCTTAAATATTTTTTTCCTACATTGTCAGCATTTTGAGTTGATAAGTGTGTTGATTATTAACTTCTTGGTATAGAGTTCACATTTTTCTTTAAACATCTTTTCTTTTCTTTTTTTTATACAGTCGGATCCCAACCGGTGGCATGTTTGCAATTCGCAGTTTCAATCTTCTGTGCAGAAGATCAACATTGTCAACATGGAGAAACACAAGTCAGCATGCTGGGAAGAAGAGGCTGGATATAAGTGGGATTTATCCTCCCATCGCCACTCCATTCACCCGGAGTGAAGATGTGGACTATCAGAGACTTGAAGACAATCTGAAGAAGTACTGCAACTTGCCTTTCAGAGGTTTGCAGTCACTGTTTGACACGTGCAGCCAAAACAAAACAGCACGTCATGTTTTTAAATGATATATGAAAATAAAACCTAGGCTACAACATATAAATATGTGGCATATACTGTAATAATGACTCCTCTTTATGCAGACAATAGTAAACAGCTGTTAGTGAACCGTTGCAGGTTAAAGTCCACCTTTAAACCTTTTACAGTGCAGTTTTTGAAAATTACATGTCAAGATTTTTCCTCATCCTAAAAGTGATTTGAAATGTGTTATTTGCCAACTCTTCCACTGGCAGGTCTTGTAGTGCAGGGCTCAATGGTGAATATCCATACTTGACGGTGGAGGAGAGGGTGGAGGTGGTGAAGAGGGTCAAACAGGCCCTGCCGAAACACAAGCTGCTCATGGCTGGATCTGGCTGTGAATGTGAGTCTCTTTTTCTCATATATATATATATATATATATATATATATATTAGTGCTGTCAATCAATTAAAAAAAATTAACTTGATTAATAAAAAAAGTTATTAATCGCAATTAAAAACACTTACGTTTTTATAGGTTAATTTTTAGTTTATATATTTTATAATGTAATAATTTCACAGTTAATCTCCAAATTAATGTAGAGACAACATAAAGACAGTATATTTTAAATACTTGTCTAATGGCATCTTTTTATGAATAAAGGTCAGTATCACTGATACTAATACAGCTAGTGCTGATGTCTGAGTAAAAATAATTGTTTTAATAAAAAAAAAAATATATATATATATACATATATATCAATATATATTTTTTGTTGATCAAAGAACAACAACATATTAAGCATTTCAAAATCACAAGCAGTCAAAGAAATATGTACAAATTTAATATATATATATAATATATATATATATATATATATATACTAGGCCTGTTAAATGATTAATCGCGATTAATCGCATCCAAAATAAAAGTTTGTGTTTCCATAATATATGTGTTGTACTATGTAAAAATATTTTGTATAAATACACACACATGCATGTATATATTTAAAAAAAAATGTTATTTAAATATAAAATATTAATATTTTTAATAATATAAATCTATATACAGTATATACATGCAACTATTTCTTAAATATATACAAGCATGTGTATGTATGTGTTATATATTAAGTAATTATACACATACACACACATATATTATCTAAACACAAACTTTTATTTTGGGTGCGATTAATCGCGATTAATCGTTTAACAGCCTTAAACATACACACACGTACAAAGACAAAATAGACATACATTTGCAATATACATAAATATGAAACACCCCCCCTAAACCCCCCACAACAAACAAACAAGGGAATAACTGAATTTAAGTAGCTTGAATTAACGAGTACACAGAATAAACCAACTTGAATTAAGTCAGGTAAATAAAAGAGATCATCTCACCCAAGTTTTAGTGACTCAGAAACAGTGTTCCCGCACAGAGAGCTTTCATTCGCACCATTAACTCGAGCAGTAGACAATTCTAGAAGAGCAACATATCAATATATTATATTAAAATAAATATAATAATGCATGTGAGCCTATGTTTATTTTTGTGAGTCGATGCAGCAAATCACCAACAGAAATGCACAACTTTAAAGGCCATTTTCTCAATATTTAGATGTTTTTGCACCCTCAGATAAATATTGTCCTATCCTAACAAACCATATATCAATGGAAAGCTCATTTATTCAGCTTTCAGATTATGTTTAAATAAACTTACCCATAAGACTGGTTTTGTGGTCCAGGGTCACACAGACACACAACACACACACATATATATAACATCCAGATTAAAACACAGACAGAGACGTATTGGCTGATGACGCATGAAGACCATATAATGGTTATCCGTGTTCTTCTACACATCTCGGCTATTTTCATAAGAGCAAAGTATATTTATAATGCAATGCTAATCGACAGCCTTTATCACTGTATAGAATAATATAATCTATGATAAGAAGCCGCATCCGCTTTACCATGAATCACGCTTTAAAATGAATCCCATCAAGCCAATTTTGGCTCAATTTCAGTTTCATCCATAGACAACAAACTCTCACTTCACACGAACGGCTCTCTCACACACATGTAAAACTGAACCGCACGCGTGCTACAGTGGTAAATGTATTCATCACACAGACCAGATTTTTGTAGCACATGCTCTATATATAATATATAAGTTTTACACAACACCAGATGCCAGTTGTTTTGTCCGTCTCTGTGTGTTTGTAGCCACCAGAGACACGGTCCTCATGAGCCAGAGAATGGCCGAGGCCGGTGCCGACTGCTTGTTAGTGGTGACGCCGTGTTTTTACCGAGGTCGAATGGACAGCCCAGCTCTTATAAACCACTACACCAAGGTACGTCTTCAGTAATTCCTTTTCATTCCAATCAGTTGATAATATGGTCTGGAATATAAGTGGACAGAATATTTATTTTATGAATAATTATCCATTTAATCAAGGAGCGTTCTCTCCGTCGTGAGCAAATGAAACTGTGACATTATGCATATCTTTTTGCGCTCATTTGCATTTTACTTAGTTGAGTTGTGGTTGAGCTTCACACTCCGCCTTATTGAAATGCGTTGTTGGTTTTGTGTTCCCCGAGGTGGCGGACTCCAGTTCAGTGCCGGTGGTGTTGTACAGTGTCCCAGCAAACACGGGCCTGGACCTGCCGGTGGACGCTGTCATACACCTCTCTCAGCACACCAACATTGTGGGCCTCAAAGATAGCGGTGGTGATGTAAGAGCTACCGTTACACAGATTCAGTATAGTAATATATATTTCCCATAATAAGAATAATGTATAATAAAAAACATTTCAGTTGATTAGCTATATTTAACATTTCAGTTAAGAGCTATATATATATTATACACTTAGACCAGTGCTGGGTAGTAACGGATTACATAATCAGATTCCAAAAATGAAGTGCTTGTAATTAGATTGCATTACACTTTAAAATACTCGTAATCAGACTCAAGTTACATTTTTATTGATTACATGTTATTTTCACAAAGGCAGTAAATTATTCATAATTCGTTGATTCTTCCAAGTACTTCCTTTTTATCTTTTAAATGTTCCATTTCTAAAACGTCCACTGCTTATATCCGTTCAGAAGGTTTTCCAGGTTTCCATCAGACACTGGTCATGTGACCGTCAGACACTGGTCATGTGACCGTCAGACACTGGTCATGTGACCGTCAGACACTGGTCATGTGACCGTCAGACACTGGTCATGTGAGCGTCAGACACTGGTCATGTGACCGTCGGACACTGGTCGTGTGACCATCATTAGCCAAGTTTCCATCCACTTGTCAATTGAATTATCTGAAGTTGGGTAAAAAACCTCATGCGAATAAAGCTGGTGAAAGTGTGTTTCCATCCAACGGCTTTAAAGCGAATAAAAACCTGTGCGTAATGACGTCACATGCTGTTTTGCGATCGAATTGGTATATCGAATTAATTTGAGACATTTTAAGGTGTTTCCATTCACTTTCTCACCGAATTGCACAACATTCAAGCAAACAAAGTTTCTAGACAAAATGGATCGCGCCATAATAACGTTTCCATCAGCGTTTATCGCATAACCCGTATATCCATCAAGATTAAATCCATGAGACCGATCATATTTCATTTGAGTCGATATTCATGAAATCCAATCGAATTTTGCTGTTTCCATAAGGAATTTTTCATTAGATATCACTTAATGCGGATACAAACGTGTGGATGGAAACATAGCTAGTGAAGACTGAGACCCACAGCATTTGGTCACAGAAAACAAGTGTTTTCTCAACATTACAACTGTGCATATCTAATCAGCTCCTGACGAACACATTAATCATTGTTTGAATTATCACACAGTGAATAAATAACCATGTATTATGTCTTTGGAAGGATGTTGTCTTTCAAACACATTAAAATCTTTATTTCATATTTATATGCAATGTAGGGATTCCCCAACTTTTTTTGGTCAGCTGAACCTTTTTGACCTAATATATTTACTTAGATTTGAAATGAAGAAATTGGGCCAATAATAAAATGTCAATAATAAGTTCACGGTTCTCTGATTTGGGTTAATGAACAGATGACACGCAGGTAAACAAATAAAAATTCATTTTGATTAAAATTGTGATTTAATTACTTAATAGTTTTTCATTAAACTCACAAACCCTCTCCAGGTCCGTCACAAACCCTAGTCTGTAATAATAATAATAATAATAATAATAATAGTAACCCTGATGTAATGTAATATTTAATGCACTTCATTTGTTGATAACAAAGAATGGAATATATTTTCTTTCTCTTTGTATTTTATAAAGTACAAGTTTATATTAAAATCAATGTGATAAACAAATCAGTTAAAAGGTAATCCAAAAGTAGTCCGATTATACTACCTTAAATGTTTAATATAATGGATTATGTTACTCACTACAATTTTTGTAATGTAACTTGTAATCAGTGAACGACTCTAATCGACCCAGCACTGTCTCAGACATAAGGTAACAAAATTACATTGAAAGAAAATGTACTCTCTCTCTCTCTTTGTCGTGGGAGTGTGTTAATATCTCACTAATGCTCCAGTGTTATTTTTTGACTCGAGTTAACAAGTAATCGCTGTGTTCAAAGTTAAAGGTTTTGTGCCGTTGCCCTCTCCTCTAACCGCTACCTGTATGTGTAAAGAAAAATCTGTATATAGCAGTTCTGTTCACGATCTCCCGTATTTTACAGTCTTCTATAACACATTTATCTCTGATAATTGATAGATCACCAGGATAGCTCTGATCGTGCAGAAAACCAGATGTCAGGGTTTCCAGGTGCTTGCAGGATCAGCGGGTTTCCTCGCGGCCGCGTACGCTGTCGGTGAGAGACACTTCCTCATCTTTACACAAGTACTAATGCTTTACACTGTTTATAATACCAGGTATATATATATACAATACACTTGGATGCACCCTGTAATAATAATAATATATATATATATATATATATATATATATATATATATATACACTACCGTTCAAAAGTTTGGGGTCGGTCAGATTTTTAATGTTTTTAAAAGAAGTCTCTTCTGCTCACCAAGGCTGCATTTATTTGATTAAAAATACAAAACATACCCAGTAAAATATTATTTCAATGTAAATCAGCTGTTTTCTATGTGAATATATAGTAAAGTGTAATTTATTCCTGTGATCAAAGCTGAATTTTCAGCATCATTACTTCAGTGCCACATGATCCTCCAGAAATCACTATAATATAATGATTTGATGCACAAGAAACATTTATGATTATTATTTATCACAGTTGAAAACAGTTTTGCTTCTTCATATTTTTTCTGAAATTTTTTCAGGATTCTTTGAAAGTTCAAGAGAAAAGCATTTAATAAAAAAATAAATATTTTCCATTATTATAAATGTCTTTACTGTCACTTTTGATCAATTTAATGCATCCTTTCTGAAGAAAAATATTAATTTCTTTCAAAAAAAAAAAATCGTATTGATTGACCCCAAACTTTTGAACAGTAGTGTATGTTTGTTTATAAAAATAGATAATCAGAAATTCAGAATAAATTAAATTAATTGCAAAACACGCTACAGGCAGTATATAAACTTGTAGTTGTACTGCACAAATCAATACATATTTTCACTTTACAGTAGGAATGGAGGGAAATTTTATGTAGATCTGTTTAGTCACAATGCAAAAAAAAAGTTTTACTACTATTATAGGTTAATTATGACCTGTTTTTGAGATTGCACAACTGATTAACATACTGTTTGTCTACACAAATTGGAGAAAACTCATCATAATGTACAGGTAATACGTGTTGAAAATGTCGTACAATTTCCTACCAGAATAAAAAGCCAAATCATGCAAATTCGGTCACCATCCACCTTGAAGGGCGATTGATTCATGTACATTCACAGAACATGACAGTGGAGTAACCGCACAAATAGGGTCCTCAACAGAAACATGTCAGTCCTAATACAATATTCAGTGCATTTTCCTCATAATGGCAAGGTTATCTTCCACGGAGACTAAACTGTGGTTAATCACATGTCAGCTTGTGGGAGAGCGTCTGGAGTCTGTCGATTAATCAACACAATCAAAGTGGCTTTAATGTCTGTCAGAAAGCCTGGCGAGTCCTGGGCTATTATAATGTGCATGGGTGGCGTCGGCCTGTCAATCAAACTGTTGTTTATGTTGGAGTGGTTTATACGCTGTCAATCACATTGTAGAGGAAAAGTAGTGGTATTGAATTGCGAAATATTTTTGGCTGTATTTGTTGCATGCATGTTACTAATATGGTTAAAAGGGACCAATTATGCAAAATTCACTTTTACATGGTGTTTGAACATAAATGTGTGTCGGCAGTGTGTGTACACAACCACCCTATAATGGTAAAAATCCACCCAGTCCTCTTTTTTAATCCCCATAAATCATAATCAGTGTCTCAGAACAAGCCGTTCGCAGTTTCTATGGCCCTGTCCCAAATGGCACACTGCGGACTTGTGGTGACGTCATGTAGTGCAGACCTATAGGGCCCTTAGCGCGAGGGCGCATTGTGAGGTATTTTTGGGACAGACTCGATCGTCACGCTGGAAACAGGAAGACGGTCTGGTTGTTGTTATGGACAGGAGCTACATGTTCGGGGAAATATGCTGACTATTGTTGTTGTGTTTACATATGACTCAGTAAAGCCCTGACATTCGCCGCGTCCGAGGATGACCGACTTCAAGCCGAATCTGCTCGAGCATGTAGGCTACGTCTCACCGCACCGGCACGCAGTTTGCGCGTCTAAATTGCAAAGTTCATTGCAAAGGTTTTGTTTACTGTGTGTGATTTAGCCTATTTAAAACAAAGCACGTTCATTGCAATGTTTTTTTTTGTTGGTTTTCATTTTGTTAAGGATTCCTTTAATGGAAGGCACATTCACTTCTAGTTGTCTTGCTGTTCATTTTAAATAAACGTAGAGCGAGTTTCCTATAACATACGAACAGTTATTCAACCGAACGTCTAGCTGCTATCTTAAAAAAAAAAAAGGTTCGACTATCAGTCGACTATGGTAAAATCTAACGAATCAGATTCGACTATGACAATCCTTAGTCGAAAACAGCCCTAGTGTGTCGGCACTTTTATGTTTAACTTTAATATGAACTTTTGCTGATAATTTACTCTCCCCCATGTCTTTCTTT
Organism: Chrosomus eos; assembly: GCA_036326025.1. NCBI lineage: Eukaryota > Metazoa > Chordata > Actinopteri > Cypriniformes > Leuciscidae > Chrosomus > Chrosomus eos. Next base: position 29,205,669 of record CM070838.1, read on the forward strand.
CTTCAGTCGAAAAGAAATTAAGGTTTTTGATGAAAACGTTCCAGGATTTTTCTCCATATAATGGACTTCAATGGGACCCAAACGGTTCAAGGTCCAAATGAACAAAGCAAGGCTAGCATTTGTGCTTATAAAACCTAAACTTTTTTATTTATTTTTGAAATAACTGATGGTTTCGCTAGATAAGACCCTTATTCATCGTCTGGTGTCGTTTAAAGCCCTTTGAAGCTGCACTGAAACTGTCATTTGGACCTTGAACCGTTTGGGTCCCATTGAAGTCCATTATATGGAGAAAATCCTGGAATGTTTTCATCAAAAACCTTCATTTCTTTTCGACTGAAGAAAGAAAGACATGGACATCTTGGATGACATGGGGGTGAGTAAATTATCAGCAAAAGTTTTTTTTTTTAAAAAGTGAACATCCTTTAACTCAAAAAATGGCCATTTGCAATCATAGTAAACGATCTGTTTGGTATTTTGAGCTGAAACTTCACAGACACCTGAGACTTCTATTACATCTTGTAAAAACAGGTCTCCTTTAAAGGCCGATTTCTCTGTTTGTTGCAGGGGCCGTGGGAGGCGTGTGCGCCCTGGCGAATGTGCTGGGTCAGCAGGTGTGTGATCTAGCACAGCTGTGTGTTTCAGGACGCTGGGACGAGGCCAGAGAGCTCCAGTATCGCCTCATCGAACCCAACACAGCAGTGAGCATCACATCGCCATGGCAACGCCACACATTTATCCCACAGATACATTTACAGCCATATAGGCATGAGAAACATTGAAGCAACCCTTCCCCCAAGAGCTGTTGAGCTTTGCTTCAAAGGCCAAGAGAAAGATTCGCACTATGGTGCAAATGCGCTTTTTAAAAAAGAGCATAATTGGCTGGATGTATAGGGTTTGATCAGAATGAACAGACTCTGAATGATGCCTTTGACCTAGTTTAAAAGAGAACCAATGATTGATTTGGACCGTATTCATTAAAGCACAATGTCTGGTTTTTATAGGTAACTCGACAGTATGGCGTTCCGGCTTTAAAGCAAGCGATGGAGTGGTTTGGATATCACGGTGGCGTGTGCCGGTCCCCTTTACAGCCGCTGTCAGAGGCAGATTTAACACGGCTTCAACTCAGTTTCTCCTCCAACGGCTGGCTGGAGAAGTAGGGAGGGCAACAGATCAAAGTGTGACAGTAAACCCAATGTTTAATTATTCTTTTTGTGATCTCATTAATTTGAATTAATTTTCTCATGAGATTTTCTCTTTCAAGAAAATATTTTTTTTCTCCTCCTCCTCATTCTGGATGGATTTATTAACAAAACTGCATAGTTTTAATTATTATTTTCCTTCTCTATGCATGGTGCAACACATCTTTAAAGGAGTACTTTACTCACCCCCATGTTATCCAAGATGTCCATGTCTTTCTTTCTTCAGTCGAAAAGAAATGAAGGTTTTTGATGAAAACATTCCAGGATTTTTCTCCATATAATGGACTTCAATGGGACCCAAACGGTTCAAGGTCCAAATGACAGTTTCAGTGCAGCTTCAAAGGGCTTTAAACGACCACCAGACGATGAATAAGGGTCTTATCTAGCGAAACGATCGGTCATTTCAAAAATAAATAACAAAGTTTAAGTTTTTTAAGCACAAATGCTCGCCTTGCTCTGTGATGCACGTTCGTGACTGTCCTGTTCGAACTCGTTCATCAAAATAAACAAATCTTTTTCGTGTCATTTGGTTCATTCAAGGGAACCAAATGAGCGAGTTGACTCTGGAAAAGATTCGTTCATTTTGATGAACGAGTTCGAATAGGAGAGTCACGAATGCGCATCACAGAGCAAGGTGACCATTTGAGCTTTTTTATTTATTTTTGAAATGAGCGATGGTTTCGCAAGATAAGACCCTTATTCATCGTCTGGTATCGTTTAAAGCCCTTTGAAGCTGCACTGAAACTCTCATTTGGACCTTGAACCGTTTGGGTCCCATTGAAGTCCATTATATGGAGAAAAATCCTGGAATGTTTTCATCAAAAACCTTAATTTCTTTTCGACTGAAGAAAGAAAGACATGGACATCTTGAATGACATGGGGGTGAGTATATTATCAGAAATTTTTTTTTTAAAAGTGCACTACTCCTTTAAAAGCCATTCCTGATGTGACATTACATCTTATACTGTATTATATTGTATTCACTCTCAAAAAGAGTGAACTTATATTTCATTGCTAGATGTGGATGGACTTCAAAATGTACCATGCAACTGTATTTACAACTTATACAGTTGAAAATAAAGCAAAACAACACTTTATATATTTAAAAAGATACACTATACTTTCAATATTTGTTACATTCTTGTTTTAGAAACGAAACAACATTTTTGTGATTTTGACTGGAAAATATTATGTTGTTTTGAAGTAAAAAATGCTTAGCATATTTTGAAAGTACGTTTTTATTCATCCACCTATTCTCTCTAGGATCATGAGACAATATTAGTATATCATTTTTATTAATTAAAACAATACTTTCAAAACTTTTAAATACAATATTTGTGGAACGAAACAATATTTTGAAAGGAGTTTGTTCGCATTTGTGATTTAGTTTCATGTGCGACCACAAGTGGGCGCTCTACACCACAAAGCAGAGTTTATATTGTCTGATGAGGTGCAAACCGGTGATCATTTTTAAAGATATAAAGGATAAAAAGCATTGATATACAAGTCATGCATCTCTAAATGGTAGATTGTTGGAGGATGAGAGAGAGAGAGAAAAAAAAACTTCTGCCTCTTGCTGGGAGCAAAATAACAAGAAACTCCAGACAGAGAGCAGTCATTATCCTCTCTCTTTACCTCATTCTCAGTCTATTTAGAGAGCGCTTGCCCTGACATTTCAGCTTTTTTTTCTCTGTAAATTTCTTGTCTGACTGTCCTTGTTGCCAAACCTTGTATGAACTACACTCTTAAAAAAAAGGGTTCCTCGAGGTTCTATATAGAACCCTGGGGTTCCGTACTTGGCAAATAGAACCCTTTAACGACAAAATGGTTCTATGTAGAACCCTTGGAGAGCAAAGAACCTTTTTTATTAAAATGGTTCTATAATTCATGTTCTATTACTGAAGTGTAAACTAAAGATTCATGTTACACAATAATTATACACAACACATTCACAAAGCTGTTTGAGTCAAGACGCATGAGAATGACTGGTGTAGTCAAAAACCAGAGTTAACAAAATTTTCATATCTAGTCAATGTATGATTTGAGATTTCTTTATGCACGTTTGTACATTAGCATGCAACTTATATTACCTAATACATTATAAGTTTGCCTTTTTTACCAATCATTTTGTAATAAAACATTATAGGCCTAATAATAAACAACCAAAGTGTTTTCTTTATTTTGTGTGTACCATATAGTGACGGTTAACTTTCAATCTATTGAAGGGAACATTAAAAATAATAATCGTAAAAATGCCCTCTGGTGGCGTATATGCGTTGCATCATCCTTGAATTCCTATGTGGGATTGGCGAAGAAGAACCTACAAGTGACAGTTAATTTTTCAAACTGAGGAGTCCGCCATTTCTGCCCGTTCATACCCTCAGGTAAGTTAAGTTTTTACATTTTTGAAACCATTTTACTGAAATATTTAGTATTGCAGTTAATATTTCTATTGGTTAGAGTATATAGTCCTTGTCTTAAATACTGATACTAGAAGCAAAATGGAATATTTTCACCTCAGTTAAAAACACTGCTGTGTAACTTAGCACCGATGGGCTTCGTCAGCCGTAGGTTCAGAAAGCCCTGTTAAATTGAATTTGCTCCGGTTTTTAAAGTAATAAAGTTACAATCTCCCATTATTTCCTTGTTATAGTTAATGAAATGGTCAATTACAATAAGACAGCTGTGTTATAAGGAAACGAGCTTCGAGACAGAAGCGTGAATTTTAATCTCACTGAAGCGCACGCTCGTTTTTCTTTAATGGTAATTTAACGTTAAGTTAACAGGCGCCGATTGAAATAAAAGCGAACTGGGTGGAAGACGGAGGTGTATGATATGTGAATGTTTGTCGCAGTTTCATACACATAACGTTAACTCAGTTTGCGTTGAGTATTTTCCCCAGGCCTATATTAACAGGTGTAGAAGTTCTTAACTGTTAACTTTGGCCCGCGAGGTCTACTTTCGTGCAGTTTTTAGCTCCAGATCAGACTGTTACTTTTCAGTAATCCGGAAAATCTTGATTAACCAGGGTACCCGCGGGTCTTAAAAGCCTTGAAAAAGTCTTGAATTTGATCATCTCAAATTAAGGCCTTAAAAGCCTTGAATTTAGTATACAAAGTCTTGGATTTCGTTACAAAGGTCTTTTTTTTTTTTTTTTTTTTTTTTTTTTGCCTTTGCTAGGATTAAGTTCATACCGTAACAAAATTAACTGTTACTATTGTGGGCTAATTCAAAATATATGCACGCAGCATTGAGTCAAAGAACGTATACTCTTTGGTTGAGTGCACCTCGCGAAAAAGCGATCGCGTGCGCACCCGTTACTATGGTTACTAGGCAAGTGAGGTACCGAACAAGATAGTACCTAGCCTAGTTTAACCCGCTGTGGCCACAAATGACAAAATTTCAACCCCAAATAAGAGCTTTTCTGTTAAAAGAACATATTTTCTACCCGGTCTTTTCAATAGTATCTGGCAACCATGCGCGCGCGCTCTCTCTCTACACTGCTGAAGAAGCGCGGATGATCTGAAAACACAGACAAGCTGGAGTTCAGCGATCTTTATTTAAGATTTTCTACTTAAATTAAAGTGTCATTCAGTTGGTCTGTGTTCTGTCACGAGCCGCTTGCGCTGTTTGTGCGACTAAATCTGTGATCAAAATGCAGGCTGATATATCCAGCAGTGTTCATACGAGCAAGAATGCAATGTTTCCCGAATATCCACACGATTTCAAATGTGACATTGATTTTATACAACAGTAAAAAAGAAAAGAAAAAAGGGTAACATTAAATCATGTACTACATTTAAAACAGCATTATCATGCTTGCTCTATAACGAAATATGTGGCTTTGAACGATTTGTGAGATTCAATGAATGAATGACTCAGACTCACTCATAAAGATAGTGAGTTACCGCCACCTACTGGCGATTTTAACATTGCCAATTTAATGAACATTGTTTTATTTAAAGCATTTTTTTTAAAAGTTATTACAAAGGTAAAAAATGAAATGGAAAAAATTATTTAAGTGGGCAAATCTTGTCCCTTAATGGAAAAGGTGTGAGTGCCGTCTAAGTGGAAGAGAGGGGGTCCAGGGGTACAGCACTCTAAAACACTGGAGAACCACTGAACTTAGGAAAAGGGATAATTATGTAGAACTGCACAAATGCTACTGCTTAAGAGTGCTATGTCAATAATTTCTCATAAGCTTAATTGAATTGGCCTAGAGAGAATAATTATGACATTTTCTGATGTGCAAAAATGCAAAGACTTTTCGTCAACTACAACTATAAAAAACAGGATGACTCAAATGTGATTAAGACCAATAAGCATTTTCATCTGAAGACTAAGACTAAATCAAAAATGGCTGCCAAAATTAACACTGGCCTACATACACGTGCGCGCTACAATGCTGTTGCGTATGTATTAAATAATAAGTAAATTTAATACATAATTTAATATAATTTAAGTAAAATGTTTTATTTAATTCAAGTAGCCTCCTTGTACATAATTATTTTCTAGGGTTTAAAATGTATACAGATTTGACATTTTCCCCTCATACTTCTGTCGGAATGGGTACGAAGTTGGCATTGAATTTCACTTGAAATGGTATTAAAAAGGTCTTAAAAAGCCTTGAATTTAAGTTGGAGGATCCTGGGGGTACCCTGTTAACGTTAGCTTGTTCATGTGTGTTTTATCAGGGTGGGAGCTAAACTCAGCAGGTGGACACCGCTACAGTTGAGAACTTCCGGCCGGTCTCCATTAAAACTGCACGGTTGCAGTCAGTGCAGCGTTCGTAACATCGTTCATCATTACTGCGGTTTACTGATGCATGCGCTGGATTAAAGTGATGATAGCATATGGCTAAATGTGTAGGTGTGTTTAATGCATTGCATAGTTGGTTTGTGAAGTGTTATTTATGCTCTGTTTTATTTCCCCCCAGGTAACGACGGTTGACAAAAAGAGCTTAATAAGTTAAAAAAGTAAGTCTGTGTTGTTAAATATTAAACATTGTTGCTAAATAAACAAACTTAAAGAAAGCTTAAAATCCTTATCTTAATTTATATTTTTCTTTTTCCTCAAACAGCCTGGAAACTGAAGTGCCTCAAATATCTTGTACTCAGTATGTATCATTGTTTTGACGTTTAAACGAACTTAAAGCAAGCTTAAAATCCTTATCTTAATTTATATTTTTTCTTTTTCTTCAAACAGCCTGGAAACTGAAGTGCCTCAAATATCTTGTACTCAGTATGTATCATTGTTTTGACGTTTAAACGGACTTGATGCTAAATAAACAAACTTAAAGCAAGCTTAAAATCCTTATCTTAATTTATATTTTTCTTTTTCTTCAAACAGGCTGGAAACTGAAGTGCCTCAAATATCTTGTACTCGGTATGTATCATTGTTTTGACGTTTAAACGAACTTAAAGCAAGCTTAAAATCCTTATCTTAATTTATATTTTTCTTTTTCTTCAAACAGCCTGGAAACTGAAGTGCCTCAAATATCTTGTACTCGGTATGTATCATTGTTTTTACGTTTAAATGGACTTGATGCTAAATAAACAAACTTAAAGCAAGCTTAAAATCCATATCTTAATTTATATTTTTCTTTTTCTTCAAACAGGCTGGAAACTGAAGTGCCTCAAATATCTTGTACTCGGTATGTATCATTGTTTTGACGTTTAAACAGACTGTATATTGTGGCAAGTAAAATGAAAATCCTGTATAAAAAGACTTCATCATTGTATTCATGTTAACAGACAAGAACCCTGTGAGAATGAGGGCTCATTTGTTGCCAAACCTTGGCCAGCAGTGAGACTCAAGGCATGTAATAATTTTTATTACTTTACCACGCCCAGTTTTTTTCTTATTGAACATTCTCGAAATACATCACTATATGGTAGTCAATTGCAACCTCCAGTTCATGCTAACTTTAAGGAACTTGTTTGGCTGAAAGTGTGTAATTTGGATATAAGCACCTGAAGTAAACAAATGTTTTGTATTTTTTAAAGATGCTGCATGAAATGACGATGAGGTTTCGAACAGACTTGGTGAAGAACATGGAAACATCTAATGAAATGGCCCAAAACATCATAGGGAGTGCAAAAAAAGGAAGGAAGAGGAAACCACAGAAGGTAACACCATATATTTTTCCCCATCCAACCTATCTGTTCCATGCCCGGTGTAAAGTTGCATTGTCAATGTAAAGGTTGTAGCTTCTATAAATTGTATGAGTGAAAACATGTATTACAATAATGAAAGTATTAAAGGAATAGTTTATTAAATTGTCATAATTTATTCACCTCTTGTCATTTCAAATCTTTAACTTTCTTCTTCAGAACACAAAAGATATTTTGAAGAAGGATGGTAACCGAACAATGGCGGTGCCCATTGACTTGCTGCATTGGTTTTGTGTCCATATAATTTAAGTGAATGGGTAGCAGCATTGTTCGGTTACCAACATTAATTTTAGGTCTATTTGATGACTTCTGTTAATTGGTGAAAGGCACTCAAAAGGTGAAATGTTTGTTTTACAGGAACCCAAAGGTCCTACATCAACCATGGTGTTTAACGGCTGTCCTGATCCCCTCAAGACTGAAAGTGTCAGCATTATCATGGAGGCAGACATTGACATGACAAAGGCTGTGGAATGCCTGTTTGCAGTCACACAATGACTTTTATTCAAAAATATATGCATAAACTTAAACAAGAGCATGACACAAGAACACCAATACCTGTACTAAAAAATGTACTGTCAACTTGTGTAAGTTGTAGTGCTGTTTATTTAGATGTTTTAATTGTTCATGTATTGTTTTTTTATCTGCATTGTTGAATATCAAAAATATGAAATCAAAGATTTGTTTTTCCTCATTTCAGAGATGCATGTAAAAGTTAAGTACTGTACATACAGTACATAAACAAGCTTATGTATGTTTATTGCAAAGTGAAAATTGCTTAAATTAAATTCAAACTAAATGGTTGAATGTAATTTAACATCTTAAATGTAAAAAATGTTTTGCTGTATAATACAGAGTATACAGATGTGCAATTTTAAATGTGACACTAATATTTTTGTATAATCAATTGAATAAATTTAAACTTTTGGAATTTTCTGGATTGGTTATATTTTTGTATTCATAATAATAATTTAATAATAATTTTATTAAATATATTATGGTTTAAAAATATAGAACCCCTTAATGGTTCTATAAAGAACCATCTAACTTGGATTCAAAGAACCATTTGGGGTTCTATTTATGGAACCCATTAAAATGGTTCTATATAGAACCATTTTGGAGTTCCATATATGAAGCGGGTGATAGAACCATTTCTGGTTCTAAATAGAACCATTTCTTTTAAGAGTGTATTCCTTTCTTCTCGCATCTCCTCCACCATTTGTACAGCACGGGTCCTCACCCAAGGCAATGCGCTGACCTCGAGACTCCACCAACACGTTACCCTCTCACTCATTAATGCAGTGGTAATGAAGAAAGATGTTTTAAAGGTATTCATATCATTCTTCATCCTCCTGACCCGTATGTGTCTGCTGTGCTTTCAGCCCCAACCCTTTGCGCTCGGTTCCCCACGTGATGAACTAGTACCTCAGGCAAAAACAAGTTTGCAGATATCGTGTATATTTCCATTCTCTGCCTCAGACCTCTACTGGCCACACACACTGCAAAGTTTGGGGAGCAAAACATGTATTTTAACAGCGCCTTCAGGCACATGAAGTGTGATTTTTCGGATGCTTTCACAATTCTTGTTTCGATTGCCTGGTCCAAACCTGAGTTATATTGTGTATTGTAATTATAATTTAAGTCGGACTACTTTTCAAATTGTATTTCATAAACCAACATCATGGGGTTTCAAATCAAAATAGGACTTTCTGTAACAAAACAGGGAATTGATTTCACCGTATGAACTTGAGGATGCATTTTAAGAGACAAAACAAGTGAATAGGGAAAGAAATTATACATCAATATTCCTATGAAATATTAGATGATATTATTATTATTATTATAAAAAAATGCCAATTTTTACTCGCATTTTTAAACTTCTTTTATTGCATGTTGCCCCAAGAACACTTTAATATGCAAATTAGATAATGTATAGATGCATTGCTTTGAATGGGAATATTTATTTATGAACATTTTACTCGCATATTGCATAAAGAAAAATGGTGCATCAATTCATTCCGTTATATCTTTCATAACATACGGAAGAATCATCTTTATGCAAATTTTGGTTAAAAAAAATCCTGAAACCCCAAAATTGATTGGTGAAAGGTGTTAGCCATAAGGTGTGCTCGCATTTGCTAAATATAATCGAATATCAAACCAAGCATCTTTCTATGGAAGCTTGTTCCCGCCACTGAATAAAAATAAAAAATATATTTTTTTCTCAGAATTGCGTGATATAAACTCACAAGTCTGAGAAATAAAGTCAGTCTTTTTCACAGAATTTGACTTTTTAACACACAATTGTGAGAGAAAAAAGTCAGAATTGTGAGAAAATGTCAGAATTGCGAGATATCTCACACAAAAAAATCAGAATGGTTTGATAAAAAGTTGCAATTATCTTTTAATTTTTTTTATTCTGGGCCAGAAACAAGCTTCCATACCTTTGTTTTCTCTGTGTCAAATCTCTTTGCCCTCGAGCAACATTCCTATTAAAATGACTGGAAAATTCACTGAACAACAGTAAAATAAGACCACACCTTTATTGGTTGGCCAGTTTTATTTGCAGAGCTAAAGGAAAGAATAGTACATCTCAGCATAAAAACAAATGCAGTCATATTTACAGCATCCAAACGATTGTGTCGGGCAAATAGATGCGTTACCTGTCACTCGTTCAAATGAAAATGTGGATTGCACCAAATAATCGTCTTGGTAGACCTCAACAATCAGACAGTCAGAATGTAGAGTTACGATAGTGATGTATTATGATGCTATAATTATCTAAAATGTTGACTAGACTTCGCATTTGAAACTATAGTGTCATATTGCTTCTTGAAGAAATTATTTCAAAATGTAAAAATCACTTTTTCTTGTCAATTCCAGAGCGAATACTTGGCCATTCGCACACTTGTATTTAGTATTTCTGATCGATGTCTTTCCAATAATATTGGGGGAAAAGCTCCACCTTTCTTTCAGACTACTTACTAATAGTTGATTATTTTCACATTTTAAGAAATGGCGAATTCCTGCAGACACATCAAACATCAGGGATATAAATGTATATTATCACGATGGCAGTTTGAAACTACACTCTAAAAAATGCTGGGGGGTTTTATCCCAATTTTGGGTCAAATATGGACAAACCCAGCCATTGGGTTACATTTTTAAATTACGTTTTTTACCCAATGTTTGAGTTTGTCCATATTTGACCCAAAATTGGGTTAAAACAACCCAGCATTTTTTAGAGTGTATTAACGCTCATTGCTTCGGGAAAGTCATGCAACTCCGCTCATAATCATATATTTTAGTCAGAAATGTAAAGCTGCAAAGATTTAACAGATCGAGACCAACATGTGTTTTGTTTGACACATTATATTTACCCTTTGTGTTCAATAAAAAAAAATATAAAACAACTCCTAATAAGACCCTAATGGGGAAAAGAAAACTATACCATTTTAAATACATTTAAGTATTGTACAAATCCATTAACATATTTACTAATTGATAATCTACTAACTGATACAGATATTAAAATTAAACTTTATTTGGAGTTTTTCTTAAATTTGCACAATGCACATTTCTTAATATTAAGCCTAAAATGTGTTTTAATATCACTATTAGTAAGGATAGAATGATGATCACTGTATAATATCAGTCTTTCAATGCAAGTTATTTGCAATGCAAGTTATTATCAAATATACTTCTCTTTAAAGACAAACTAAATATATTTAGTTGGACCTCAGCACTAATGAAACAAATAAAGTGCATTAGTATAACAGACTTCAAGTATATACATTTAGTAAACCAAAAGTGTATTTTTATTAAATACATAAATATGTAAATGTATTTGCAGTATACTTAGCATTAAATAAATGTATTTCAATGTTTTTATGTTTAACTAGGGGATAGAATTGGCCATATATATTTTCAGTCCCTGAAGAAAGTATATATATTTTAGCACACATTTTGAATGTCAGGTAAAGGCTGAACACTTCTGAATATTTCAATATTTTGCCATGGCAACAGGCCCTACGCTTGCAACGGGCTAAATTGTCGCAGCACTTCACATACTGCAGCATTGCAAGGTGATGCAAATTAAGGAGACTACAATGTGCCTATGTCAACAGAGCGGGTGCTGAGGTTAAAGTCCATTTTAAACACAACCTGAAGCCAGTTTTGAGAAGATAGGAAGATGTAAAGGGACACTGGCCTTAGGACGTGAAATTTTAAATAAACTACTGTAAGTTATTCACTCTAGTTATGAGCTCACTTGCAGACGTACTGTATAATTATCCATACGATTACAAAGCAAAACTTTCAATATTATTACTGGCAATGTCTTTCTATTGTATTTGCTTATGTCTTAATCTATCATTTTACTTTACAAAAGGCTTAAAATCAGCCATCCTTCATTTACAAAATAAAGTTTTCCCAAAAACTTTTGAAAATAAAAAAAAACACTAAAGTTGGTGTATATTAGTTAAATGTTTTCTTTTTTTATATAATTAAAAACGCTCGCCTGTAGTTATCTTAAAGGATTAGTTCACTTTATAAAAACTTTTGCTGATAATTTACTCACCCCATGTCATCCAAGATGTCCATGTCTTTCTTCTAGTCGAAAAGAAATTAAGGTTTTTGATGAAAACATTCCAGGATTTTCTCCTTATAATGGACTTCAATGGGACCCAAACGGTTCAAGGTCCAAATGACAGTTTCAGTGCAGCTTCAAAGGGCTTTAAACGACACCAGACGATGAATAAGGGACTTATCTAGGACCCTTCGAGTCATGACTCGAAAAAAGATTTGTTAATTTTGATGAACGAGTTCGAACAGGACAGTCACGAACGCTCATCACAGAACAGAGCAAGGCGAGCATTTGTGCTTATAAAACTTAAACTTTGTTATTTATTTTTTAAATGACTGATCGTTTCTCTAGATAAGACCCTTATTCATCGTCTGGTGTCGTTTAAAGCCCTTTGAAGCTGCACTGAAACTGTCTTTTGGACCTTGAACCGTTTGGGTCCCATTGAAGTCCATTATATGGAGAAAAATCCTGGAATGTTTTCATCAAAAAACTTAATTTCTTTTTGACTGAAGAAAGAAAGACGTGGACATCTTGGATGACATGGGGGTGAGTAAATTATCAGCAAAAGTTTTTTTAAAAGTGAACTAATCCTTTAAGAACAGTAGAGTAAAATATCTCTGTTTATATATTAGGATATGGTTTTTATACTGTCTAATATATAAAGATGGTCCCTAAGCTTTAGTTACCAACACCGTTCTGCTTGCTGTGACTGAAATACCTTCGTCAGCCAAAGCGTCTTGCACTGCACACTAATTAATTAACAAATGATTTGCCTAATTAGTCGTTTAGCGGATGCTTTTATCCATAGTGACACTGAATATAACAGTTAGTACAGGAGTAGTCCCCCTGGAGCAACCTGGGGTTAAGTGGTGCTCAATGGTGCAATGCTTACTGGATCATCCTGGAGGGGTTTGAACCTTTCAAATACCAACCCAGAGATTTAACTACTACTAGGCCACAGCACGCACATTCATCAAACACAATGGCCCGTGGACACACTGGAGTACACATTATAATCCACCTGTTAAACTACCAAAGCTGTTATTTCTGTCAAAACTGGCATAATTGTGTCTTGATGGCTTATTTTATACTTGGATAAAATATCATCTTATATCTCTAATGGCTAACCCACACTTTCACCACTGGAGTCCCACAGGGTTCAGTATTGAGTCCGCTTTTAGTCTCCAAATCTGTTCACAATATTGCTCAGTTTTTTCAGCAAAATGTCTCCGCCTTTGCAATCTGAGAAAAGATCTCAGCATGCCGATCTGATACATCAACTTGGTTGATTACTATCACGAGATTCTCCTAAATTGAAACACCATTCACACAGTTCTACAAATACACATCCTTGTGCACTTGTTAAAGGATAATTCCGGTATTTAGCACTTTGAGTCTATTTTCTAGTGTGTTTTGGATGAACTAGAGTGGTGGACGCAGAAATGTTGATGATGGGTCCTGTCTCGACTTTTTGACTCTTTTAGGATCGCCTCTGAGCGCTTCAGAGTGGCTGTCTATGGGCATGCACAAACATGTCCTTAAAACAACCCTTAACGTTCGTTTTCAAAACTGTGACACTCACCGAGTGATTAGTGGTGTTCGTTGATGATTAAAACCAAATATATCGCGCAATGTATGATTTCAATCCGTGTTATTTGCTATAGTTGAACAATTTTTTTCAGATACCTCACAACCGCGTATGAACTTCCGTTCGATATTTCTCCAGTAGCGCAGTAATATCAACGAGCAATGAGTCCTCCAACAGACATCAATGCGTTTTTTTTTTTTTTTTAAATGCCAAATAAAACACGACAGAAACTGTATTTCGCTACGCTACTTGTTTTGGATCATCAACGAACTCCACTAACCACTCGGTGAGTTGCACAGTTTTGAAAACGAATGTTAAGGGTTGTTTTAAGCACATGTTTGTGCATGCCCATAGACAGCCACTCTGAAGCGCTCAGAGGCGATTCTAAAAGAGTCAAAAAGTTGACCCATCGTCAACATTTCTGCGTCCACCACTCTAGTTCATCCAAACACACTAGAAAATAGACTCAAAGTGCTAAATACCGGAATTATCCTTTAATGAAAAAGATTCTGAATATTTTCTGAGGTAGTAGTTAGTCATGAAAGCCCATCCCACAAACAATGTCCTTCGATTAAAATAAAATCTGCTAAAGTAAATGTCTGAGTAAAGTTCACACAATCTGAAACAAAAATGCTTATAATTTATTCTACATGATAATCAGGAACTAACTAGATCAGTTTTGTAATATTAAACAAATATAGACCCCAAAATTTGAGCTTTCTCATGTCAAAACACAATGCAACATTAGTGCACATCTTTCATTGCTAGATGTGGATGGACTTTTAACACACTACATTTAACACACAATTCGTAGAAACATCACAGACAACAACAGAAAACATGAAGTAAAAGAATCTAAATAATCAATATAAATGACAGAACGTGACAAGGAAAGCAGCAGTACGAATAAAAGCAGTAAACATTAAAACAAATAGTAATTTGCATAATGTATTCATGCCGTGATGCATTAGTGAGAACTCAAGTACCGTATCTATCACACTATTTTTGTCCACAGATTCCACACCTCGCACAAAATGCCCTTCAACAGACACAGAAAATAAGTAAGGCTGACTTTGAGTCTTAGTGCTTAAATGATCACGGTACACGCATGACAGAAAGATTATCAAAAGGACATAAGTAAACATAAATGCAATTAGTCTGCAAACTAACCAAACTAACCTTTCTGCAAAAGTCTGCTCTTTAAGTGGGCTGTGTATATATTTTTTTTTTTTACTCTTTTACTCAATTGCAATATTTATCAAAACCATTCTGTCTTTCTGCATCTGTAATATGTATAGCATAACAATATTTATGCATTGCAGACAAAATGCCTGCAGTTAAAGAAAAAAACAAGGAATGTTATTTTCAGGGGTTGTTCTCCAAAAGAAGGCTCAATGGTGAAAGGGTTCAAATGTAATACATTAAGTCTTTATGTCAGTTCACTTAAGATGCATTTATTTGTGATCATGCTGCTGGGTGAGATGATGGGTCATGATTAGGATGTTTACATGTAGATATGTGGTACAAAAAAGATGTGTGACAAAAGATACAGTTTAGATGAGTTTTCTTGGACTGAATACTGGTAATAGTGGATATATTATGAATTAAAGTACTACATGTATTGGTAACACTTTATTTTCATGGTCCCTTTTGAACATCCTGTTGACTATAAGTAACTTTACAACTACACGTCAACTTATCCTACCAGTCTATTAATACTCTGACAGTTAATAGACGTTAAGGTGCAACATTACTTTAACAGAATGTGTTAGAGGGACCATCAAAATAAAGTGAAACCGAGTGTAATTTTATACTCATTAGATAGGAATGAGAGAGAAGTGAAGCAATGGAAGGATAAGCTGATTAAAAAAAAAAAAAAAAAAAAGATATGATCAGTAAGTCATAACAACCTGTCGGGTCAGGCAAAAATGAGAAGGAAGGATCTAAATACAGCAAAAAAGATAATCAAACATGAGAAAACATGCAGGAGCAAACGCACGGCAATGCAAACAACACAAGACAATGAACCAATGACAATGAGTAAACATAACAACCAATATAAACATACTTAGATAATATACAAATATCTTTAAAAGATTCATAATTGTTTTTAGCTGTAGATATGTTTACATTTAAGTGTTGTTAATACATCCATATTATACGTTTAGCATCTATCTAAATGTACAAAAATGTACATTTTGTACCTGTAAATCTTTGTATTTATACTTGCTTTTAACGACGAGACAAAGGCTGAGAATTAAACTACACCAAAAAAGAGCGTGCCATGTTTTTCCCATTACTTTCATACATAATGTAATCAATTTAAACTTGATTTAAAATTTTAAAAAAAATGTTGAAGTGACTTGTGCTGCCAATTTTTTTTAAGTTGAATTAGAGGAAGTTTTTTTACAGTGAGAAAAGACTCAAGAAACAGTAGCCTATCATTCTTAAAAAGACAGAAGGGGTACGTGAAGAAAATGCTCAATATCGCCGTTCATTTAATTCTACCCCAAATAACATTAAAACTCAGCATGCAGGTAAAATGCCGTAAATACATATCATCCAATCAAATTACCTAATTTTTCGTGGTCAAAACTGACTGCATCCACACAAGCACGGTGAGCAATTACGCACATTACTGCTATTCTTGACTATAACTTTGTAAAAGAGAGAATAAGGCTTTTCCAATGAGCAAAACTCAGTCCTTCACCTAGATGACACAAAGACATCCGCCAGCCAGGCCTCCTCAGCAGAAGATGGATCATCTTTAATCCAGGTTTGTAGTTCAGGACACAACATAATCAAAACTGTTCCATGATTATAGTCTCTGCAAACTGCTGTATTGTCTTTTCTGCAGGTTTCACCCACTTGTAGAGTAAATCCTTCAACCGAACATACAATTCCTTATGAGTTTCCTCAATCAACACCCCCATGCAACGAAACCACTGTAAACCCGAATAAGTTGGCAAAAAGTTTAAGCAAAGCAGATTTTAGCATACATTTTAATTGTTCTTATCTTGAAATGTTTGAGCACACTAATTCATATATTTAACTTAAAATTCATGTAATCTCAATGTGAAGGCTTTTATAGCATATACTTAGCTAGCTTTAATAAGTTAGTTTGCTACATTCATTTGTTTAACAATAATATGTTATACAGTAGCACTTGCTGTATGAAGTGCATTAATTGTAAGGTTTATTTGCTCTCAAATCAAGCTCATGCACCACTTGTCACCATGATGGTAACTATCCTAAAACCAACATTAACAGAAATTCTTCTAAATTAGCATGACAAAACATGAATCCCTACTAAATCACCCACTTAACATTAATCTTGCACAAAAAAAAAACATTGTTTTACACTTAATTTTAGCATTTACTCTCCCTTTCGAGTGCCATCGGCAAAGCATGCTGGGAAATAGACATCCCAACCGTTTCAGTTAAACTTAAGTTCGTCTAAATTAAAACAAATAATTTCATAAAACTCAAAACAATGAAACAGTTCAGTTTACTTAAAATATATCCGTTCTGTGAACTTGAAAGAAAAAGAGTCCTTAATTTGACTGAACTAATTAGTTTAATTTAAGTTTGTCCTACTCAAACTAATTAATTATTTTGAGCGTTAGGGTTTACAGTGTCGATCGGTCTCAGCATTGATAGAATATTTCTCCAGTATTGCCTCAATCACTTCCCCATAGTCGCTCGCTTCTTCCTCATCCACAGCCACATATAGGCAGCACAACCTTGCCAGTGAGTCGAGGAACTAGTCGAATGGCCCAATCCTGTGGAGGACATTTGCACACGGTAGCAGTTCGCTCAAAGGTAGTCAGATAATGCTCAATGTCATCTTTGGCTCTTTCAATGGACCTCCAGCGGTTTGATGTCGAACTCCATCAGGATTTCTCGAAGAAGTGTCTGGGCCCTCACTCTCCCCAGGCGGTGGACTTGCAGTCATTGAAACTGATGTTGCATGGACCTCCATCTTGTTTCTTGATGTGCGTTTTCTTGTTCTTAACGAACTTGTCTTTCTTGTTGATCCTTGTTGACATATCCTTGAGCTCCCCAATGTCCTTAGAAGAAGTCCCAGAGGGAATCAGCTCGACAGTCCTCCCCATCTTCTCCAGGGTTTATTTGCGCTATAGTGTCTCAGTAGTGCTGCCATCACACCTGAAGATTTCACACAGGAATGCTCCTCTTCTGGATTATCCCACCGCTGCCATCATAATGTGAGGACATGGCCAGAGCAAAGCAAAATGTAATTGACTTCAAAACTTGCAACAAAAAAGAACAACAATTTTTTTATGCAGAACATAAAACAAAGACACTAAAGGTGACCCTCTTCACAGACGGCCCTAACCTGGGGCCTCATTTATAAAACTGTGCGTAGGATCCTTACTAAAAGTGTACGTGCGCCCGAAAGCCAAAAATGGCGTACGCAAAAAAATATTCAGACTTATAAAACCGTTCGTACGCCAGAACTGCGCAGAATTCACTTTATAAATCCCAGTCAGCGGAAGATTATGCGCACATGCGTCTCCACCCCGAAATAACCATATATGGAGCTTACAACGCCTAGTTTTACTATGCATATCCTCATCTGCATATCATTTGCATATGATTATTCATCCACGTGATGACGTGTTTAACGGTACAAGACATTAGGAGAATATGAAATACGGATGTGCCGTCACATTACATTAATAAAAATCATTTAGTAGCCTATCCTTGATTTGTTTTTGAATAAATAAATCAAATAGTGTAAAATACGTTTCAGAGAAAGTTTTTCTCAATCTTTTCCACTGGCCAAATAGTATTTTTATATTTTTTAATGGAAACAGATAGACCTTGTTTTGCATTATTTGCATGAAAATATTTTCTCAGACAATCTGCCATTATCATGATAAGCAATTATCTCTGTAGTTAAAACATTCAAACACAGCATGCCAGAGGAAAAGTGTTGAAAAGCATTGCATCCACAACAAATATTTATATTTATTGAATATCATTTTTTTTTTTGTGACTTCTCAGTAATGATTTCATGTACTAGTTTAAGTGTTTAACTCCATTAATGAGAATGGCGTATTTAATCTAATGTTTATATCAGAAGTAAAACATAGTTTAAATCATTCTTTTATTTATTTCAACTGTTATTTAAAACATGCACTGTATTTATGATTAGGACTCATAATGAAGATTTGTCCTTATCATGCCGTTAGATTTTTAGTTTAACGCCTCGCTGGCGCTGACATTTAAGAAGGGATGGATATTTGCTTCGAGTAAAATTTCTTGGTGAAATTATATTTGTATGATCTTTCTGTATATCTATAATTTTCTTTAGATTTTCTGTCTAAAAGTGACCAAAAAGACATTTAACCCACTAACCATCGATGTCGCCAAACTGCTCCCTCTCCAAAACGTTCGTACGCATGGGTCAGAATTTGCGTGCAGGTGCGCACATTTTCCCGTCAAGTTTGTTTTTATAAATCACAACTTATGCGTCGGAAGTATTGTACGCATCTTTCAGGGCCTGTTTTGTGCGTACGCAACGTTTATAAATGAGGCCCCTGAACTGACTTGAAAAGACTAAATAAATCCTTTTATACTCAGAGGTTCAACCATTTCATAATAATAAATAGGGAATTTAATTATATGTACACATACATGAATACATAAAAAAAACTTCAAATAAAAATATTTACATGGAGAAAAATACAAATAATGAACAATACATTTCTACATACTATCAAAATAAACAATGACCCCTGCTTACACTGGAAAATAGACTATGCCTACACTACCCAGAATTCCTTGGGATTGCATTAAATGAGGAACAGGAAGACAAAAGGCAAGTTTTGAAAATGTGAATATAATACTAATATGGTTGATATGAATTCAAAATAAAGAAAGAAAACTCTTGGTGTCTTTTTTCATTTGTCTAATGTGCACCTTAGACTAGAAAAAAATGACCGAAATCATATTTAAACAAACAGATAGACTAGCGGCAGATGCCCCCGCAGCGTTTGACTGCCACCGTGTGCTGGAGGAACTCCAAGAAGGGTTGAAGCCCCGCTCTCGCTGAAGTGATGGTGTCTATCACTGCTGGGGGTAGATCATTTAAGTCCTCCGTGTCCCGTCCAGAGGCCGGACGCTTGTGCCATAAAGTGCCCCGTCTCACAGAAAGGAGGGGCTGTCGCGAGGAGCACCGGTTCTGGGAACCAAGTCCTGTTGGGCCAGTAGGGCGCAACTAACAAGACCTGCTCCTAGTCCTCCCTGACCTTGCGTGTCTGTGGGAGAAGGCTCAGTGGGGGAAACTCATACTTGCGTTACCAGCGCATCCGTGCCGAGGGTCCCCTCGTCAGGGAGTATAGCTACTGTCAGTGGGATGTATCCAGAGTGGCAAACAGGTCTACCTGTGCGACTCTGAAGTGTCTCCAAATCAGCTGGACCACCTGGGGGTGATGTCTTCATTCTCCCGGATGTGTGGGCTGTCGCGAGAGCTCGTCGGCTGCACAATTGAGCTCGCCCCGGTACGTGAATGGTATGTTGTGACCTCAGATGACTCCAGAAGAGGAGATTGCGGGCGAATTGCGGCATACAAGAGCGTAGTCATCCTGGCGGTTGATGTACGCAACATCTGCAGTGTTGTCCGCCTGGACCAGTACAGGCTTTCCCTGTAGCGGCGGTCTGACGTTGCGCAGGGCAAACCGTACGGCTAGCAACACAATACAAATGATGTGCCAATGCAGTCGATGTCCTGTCTAGGAGCCCAAGGCTTCATGCTCTTGACACCATAGCATCTGTTGAGACAACAACATGCCTGGGCTGACCATGGGCTGAAGATTTAGCAACAGGCCGGTGTGATTGCCACCCGGGGTGTGCGTCGCTGCACTATGCCCATATCGAGACTCGGCCGTGTAAGCCAGTGCTGAACCGGTCTCATACGAAGCAACCCGTGGGGCGTGACTGTGGCTGTGAATGCCAAATTCCCCAGGAGACTCTGAAACAGTTTCTGTGGGACCTCTGCTGTCCTGCCCTTGAATGAATGTATAAAGAACTTACTTAATAAACCGTAATGTTTTTATTACCTTAGAATTGAGGCATTTATATCTACATAACCGCAGGACCCCTTCTATAAAGGTCGACATATTGTGACGTCATGTTTCTACCGTAGCGGCAGCGAACACACAGTCCAACTCCATACTGAGAAAAGACATTCTCTGCACGGGGGAGAGCTTGCTCTTTCCAGTTGACCCGAAACCCTAGATTTTGTAACGCAAAGTTGAGATGTTGCCCAGAGAAAAACAATAGGTGTCGGATAAAAGATGCACGAGAGACGAGAGGTGGCGTATTTTCCCCGCGTTTAATAAAAGTACTTAAACGTCACGCTCGCATGGGGATCGAGTGAGTAAAAGTATACAAACAAACATCAAGCTCTGGTCACAATATAAAAGGAAATAAAAGAAAGAATACAAAGAGAGTCGGCAGAGCGGTTATCTCCTCTCCTCACTTGTCAAAACTAACTGACACACACATGCGCAGTTCTCATTTTAACTCAGATTGCCATAAAACACAAAGTGACCGTTACAGAGGCAGAGGGGCTTGAGCACCAGGTCCCTGTGTTAGCACAACTGCTTCCATGAGAGGGCCAGGATGAGCCAGGAGTTAAGAATATGAACACCGCGGCTCTATCGCGTCCTTCGACAGTAGGACTGTGATCTCCTCGTGCAGGACAGGACCACTGAGGTGTACCAGGTGCCACTGAACCTGGGGACGGCAGGTAAACTGGATCGCATAGCCGAGTCTGATAGTCTGAATGAGCCAGCGAGACGGGCTAGGAAGCGCTAGACAAGCTTCCAGACACTCTACAAGTGGAGTCAGAGAAACTATAGATACACAGCGTACTGGAGTGGGGACCTAGTGCAGTGCAACACTTACCTGGCTCCACGATTCGGCATTGGTCTTTGCTGAAGCCAGTGGAGGAACAAAGATTTGACTCAGCAAAAGATACTCCACACCAACACTCTCTGGAGAGCTTCTTCCGGGTTTGTAAAATCAACGAAACGCTTGGCTCTGAAGCGAAAGCTTAAATGAGTGAGTGCTGCACGCTTCCTTATATACACGCTTCGCTGAGCGGGGGTCGCGATGACAATCTCACTCGCCAATGTCCAGTGGCTTGATTTATTTAAGGTGATTGGGCTCTCCGGTGAGATCACAATTCATCAGTCATCTGACATAACTTGTCTGACAGAACGGGACTGACTGATAGGGAACCTGTAACGAGGTTCGTTGTTATGCTACGTTCACACCGGACACGAATAGCGTGTCAAATTCGCGCCTACCGCGTCTAGTTGTACGCTTGACCACTTTGAATCCATGCGTGTGAAAAACAAAAGTTTGAAGCGAAATTTACGCGCGTCACGCGCGTCAGAATCGAAAACCGTTGGCGGTCATCTTTTTTATGTTGATCGAGCATTTATCGAGAGAGTCACCGCTCTGAAAAGCATATATTCTGAATACGAGAGCATAACGGCGGCGTAGGGGTAATCGTCGCCGTATTTGTGTCCACCAGACCCTTCGAAGGCGAACTCAGTATGGCGAGTTTCACCATTTGCTCGCTCCAGGAGCTGCGCCTGGATGACGGCCGCTGTCAGCGGTACTTCCGCCTGTCCCGCGCCCAGCTTGATGACCTGTTGTCCCGCATCGGAGCGAGGATCACCCTCACCCTCATCCACCTAATCTGTCATTTATTTTTGTTTTGATGATAAATGGAGCCAGCCTCCAAAAGTGATTAATCTGTCCTGTGATTTTTTTCTCTCTCTCACACATCACTGTCCAGACACAAACTTATATGTTGGTTCTTCACATTATAATAATATTTAATATAATCTAGATATGGAATAAATAGCATTCAATACAAAATGAATATGTCTCATAGGCCTACATTGAAATCAAGTTTTATGTGATAAAATATTTGCTTTGTTGTGCATTAGAACTACATTAGAACCACCGTCATATTACAAAATGATTTATTGAAGCATCCAGATACTTCACCACGTTACAGAACCAAGCAGCTAGGCTCCTGATTGGTTCAACGCGGCGCGAATTGACGCAGAAGTTCTGATTTTTCAACTCGGGCGGCAGACGCGAATTCGCGTCAAACGCATGAATACACAAAATGCACCATTCGCGCGTAATGCGCCAGACGCTGAATTCGACGCTGAATTCGCGCTGAAACGGCGCGCTCTACGCCTCATTCGCGCCGCAGGAATTTTTTACGCGCGTAACGCGTCTTTGCATTGACTTAACATTGAAATCACTCGCGCCTGACGCGCTATTCGCGTCCGGTATGAACGTAGCATTATGGGAAGAAGGTGGTGGGAACCTCACGGAACCTCACACCCCTTGGCCTCATCATGATCGCCACAGAACCGTTTTTGGTTCCCCAAATAACCTTTCAGTTAAACCCTTCAGATTTACTCACCCTCAAGCCATCCTTGGTGTTTATGACATTCTTCTTTTAGACGAATACAATTGGTTATTTTAATTTTATATTATAATTCCCCATTTATGGAACTCTCTTCCTGTAGAAGTTCGCAACAGTTCTAGTCTCTCAGTTTTTAAATCTCGTCTTAAAACGTATCTGTTTAGGCAGGCTTTAATGTGATTTAATGTTTGTTGCTGTACTGGTTTGATTGTTTGATGTCTTTTTTTATGAATTTTGTAAGGTGTCCTTGAGTGCCATGAAAGGCGCCTTTAAATAAAATGTATTATTATTATTATTATTATAATGGGAGTGAATGGCTGGAAAAAATTTGAAGCCCAAAAAAGTGCATCCATCCATTATAAAAATAATCCATACTGCTCCAGTGGGTTAAAAAAAGGCCTTCTGAAGTGAAGCGATGCGTTTGTGTAAGAAAAATACCCATATTTAAAACTTTTAAACTATAATCACTAGCTTCCGACAGACGGCCGTACTCATCGATTTATGGTGGAAGACCCCTGACCCAACGCATGAAGTAATGATGAACGTGGAAGCTCAGAAGAAAGAGCAAAACAAAACACGTAGTAGACTTGCGTAGTATGTGTACGGTCGTCTGGCGGAAGCTAGTTTTTTTAGATTATGAAGTTATAAAAATTTGTATTTTTCTAACAAAAACCCATGGCTTCACTTCAGAAGGCCTTTATTAACCCACTGGAGCTGTGATGAGTATTTTTTATCATGGATGGATGCAATGTTTTGGGTACAAATTTTCTCCAGGCATTCAGAAAGAAAGTCATATACACCTAGGATGGCTTCAGGGTGAGTAAATCATGGGTTAATTTCAATTTTTGGGTGAACTATCCCTTTAACAGTTCTATAAAAGAACCAAGTGTAAAATAGAAACATTCCTTGATGTTAAACACTCTAAAAATGACCCAATTTTGGGTCAAATATGGACAAACTCAAACATTGGGTAAAAAATGTAATTTAAAAATGTAACCCAATGGCTGGGTTTGTCCATATTTGACCCAAAATTGGGTTAAAACAACCAAGCATTTTTTAGAGTGAAGGTTCTTCAATCCATCAATCCAATAAAGAATTATTAGAAATACTAATACATAATATTAGTGCAAATAAATATTACAAATAGTGCACATAGAAATATGTTTCACACCCTGTTCATAGTGGTATTTCAGCACTGCATATTTTGGGTTTCTCCCTAATCTAACCCGATTCAACTCAAAAGCTTGAGCTTTTCGGTGCTTTTTCATCACTCCTGTGCTGGAGGATCTCCCATGAGAGTCTCTGCTGTTGCCAGAGGGTATAGAGTACAGGTAGAGCTAGGGGAACATTGGTTTCCAGCACAGGGGTTACTAAAACCATTGTGACAGATAAGGGAGACAGTTTGAGAGACCTATGGGGAATTTCACAAAAATATGCACAATAATTTACTCTAATGTTCAAAATTAGTTTGAAAGGAGTCTGCTCATCAAGGCTACATGTATTTGATCAAAGAAAGACAGTAATGTGTTGAAATATTACAATTTTAAATAGATGTGTTCTATTTGAATATATATATTAATATTAAATGTATTCCTTTGATCAAAGCTGAATTTTCAGCATCATTTCTCCAGTCTTCAGAGTCACATGATCCTTCAGAAATCATAACATGCCACTCTAAAAATGCTGGGTTGTTTCAACCACAATTTGGGTCAAATATGAACAAAGCCAAATGTTGGGTTAAAAATGTAATTATAAAATTTACAGTTGAAAGTGAAAGTTGAAGTTGGGTTAAAATTTTAAATTAGAATTTTAACCCAACATTTGGGTTTGTCCATATTTGACCCAAATTTAGGTTAAAACAACCCAGCATTGTTTAGAGTGTGCTGATTTCTCATGAAAGTGAGTATCTATACAACGAATGTTATTTCTCGTGCCAAAAAATAGTTTTTGCGTGCATATGATACGCAGTTTTCGCATGCATATGATACGCACTTTATGGCATGCATGATATAATACGCACGCACTCCCCACCCCTAATCCTACCCAAGGTGTTTTCAGTGCGTAGCAAATGCACGCAAAAATAATTTTTGCCATATAAATGGCACGAGAAATAACATTTGTGGTATAGATACGCACTTTCATGAGATTGTGTTGGATTTACTGCTCAACACACATTTCTGATTATCAATGTTGAAACATGTGCTGCTTAATATTTATCTGGAAATGCTGATACTTTACTTTCTGGATTCTCTGATGAGCCGAAGGTTCATCCTGGTGGTTTTTAGGCGTTCCTACTTGTCTTTGTATACAACTGTATTACATGCTCTCCAATTGAAAGCCACAGCATTTACATACATTTAAACTCTGCTCAACTGTCACCCCGTTCACACAGCGACTCTCATTTAAAATGAATTGCTGCATGCCTTCAGAAATACATACATTCCTCAATCCTGTGTATGACATACTGGAGTGCAGTACTCTATTCAAATCCGTTTTTGCACTCAAAATCAGCTCAGAAAAACACATAAAGACTGTCGAACAGCCTGCCACTTCAGATTAAATCTGCATCATGCTTACCATGGTTTTAAGTCATTACAAAAAAACTCACTTTTTTCCCACTGGCTTTAAATATATCACGTCTTCTCTTATGTTATTTGATCAATGCTTTATGGTGTATTGTAAAGCACGTTGTTCAGCTGTTGCTGTATAAATGGTGAATAAACTTTGACTTTGACATATTCTAGGTCTACAAATGGCATGCCGATCCTCAGGCCTCAGTGTGTGAGGATTTGAGAGAAGTGCAGGGAGGGAGCTAGTGCTTTTTTTTTTTTTGCCAGCTAATGGTTTACTAAATTAGGCTTCCCATCTGTCGGCTCTTAGCTACCTATTCCCTAATCTACCCAACACATTCTTAGCCAAGAGATTTTGTAAGGGAGTGGGGAAAAGGGCATAACCCGTGGTTTTAGAGAATATTTGATTGCTTTTTTTGTACTAGGCCTGCTTAATTTTATTTCTGTGTGAATGCTTAAGGAGGAAGGGAAATAGAAACAGACATTTTGTTTGGCAAAAGGACACAAATGACTGTGGATTAGTACTAAAACAATGACATATGTGTTGCATGTGCACAGAATCACGAAAAATACTATTTGTTTTTAATTTATATATACGTTTTTCTGTGCCGTACTCAACATCAAGCCAATACGAAGTGACAGTTTTCAGATAATTAGCTGAATTTGTGTGGATTTTGTGTCAATCATATATAGCTTTGATGCTTGTACGTGAAGAACAAGAATTTGCAAATGACCCAATTATTTTTAGGAAGGCACTTTCAGGTGTACTTTTACTCACAGGATCTATCATTATTGCGCACATCAGAATGTATTTGCTTTGACAAGTACTTTTCAAGCACGTCTTTAAATAAAAATTGGGTTACGGTGGCTTCAAACACAGTTCTACAAACTAATATCTAAAGATGCATAACAAATACAAGAATTGCAACTTTTCCCAAGTGTTATTTATTAATGTTTGGTTTGGTTCGTAATTAATTATTTTTTTATTATATTAATTATATAAAATGACTATATTAATTATAGTTTGGTGTAGCTTCTGTGTAGATTTTGTAATAAATACAAAGCAAGTACAATTATTTCATCAAGAAAATGCTAGGAGGTTTTATTGTAGCAATTAGAGTGCAAGGTCTGTTTCTTTTATTGAATTTAAGTTAATTAGACTCCTGCCGTGCCGCTAATTACTGTAACCCACACTTTTCACGGAATATATTAGTTCTGCAGGTGCTTACATTAATTGTTGAAAATGTGTTGTTGTTTTTTTTTACGTTTGGAAACTGAGATTTTGTCTATGGAAAGCATGTTTTAAATAAGGTATATATGCAGATCAGGGGAAATGTGTCATTCTTTGTTAAATGATTTAATAAGAAAGCATCTGCAACATTATTGCCATGATAATTGAGTTAGCTATCAAGCTATTTTTGTTGAATTTTAATGAATAAATTAGTGTGAACATGTAATTAATTAGCAATATTAATATAATTTTTGTAGCAAATAATTTCCATTTATTAAAAAAAAAAAAATTTTGTCACAAAGTGTAAGATGTGGATGTATTCAGTGACCAATTAATTGATTTAAATTGATTTAAACCGATAATTTAGTCTTTTTTACCAACTCATTAAGAGCCGGTTCAAAAGTCATTTGTTTAATGTTCTTTATAAATCAGACAGACTGCACTCGCGTCTTGCTTTTGTCTGCAGCAAAGGAAGACAACTCACAATAGACCTTCCCGAAAACTTCAGATTGGGTCATTAAACCTGTGTATTTTAATAAATGTCAATCTTTAAAAGGGCCTATAGTTATCTTTATCTTTATAGAGTATTTATCTTAAAAATCATTATGGAGTGCCTCAGGGCTCCGTTCTGGCCCCTGCTCTGTTCTCGTTGTAAATGCTCCCTTTGGGGACTATTCTTTCTAAACATGGGGTGTAATTCCACTTTTAGGCTGATGACACCCAAATCTATTTGGGATGACACCCCCCCCCCCCCCCCCCCCCCCCCTAAACCCTAAGCTCATTATCAGCAAAACTGCGAACTCGTGAAATATTATTATGGTAGCCTACATATACAGTGGGACACAATGCAGTGTTTTTAGTTGGTCTAAAATTGTTCAGATGTTTATGTGGTTGGGCACAGCTGTTTTTATTCTTTTTTTCGTACCGAATAACATTTTATGGCATATCATGAACCCGTCAAAATAAAAGTTCGGTTTAACTTGAAGAAATTGTTACAGAAATATATTAAGCATGTTATAAGTTGTACAGTAGAATTTAGCAAAATAATACTAACAATAATAATACTAAATTATGAATCATGAAACTTAAAAATAAATAAAAAACACAACACAGAATTTCTGAAGAATAAAAAATATTTCATAAAAATGAAAAAAAAAACATTTTATATAAAAAAAAGTGTTCTTAT
Organism: Chrosomus eos; assembly: GCA_036326025.1. Lineage (NCBI taxonomy): Eukaryota > Metazoa > Chordata > Actinopteri > Cypriniformes > Leuciscidae > Chrosomus > Chrosomus eos. The sequence goes on from CM070838.1 coordinate 29,233,682, forward strand.
GAATTAAATTAATTAGACATGCTTTTTGATTATTACAATTTAATTAAACATTTAAAATGGAACCCAGAAAACTAGAAAAAAAGAAAAAACTGAATTTGAAAAACTTCTCATAGGGCCCTAAACATGTTTTTTTTTTGTTAAACTTTTAATAAATTGTTGTTAAAATGTATGTTTCATGATTTAAATTAATTAGACATGCTTTTTGATTACTAAAATTTGATTTAACCATTAAAATGGAGTCAAAAAAGAAAAACAGGAATTTGAAAAAAAAGATAAGAACGTAGCCTAATTTGGGAAAAAATAAAGCGGATTTCATTGGGCCCTACATTTAGAAAATACGAACACTTTCATGAATCTGAAAATGTTGAATGACCTTATAAACGATTTACACACAAAAAAAATCCTTCTGCTTGTGTTACATGAATGAGGCTTTGTCTTTATAGTATTCAGTGCTACTCAGTCTCTTCATGCCATTGAATGCAAACTGCAGGCTCACATCAGGTGAAATATCATTTGTTTTGGCATCGGCGCTGAAGATTCACCAACTAAATAGCAGCTCAGCTCAGGAAACACTAAGTAGCTTAAACAAAGCTATCAACGTTTACTTAAAATAAACGTTGAAGGCTTACGCAACATCAATATGTACTCTTTTGTATTGGCCCCTTTAACACACATACTGTGCTCCCAATCTCCAAAGAAACACTGTCCGTGAAGCCCCTCCCCCACTACACATCAGATTATCCCTAAACGCTTTGAGCGGTGTGCATGAGACAAAGCTAAGGAACGAATTAGGCAATGAGAGAGTTAAGTAATGCGGGCCTTGTGCGCGAGTGGAGTGGGAGGTTACATGGAGCCTCAAATGTTAAATGTTCAAATATGTCTCGCCAAAGGTCATACAGTGATGTTCATTAAAAACTGAATCAGAGAAAAGTAACCGAACCAATCAACAGGTCAGTTTGGTCTGCGTGAGAACGAATCAATTTACAGCATTGTTTCATACATGTGCACACGCAACAAGACTGTTTCTGTTACAGTTTCACCAAAAGCATTACCCAAAAGCGTATTCAGATCCCTCGTGAGTGACTGCTTTGTCTTTGGCTGTGGGACTGATGCCTTTTGTTTATACCATACTGCAAAGAAGACCTTGAGGGTTTATATGGAGCCCTGGTACATACAGCGCCTCTGTTTGTGTGTTTAGCTGTCTCTAAAGACGCCTCTTTGTGATATGATCATTTAATATCAGCAGACTTTATGATTTACAACTGAGATTTTTCGTTTTTCCGAAAACGGATTTTTATTAAATATATATTCTTTTCAATTACTATTCTGGCCCTGACTTATTGTGAGAATGCACATTTTTCACATATCCGCAAGTTATTTGTAAAGTCTGAATTCACGTGTAGAGTTATGAAATCTCTTTTGGTCTCATGACTTATTTCTATCAATTGAGTAAAATTAATGCTCATCCAAATCAGTGAATGCATTTCAATGCGTTCCTCACACAAAGCTTCTTGCTTCAATGTGTTTTATACGTGCTTATATGTGCTTCCGTCTTAAGTTTATTTCCTGACCTGTAAGGTACTTACTTTTCAGTTATTGCTTATTTGACTTCAATAAACTCAAGGTTTTTTTCTGCTGGAAGAGTTGTGCACCTCTGGGGTTTAAGAATCATTCACTTCATTAGCTATGGCAACTTCATGAAATGGATCTGAATAGGGTCTCATACTGTATAAAGCTTCTTAGTTTAGATTTTTTAAATGTATATTTAAATGTATAACATGTTTGATAACCGTTCTTGCTATTTACTTTTGTTGGATGGAAAAGAGCAACTTTGCTAATCATCAAATTCTCCACAAAAAATGATTGATATGAGTAACTAGCCTATATACTGGCATACCATTTGGAGTGAAACTAACGCACTATTCTCAGGTAGAAAAGAACTTATAATACATTCATATTTTATTCATTCACTCATTTGCCTTTCTTTTACTATTTCATCCTATATAACAATTGCTTCAATTGTTACTGTGCACAGTAACCCATTGAAATCACTTTAGGAAATCTGCAGCGCCAGTGCTAGTACAATAAAAGCTGTCAGTCACTCCTAAACAGCTTACCTTTAACTGCACTGTACCTGCTAAACTGCCAGCATTCATTGTGAGGGAACAGAGATTCATGCTTTATTACATGACCAGAGAATCACTGCCTTAAAAAGTCTGCTAATTGATTATATTATATCCACTCACAGGATCTCCACTCGCATCTTCTTCAAAGTGACACCTGATTGACTGAGCTGTTATCCTAGTGACACCTGATTGGCTGAGCTGTTGTCCAAGAGACACCTGATTGGCTGAGCTTTTATTTGAGAGACACCTGATTGGCTGAGCTGTTGTTTGAGAGACACCTGATTGGCTGAGCTGTTGTTGAGAGACACCTGATTGGCTGAGCTGTTGTTTGAGAGACACCTGATTGGCTGAGCTGTTGTTTGAGAGACACCTGATTGGCTGAGCTGTTGTTTGAGAGACACCTGATTGGCTGAGCTGTTGTTTGAGAGACACCTGATTGGCTGAGCTGTTGTTTGAGAGACACCTGATTGGCTAAAGCTGTTGTTTGAGAGACACCTGATTGGCTGAGTGTTGTCCGGTGACACCTGATTGGCTGGCTGTTATGAGGACACCTGATTGGCTGACTGTTATTGAGACACTGATTGGCTGAGCTGTGTTTGAGAGACACCTGATTGGCTGAGCTGTTTTTGAGTGACACCTGATTGGCTGAGCTGTTGTTTGAGGACACCTGATTGCTGAGCTGTTGTTTGAGGACACCTGATTGGTGAACTGTTGTCGAGAGACACCTGATTGGCTGAGCTGTTTTGAGTGACACCTATGGCTTAGCTGTTGTCCGAGTGACACCTGATTGGCTGTGCTGTTATCGAGTGACACCTGATTGGCTGAGCTGTTATTTGAGTGACACCTGATTGGCTGAGCTGTTGTTTGAGAGACACCTGATTGGCTGAGCTGTTGTTTGGAGACACCTGATTGGCTGAACTGTTGTTTCGAGAGACACCTGATTGGCTGAGCTGTTGTTTGAGAGACACCTGATTGGCAACTTTTGTCGGAGACTGTTGCTGAGCTGTTGTTCGAGTAGACACCTGATTGGCTGTGCTGTTATCCGAGTGACACCTGATTGGCTGTGCTGTTATCCGAGTGACACCTGGGGCACGTTCAAGATCACAACGGTGCGCAACGTTTTGCTACGGTTTCCGGGTTGAACGTCATGTTTCCTGGAAACGGCGTGCACCGGTGTGCAATGGGGTTTGAGATGCGTTTTCTCTTGTTTGGTGGGCGTGTCAGAACTGCAGTCCAATCAGCAGCAACATGTATATAAAGCACGCTGTGTTAAAGTGAACTGGCACAATCCTTTACAAATGTGTTCGATACGCGACAACTGAGGATATTAGAAGACATGTTTTCGTAAGCATTATTGTAAAAATATAGGATATCAACATCATGATGTAGTTGTTTATATTTTTAGCTTCATTGCGAGTGTATGACATTTGGTATAGACATAAACAATGCATGTAAAGTGCTTTTCCTAAAAATGAGAAAGAAAAACAGGGTATTAATAAAACAGTATAAACAACAAATAAAGTCAGTATGTGAGGCTAAATAGATGTGTTTTAGTCTTTATTAGTAAGATGTGCTTCCATTTCAGTTTCCACAAATCCCTTCACTCGATTGGGATGTTCTCTTGTGTTCTGGGCGGCAAGTGCAGTAACTGTAACATTGGCATATTTTGTAGTATTAAACACATTTATACCGACTTCATCAGGCTCCGAAAATGTTTCACAAAGAACACAAAAAGCCTTCCTAGCTGCCGTAGTTGCAACTCTTGCGTCATCACAACAGTGCGTTCAACGCCTCACCGTTTCTGTTTAAAAAACGTTCTGCAACGTTTTGTCGGCGCTGAACGCAGCTCTGATTGGCTGAGCTGTTATTTGAGTGACACCTGATTGGCTGAGCTGTTGTTTGAGAGACACCTGATTGGCTGAGCTGTTGTTTGAGAGACACCTGATTGGCTGAACTGTTGTCCGAGAGACACCTGATTGGCTGAGCTGTTGTTTGAGAGACACCTGATTGGCTGAGCTGTTGTTTGAGAGACACCTGATTGGCTGAACTGTTGTCCGAGAGACACCTGATTGGCTGAGCTGTTGTTTGAGAGACACCTGATTGGCTGAACTGTTGTCCGAGAGACACCTGATTGGCTGAGCTGTTGTTTGAGAGACACCTGATTGGCTGAGCTGTTGTTTGAGAGACACCTGATTGGCTGAACTGTTGTCCGAGAGACACCTGATTGGCTGAGCTGTTGTTTGAGAGACACCTGATTGGCTGTGCTGTTATCCAAGTGACACCTGATTGGCTTGAGCTGTTGTTTGAGAGACACCTGATTGGCTGTGCTGTTATCCGAGTGACACCTGAATGGCTGAAAAGGCTGCAAGTAGTCAATTCTTGGCAATCTTTCTTGTATAGCAAGCCATTATCCTTTTTATACAGGGATAGTTCACCCAAAAATTTTAATTCTGCAATTAATTACTCACCCTCATGTTGTTCCAAACCCGTAAAACTTTCAATCTTCTTCGGAACTCAAACGTGTAACGCAGCACGTTTGAGCTTCATCAAGAACCAATGAGGTTCATTCTCCTGTTAAGCAGCACGTTTGAGCTTCTACAAGAACCAATGAGGTTCATTCTCCTGTTACGCAGCACGTTTGAGCTTCATCAAGAACCAATGAGGTTCATTCTCCTGTTAAGCAGCACGTTTGAGCTTCTGCAAGAACCAATGAGGTTCATTCTCTGTTACGCAGCACTTTAGCTTCATCAAGAACCAATGAGGTTCATTCTCCTGTTACGCACACTTTTGAGCTTCATCAAGAACCAATGAGGTTCATTCTCCTGTTACGCATCACTTTTAGCTTCATTAAGAACCAATGAGGTTCATTCTCCTGTTACGCATCACTTTTAGCTTCATAAGAACCAATGAGGTTATTCTCTGTTACGCATCACGTTTGAGCTTCATCAAGAACCAATGAGGTTAATTCTCATGTTACGCATCACTTTTAGCTTCATCAAGAACCAATGAGGTTCATTCTCTGTTACGCATCACTTTAGCTTCATCAAGAACCAATGAGGTTCATTCTCCTGTTACGCAGCACGTTTGAGCTTCAGCAAGAACCAATGAGGTTCATTCTCCTGTTACGCAGCACGTTTGAGCTTCTGCAAGAACCAATGAGGTTCATTCTCATGTTACGCATCACTTTTAGCTTCATCAAGAACCAATGAGGTTCATTCTCCTGTTACGCAGCACGTTTGAGCTTCATCAAGAACCAATGAGGTTCATTCTCCTGTTACGCATCACTTTTAGCTTCAACAAGAACCAATGAGGTTCATTCTCCTGTTACGCAGCACGTTTGAGCTTCAGCAAGAACCAATGAGGTTAATTCTCCTGTTACGCACACTTTTAGCTTCATCAAGAACCAATGAGGTTCTTTGAGAGCACTTTGGCTTCCAAACCTGTCATCTCTGTACGATTTTTTCAAGCTTATCCTTTACGGATAGTTCACAAATGTTATTCATTCCTCCTTTGTCAAAACAATATCTTCCTTACGCAGCATTTGAGCTTCACAAAAATGAGGTTCTCTCCTGTTAGGCGTTGAGCTTCTCAAGAACAATGGGTCATTCTCTAGACACTTTTAGTCACAGAACCAATGAGTTCTTCCTGTATCATTTAGTTCTCAAGAACCAATGTTCATTCTCTTTACGCAGCGTTTGAGCTTCGCAAGAACATGAGGTTATTCCTGTACGCTCACTTTTGTTCATCAAAACCATGGGTTATTCTGTTACGCAGCGTTTGAGCTTCACAGAACCATGAGTTATTCCTGTAGCACACTTTTAGCTTATCAAGAACAATGAGTTCATTCTCTGTTAGCAGCACTTTGAGCTTCACAAACATGGTTAATTCTCTGTTACGATCCTTTTGCTTCTCAAGAACCATGAGGTTCATTCTCCTGTTACGCACACTTTGGCTTCCAAGAACCAATGAGGTTATTCTCTGTTACGCACACTTTGTTCTCAAGAACCAATGAGGTTCATTCTCTGTTACGCACACTTAGCTTCTCAAGAACAATGAGGTTCATCTCTGTTAAGCATTACTTCACAAGAACCATGAGGTTCATTCTCTTACGCGTTGAGCTTCTCAAGAACCAATGAGGTTATTCTCCTGTTACGCATCACTTTAGTTCCAAGAACCAATGAGGTTCATTTCTGTTACGCAGCACGTTTGAGCTTCAGCAAGACCAATGAGGTTCATTCTTGTTACGCACACTTTAGCTTCTCAAGACCAATGAGGTTCATTCTCGTTACGCACACTTTGAGCTTCGCAAGAACCAATGAGGTTAATCTCCTGTTAGCACACGTTTGAGCTTCTCAAGAACCAATAGGTTCATTCTCCTGTTACGCACACTTTAGCTTCATCAAGAACCAATAGGTTCATTTCCTGTTACGCAGCACGTTTGAGCTTCGCAAGAACCAATGGGTTAATTCTCCTGTTACGCACACTTTGGCTTCATCAAGAACCAATGAGGTTCATTCTCCTGTTACGCACACGTTTGAGCTTCCAAGAACCAATGAGGTTCATTCTCTGTTACGCAGCACTTTGGCTTCATCAAGAACCAATGAGGTTCATTCTTGTTACGCACACTTTAGCTCTCAAGAACCAATGAGGTTCATTCTCTGTTACGCACACTTTGAGCTTCGCAAGAACCAATGAGGTTCATTCTCCTGTTAGCAGCACTTTGAGCTTCAGCAAGAACCAATGAGTTCATTCTCCTGTTACGCAGCACTTTGAGCTTCTCAAGAACCAATGAGGTTCATTCTCCTGTTACGCACACTTTTAGCTTCATCAAGAACCAATGAGGTTCATTCTCCTGTTACGCAGCACGTTTGAGCTTCTCAAGAACAATGAGGTTCATTCCTTGTTACGCACACTTTAGCTTCATCAGAACCAATGAGGTTCATTCTCCTGTTACCACACGTTTGAGCTTCACAAGAACAATGAGGTTCATTCTCTGTTACGCATCACTTTTAGCTTCACAAGAACCAATGAGGTTCATTCTCTGTTACGCAGCACGTTTGAGCTTCGCAAGAACCAATGAGGTTAATTCTCCTGTTACGCATCACTTTTAGCTTCATCAAGAACCAATGAGGTTCATTCTCCTGTTAGCATCACGTTTGAGCTTCAGCAAGAACCAATGAGGTTAATTCTCCTGTTACGCAGCACGTTTGAGCTTCTGCAAGAACCATGAGGTTATTCTCTGTTACGCTCACTTTTAGCTTCTCAAGAACCAATGAGGTTCATTCTCCTGTTACGCACACGTTTGAGCTTCGCAAGAACCAATGAGGTTATTCTCCTGTTACGCACACTTTAGCTTCTCAAGAACCAATGAGGTTCATTCTCCTGTTACGCACCGTTTGAGCTTCAGCAAGAACCAATGAGGTATTCTCTGTTACGACACTTTAGCTTCATCAAGAACCAATGAGGTTCATTCTCTGTTAGCACACTTAGCTTCATCAAGAACCAATGGGTTCATTCTCTGTTACGCACACGTTTGAGCTTCAGCAAGAACCAATGAGGTTATTCTCGTTACGCACACTTTGGCTTCATCAAGAACCAATGAGGTTCATTCTCTGTTACGCAGCACTTTGAGCTTCAGCAAGAACCATGAGGTTCATTCTCTGTTACGCAGCACTTAGCTCGCAAGAACCAATGAGTTCATTCTCCTGTACGCAGCACTTTGAGCTTCATCAGAACCAATGAGGTTCATTCTCTGTTACGCAGCACGTTGAGCTTCGCAAGAACCAATGAGGTTCATTCTCTGTTACGCAGCACGTTTGAGCTTCGCAAGAACCAATGAGGTTCATTCTCCTGTTACGCACACGTTTGAGCTTCTGCAAGAACCAATGAGGTTCATTCTCTGTTAGCACACTTTTAGCTTCATCAAGAACCAATGAGGTCATTCTCCTGTTCGCAGCCGTTTGAGCTTCACAAGAACCAATGAGGTTATTCTCTGTTACGCATCACTTTTAGCTTCATCAAGAACCAATGAGGTTCATTCTCCTGTTACGCAGCACTTTGAGCTCACAAGAACCAAGAGGTTATTCTCTGTTACGCACACTTTGAGCTTCACAAGAACCAATGAGGTTCATTCTCCTGTTACGCAGCACTTTGAGCTTCAGCAAGAACCAATGAGTTTATTCTCCTGTTACGCACCTTTAGCTTCGCAGAACCAATGAGGTTAATTCCTGTTACGCCACTTTGAGCTTCCAAGAACCAATGAGTTCATTCTCTGTTACGCACACTTTAGCTTCATCAAGAACCAATGAGGTTCATTCTCTGTTACGCACGTTTGAGCTTCACAAGAACCAATGAGGTTCATTCTCTGTTACGCACACTTTAGCTTCACAAGAACCAATGAGGTTCATTCTCCTGTTACGCACACTTTAGCTCATCAAGAACCAATGAGGTTCATTCTCTGTTACGCACACGTTTGAGCTTCACAAGAACCATGAGGTTCCTGTTAGCCATTACTTCAAAACATGGTCATTTCGTTGCCACTTTGCTTCACAAAACAATGTATTTGTACCACTTTAGCTCCAACAATGAGTCATTCCGTTAGCACCTTACTTCAGACAATGGTTATTCCTGTTAGCACACTTTGCTTCACAAGACCATGAGGTATCTGTACGCCCTTACTCCAACAGGTATCTCCGTTACCCACTTTAGCTTCACAGAACCAATGAGTTCATTCCTGTTACGCACTTTAGCTTCGCAAGAACCAATGAGGTTATTCTCTGTTAGCACACTTAGCTCCAAGAACCAATGGTTATTCTCCTGTTACGCAGCAGTTTAGCTTCACAAGAACCAATGGGTTCATTCTCTGTTAGCACACTTAGCTTCACAGAACCATGAGGTTATTCCTTCCAGCAGTTGAGTTCGCAAGAACCAATGGTTATCTCCTGTTACCACCTTGCTCCAAGAACAATGAGTTCATTCTCTGTTAGCCACTTGGCTTCCAAGAACCAAGAGGTTATTCTCTGTTACGCACATTAGCTTCCAAGAACATGAGGTTATTCTCTGTTACCACACTTTGCTTCATCAACCATGAGGTTCATTCTCCTTTAGACACTTTAGCTCACAAGAACCAATGAGTTATTCTTGTTACACCTTAGCTTCACAAGACCAAGAGGTTCATTCCCTTTACGCACACTTGAGCTTCCAAGAACCAATGAGGTTCATTCTCTGTTACGCAGCCGTTTGAGCTTCGCAAGAACCATGAGGTTCATTCTCAGTTATCCATCACTTTAGCTTCATCAAACCAACATGAGGTTCATTCTCCTGTTACGCATCACTTTAGCTTCAGCAAGAACCAATGAGGTTCATTCTCCTGTTACGCAGCACGTTTGAGCTTCTCAAGAACCAATGAGGTTCATTCTCTGTTACGCACACTTTAGCTTCACAAGAACCAATAGGTTATTCTCTGTTAGCACACATTTGAGCTTCATCAAGAACCATGAGGTTCATTCTCTGTTACAGCATCACTTAGACTTCATCAAGAACCAATGAGGTTCATTCTCCTTTACGCAGCACGTTTGAGCTTCACCAAGAACCAATGAGGTTCATTCTCCATGTTACGCATCCTTTAGCTTCATGCAAGAACCAATGAGGTTCATTCTCCTGTTAGCAGCACGTTTAGCTTCATCAAGAACCAATGAGGTTAATTCTCCTGTTACGCATCACATTAGCTTCATCAAGAACCAGAGTTCATTGCTCCTGTTACGCAGCACGTTTGACTTCAGCAAGAACCAATGAGGTTCAATATCCCTGTTACGCAGCACTTTTGAGCTTCATCAAGAACCAATGAGGTTCATTCTCTGTTAGCCACTTTAGCTTTCACAAGAACCAATGAGGTTCATTCTCTGTTACGCAGCACTTTTGAGCTTCAGCAAGAACCAATGAGGTTCATTCTCCTGTTAATGCAGCACGTTTGAGCTTCAGCAAGAACCAATGAGGTTAATTCTCCTGTTACGCATCACTTTTAGCTTCATCAAGAACCAATGAGGTTCATTCTCCTGTTACGCATGCACGTTTGAGCTTCAGCAAGAACCAATGAGGTTAATTCTCCTGTTACGCAGCACGTTTGAGCTTCAGCAAGAACCAATGAGGTTCATTCTCGTGTTACGCAGCACGTTTGAGCTTCTGCAAGAACCAATGAGGTTCATTCTCTGTTACGCAGCACTGTTTGAGCTTCATCAAGAACCAATGAGGTTCATTCTCCTGTTACGCAGCACGTTTGAGCTTCATCAAGAACCAATGAGGTTCATTCTCCTGTTACGCATCACTTTTAGCTTCATCAAGAACCAATGAGGTTCATTCTCCTGTTACGCAGCACGTTTGAGCTTCATCAAGAACCAATGAGGTTATTCTCATGTTACGCATCACTTTTAGCTTCATCAAGAACCAATGAGGTTCATTCTCCTGTTACGCAGCACGTTTGAGCTTCAGCAAGAACCAATGAGGTTCATTCTCCTGTTACGCAGCACGTTTGAGCTTCAGCAAGAACCAATGAGGTTAATTCTCCTGTTACGCATCACTTTTAGCTTCATCAAGAACCAATGAGGTTATTCTCCTGTTACGCATCACTTTTAGCTTCATCAAGAACCAATGAGGTTCATTCTCCTGTTACGCAGCACGTTTGAGCTTCAGCAAGAACCAATGAGGTTATTCTCCTGTTACGCATCACTTTTAGCTTCATCAAGAACCAATGAGGTTCATTCTCTGTTACGCATCACTTTTAGCTTCATCAAGAACCAATGAGGTTCATTCTCCTGTTACGCAGCACAGTTTGAGCTTCATCAAGAACCAATGAGGTTCATTCTCCTGTTAACGCACCGTTTGAGCTTCATGCAAGAACCAATGAGGTTCATTCTCTGTTACGCATCACTTTTAGCTTCATCAAGAACCAATGAGGTTCATTCTCCTGTTACGCAGCACGTTTAGCTTCAGCAAGAACCAATGAGGTTCATTCTCGTGTTACGCACACGTTTAGCTTCTGCAAGAACCAATGAGGTTCATTCTCCTGTTACGCAGCACGTTTGAGCTTCTATCAAGAACCAATGAGGTTCATTCTCTGTTACGCAGCACGTTTGAGCTTCATCAAGAACCAATGAGGTTCATTCTTGTTACGCAGCACGTTTGAGCTTCTGCAAGAACCAATGAGGTTCATTCTCCTGTTACGCAGCACTTTTGAGCTTCTGCAAGAACCAATGAGGTTCATTCTCCTGTTACGCATCACTTTTAGCTTCATCAAGAACCAATGAGGTTCATTCTCCTGTTACGCATCACGTTTGGCTTCAGCAAGAACCAATGAGGTTCATTCTCCTGTTACGCAGCACGTTTGAGCTTCAGCAAGAACCAATGAGGTTAATTCTCCTGTTACGCATCACTTTTGAGCTTCATCAAGAACCAATGAGGTTCATTCTCCTGTTACGCAGCACGTTTGAGCTTCTGCAAGAACCAATGAGGTTCATTCTCGTGTTACGCAGCACGTTTGAGCTTCATCAAGAACCAATGAGGTTCATTCTCTGTTACGCAGCACGTTTGTTTGCATGAGGTCTTTCGTGCACTCACAGAACCAATGAGGTTCATTCTCCTGTTACGCAGCACGTTTTGAGCTTCATGCAAGAACCAATGAGGTTCATTCTCCTGTTACGCAGCACGTTTTGAGCTTCAGCAAGAACCAATGAGGTTCATTCTCCTGTTACGCAGCACGTTTGAGCTTCATCAAGAACCAATGAGGTTCATTCTCCTGTTACGCATCACTTTTAGCTTCATCAAGAACCAATGAGGTTCATTCTCCTGTTACGCAGCACGTTTGAGCTTCAGCAAGAACCAATGAGGTTCATTCTCTGTTACGCAGCACGTTTGAGCTTCTGCAAGAACCAATGAGGTTCATTCTCTGTTACGCATCACTTTTAGCTTCATCAAGAACCAATGAGGTTCATTCTCCTGTTACGCAGCACTTTGAGCTTCATCAAGAACCAATGAGGTTCATTCCTGTTACGCACACTTTAGCTTCATCAAGAACCAATGAGGTTCATTCTCCTGTTACGCAGCACTTTGAGCTTCATCAAGAACCAATGAGGTTCATTCTCTGTTACGCACACTTTTAGCTTCATCAAGAACCAATGAGGTTCATTCTCTGTTACGCAGCACTTTAGCTTCATCAAGAACCAATGAGGTTCATTCTCCTGTTACGCAGCACGTTTGAGCTTCGCAAGAACCAATGAGGTTCATTCTCCTGTTACGCACACTTTTAGCTTCATCAAGAACCAATGAGGTTATTCTCCTGTTACGCACACTTTTAGCTTCATCAAGAACCAATGAGGTTCATTCTTGTGTTACGCAGCACGTTTGAGCTTCTGCAAGAACCAATGAGGTTCATTCTCGTGTTACGCAGCACTTTTGAGCTTCTGCAAGAACCAATGAGGTTCATTCTCCTGTTACGCAGCACGTTTTGGCTTCATCAAGAACCAATGAGGTTCATTCTCCTGTTACGCATCACTTTTAGCTTCATCAAGAACCAATGAGGTTCATTCTCCTGTTACGCAGCACGTTTGAGCTTCAGCAAGAACCAATGAGGTTAATTCTCCTGTTACGCATCACTTTTGGCTTCATCAAGAACCAATGAGGTTCATTCTCTGTTACGCAGCACGTTTTGAGCTTCTGCAAGAACCAATGAGGTTCATTCTCGTGTTACGCAGCACGTTTGAGCTTCATCAAGAACCAATGAGGTTCATTCTTGTGTTACGCAGCACGTTTGAGCTTCTGCAAGAACCAATGAGGTTCATTCTCCTGTTACGCAGCACTTTGAGCTTCTGCAAGAACCAATGAGGTTCATTCTCCTGTTACGCAGCACGTTTGAGCTTCAGCAAGAACCAATGAGGTTCATTCTCCTGTTACGCAGCACGTTTGAGCTTCATCAAGAACCAATGAGGTTCATTCTCCTGTTAGCATCACTTTTAGCTTCATCAAGAACCAATGAGGTTCATTCTCCTGTTACGCAGCACGTTTGAGCTTCAGCAAGAACCAATGAGGTTAATTCTCCTGTTACGCATCACTTTTAGCTTCATCAAGAACCAATGAGGTTCATTCTCCTGTTACGCAGCACGTTTGAGCTTCTGCAAGAACCAATGAGGTTAATTCTCCTGTTACGCAGCACGTTTGAGCTTCAGCAAGAACCAATGAGGTTCATTCTCGTGTTACGCAGCACGTTTGAGCTTCTGCAAGAACCAATGAGGTTCATTCTCCTGTTACGCAGCACGTTTGAGCTTCTGCAAGAACCAATGAGGTTCATTCTCGTGTTACGCAGCACGTTTGAGCTTCTGCAAGAAACCAATGAGGTTCATTCTCCTGTTACACTGCACGTTTTGAGCTTCAGCAAGAACCAATGAGGTTCATTCTCCTGTTACATGCACGTTTGAGCTTCTGCAAGAACCAATGAGGTTCATTCTCCTGTTACGCAGCACGTTTGAGCTTCAGCAAGAACCAATGAGGTTCATTCTCTGTTACACTGCACGTTTGAGCTTCTGCAAGAACCAATGAGGTTCATTCTCCTGTTACGCAGCACGTTTGAGCTTCAGCAAGAACCAATGAGGTTCATTCTCGTGTTACGCATGCACGTTTGAGCTTCTGCAAGAACCAATGAGGTTCATTCTCCTGTTACGCAGCACGTTTGAGCTTCTGCAAGAACCAATGAGGTTCATTCTCCTGTTACGCAGCACGTTTGAGCTTCAGCAAGAACCAATGAGGTTCATTCTCGTGTTACGCAGCACGTTTGAGCTTCTGCAAGAACCAATGAGGTTCATTCTCCTGTTACGAGCACGTTTGAGCTTCAGCAAGAACCAATGAGGTTCATTCTCGTGTTACGCAGCACGTTTGAGCTTCTGCAAGAACCAATGAGGTTCATTCTCCTGTTACGCAGCACGTTTGAGCTTCTGCAAGAACCAATGAGATTCATTCTCATGTTACGCATCACTTTTAGCTTCATCAAGAACCAATGAGGTTCATTCTCGTGTTATGCAGCACGTTTGAGCTTCAGCAAGAACCAATGAGATTCATTCTTGTGTTATGCATCACGTTTGAGCTTCAGCAAGAACCAATGAGGTTCATTCTTCTGTTACGCATCACGTTTAGCTTCACAAGAACCAATGAGATTCATTCTGTGTTATTCATCACGTTTGAGCTTCATCAAGAACCAATGAGGTTCATTCTCGTGTTACGCAGCACGTTTGAGCTTCAGCAAGAACCAATGAGGTTCATTCTCCTGTTACGCAGCACGTTTGAGCTTCTGTAAGAACCAATGAGGTTCATTCTCGTGTTACGCAGCACGTTTGAGCTTCAGCAAGAACCAATGAGGTTCATTCTCCTGTTACGCAGCACGTTTGAGCTTCTGCAAGAACCAATGAGGTTCATTCTCATGTTACGCATCACTTTTAGCTTCATCAAGAACCAATGAGGTTCATTCTCGTGTTACGCAGCACGTTTGAGCTTCTGTAAGAACCAATGAGGTTCATTCTCGTGTTACGCAGCACGTTTGAGCTTCAGCAAGAACCAATGAGGTTCATTCTCCTGTTACGCAGCACGTTTGAGCTTCTGCAAGAACCAATGAGGTTCATTCTCATGTTACGCATCACTTTTAGCTTCATCAAGAACCAATGAGGTTCATTCTCGTGTTACGCATCACGTTTGAGCTTCATCAAGAACCAATGAGGTTCATTCTCGTGTTACGCAGCACGTTTGAGCTTCATCAAGAACCAATGAGGTTCATTCTCGTGTTACGCAGCACGTTTGAGCTTCATCAAGAACCAATGAGGTTCATTCTCGTGTTACACAGCATGTTTGAGCAGAAATCTCTCAGATTTAAAGCTGCCGTCGGCATCATTTTTTTTATCATATTTAGTGAAATCGACACTATAATCCGACAGAACAACATAAATAAAGTGGTTTTAGAAAAAACCCGAGCTTCTAACTCCACCTGGAGCGTGTTATTTGTTTTGCAAAAATCCACCGCTCCCGGATTATCGGGTCCAATCAGCGCAGGGGGTGTGAGATCTGACTGTCAATCACAGATCGGGCACACGCCACCCTTCGCGCACGTTGTAAACATTAAAAATTTTGCCTAAGTCCACTCAATCTGCCAGACTTACCGACTGCAGCTTTAATCAAAAAGTTCTTCATTTGTGTTCGGAAGATGAACGAAAGTCTGACAGGTCTTTTTTGACCAGTCTTTTTTGGGTGAACTATCCCTTTAATGCATTAAACATTCCTCAGAGATAGTACACATATAATAATTCAATTATGTGTCTGCAATGTACTTTTTAAAAAATATTTTTATCTAAAGTATAGGCTATTATTAAAATAATGACAATGTATTTTTATTGTTTTATATATTATTTTATCAACATATAACATACACAATATAAATGACAAGGATCATAAGTATTAACATATGATAACAGACCATTTTTAAATGAAGTCATCTGAATTACTTTCTGCAAAACATGCTATAGCAAAATGTAAAGCTTCGGCATAGGCTGAATAAAATTTGGATGTGGGAGGGACATGTCAGAAGAGAAGAGTGCTGCAGCAGCGAAGACCCCCCCTCCAGCCCTTCCCACGGAGAGAGAGAGAGAGAGAGAGAGAGAGAGAGAGAGAGAGAGAGAGAGAGAGAGAGAGAGAGAGAGAGGAGAGAGAGAGAGAGAGAGAGAGAGAGAGAGAGAGAGAGAGAGAGACTGATGACGTCGACTCTGGGAAGCTCCCAGTAGAAGGTGCGCGCCCGCGGGAGGGGCCGATAGAAAATGGCGAGTCTGTGCAGAAGGCAGCAATGCACGATCGAGAGGCGCGGCTTTCGGCAGGAACTTGATTCGTGGCGACATAAACTCATTCACTGTGTAGGTAAGCTCGTTTAACCTTACATGCAGAATTGTCCAGTACAGCTTCACGTTCCGTGAATGTGTATATTTTTTGTAGGGGACTAGTGGAAATCAATTGCCTATAGAGGCGAGCGAAGCGGCTTTTTTGTCTCGCAACGATTTTTTCTCATAGCCGCTCACCACCCGCTGGACCTTAGCAAAAAAAAAAAAAAAAAAAATCGCAGTCATGAGTTTAGTTATGCGGCCATAATATGAGCAATAATGTGTGTCAAGTGCACATTTGTTTTTATTTCACTGTGAAATAGTTAGTGTTTTTGCCCCGACGTTATTTTTTTAAGTTATTTTTTTTTTAAGAAAATTTGGGCGATGTTTATTTATTGTAAGCAGGGCGTGTTACGTGTACAGAGGGAATTGTGCATTGACCAATCAAATGCGTTCCTTTTGCCAGTGTGCGCGCTCCCTGTTTTATTGTAGGCTACTGTATTATTTGGGGTTGGGGGGAGGGCTGTGCGCGTCCCCGCCCCACTGTCATGCTGCTGCGCGGCGCGCGTCCTCCCTTCCCTCAAATCATCGGCGCTGGGGGAGCGCGCTTTGCTGCAATGGGGAAATGTCAGAAAATAATTTTGTATTTTAGGGGAAGGTGGGGGGTTGACAAAGAAAATGACACTGCGCATATTGCATAGTTGTTATCGCGGCCTTGTCAAGACCAGTTCTTGCTATACTGAGCATTTTAATATAATGGCTTGATCATAATCTGAAGAATTTTTGGCGAATATATACGCGCTGATATTTGAGTCTGTTTTGATGTGTTTTTTTTTTGTGTGTGTTTTTTTTTTGGTTAATCGATTGCTCGCTTTGTCCGTGAACGAGACTTGCCAGTGTAGCCAAAATGTCGTGAAAATAACAACATTATTTGGTTTTTAGGAATCCACGAGTCCCGTTTCAAAGTGTTACTCATATTTGTTTCTCATTTCCAAAAATATGATGGAAAATTTGGTTTCCCGCCCCTCCCCCGTTAAATCTAATGTTTCATTAGCTATGTTTAATCCTTTTAAATCGCCGTATCTGATGTTATTGGGAGATTATCTATTGAGTCTTAACCTCGAGGTTTCCTCGTTTTCAACCCTAGATTTGTGTTAATCTCCCTTTTAATGTCAGACAGAAAACCCTTGGCTTTTTGGCATCTGTTAACTGCAGCTTTTGAGTAAATGTTGGTCACTCTTTATCAACCAAAACAATGATATTTGAAGACATAGTGAACCACACAAAGTCTGATTATAATGTTGCTTAAGAAATTACACATGATGCCACAAATAAATTTTAGATGTCACATACGTATATGAATGGTAAAGTTTTTATTGTGAACTTTGCTCTTACGTTTGTTCAACATGCTCTACATCATATCAAATATGATACACTTATTTGTTTAAAATGACTAGGATGTGTTTTATTATCGAAGATGGCATGTGTCAGTGAAACCTGCTTAGTTATCCTCTCATGATATTAGGAAAAAACTCCCAATCTGTATCAAAATGCCTGTTTCAGGAAGTATCAAGGCACTGAGGTTATGTTGGTTAGAGATTTATTGCTCTTCTGTTCTTGAATATGAAAGATATTTGGCATTGAGCCATTAAAGGGTTGGTTCATCCAAAAATGAAAATTGCCCCATGATTTCCTTACCCTCAAGCCATCTTAGGTGTATATGACTTTCTTCTTTCAGCCAAACATAATCTTAGTATTATTAAGTAATATCCTGGCTCTGTTAAGCTTTATAATGGGAGTGAATGGTAGAAGATATTTTGAAGCCCAAAAAAGCACATCCATCCATCATAAAAGTAATCCGTACGACTCCAGGGCGTTAACAAAGGCCTTCTGAAGCACAGCCATACGTTTTTGTAAGAAAGATATCCATATTTATAACTTTATAAACTATAATCACTGGCTTCTGGTAACGGCGGATGAGTGACCTCTAACCCGACGCATGACGTATTGACGAACGCAAAAGTGTTACCGGAAGCCAGTGATTATATTTTTCTTACAAAAACTCAACGCTTCACTTCAGAAGGCCTTTATTAACCCTCTGGAGTCGTATATATTACTTTTATGATGGATGGATGTGCTTTTTTGGAGCTTCAAAATCTCAGGTTTACTTAAATTACAGTATAAAGCTGGGAAGAGCCAAGATATTTTTTAATATAACTCTGATTGTGCTGAAATAATAAAGTCATATACACCTAGGATGGCTTGAGGGTGAGGAAATTATGGGATCATTTTCATTTTTGGGTGAACTAACCCTTTAATTATTTCCTTACAAATCATGGAAATTTCTATAGTTAATATATTTTTTTCCTGCTATATTCTGCTCAAAAATATTACACGGTTTCTTTGAGAGTACAATCTCTATGAAGTTTTAAAAAATCCTTCTAGTAATCACAAATGACTATGTTATGGGAAAAAAATGATTGTGTGGGAACTCTATTTTAAATATAATTGCTGTGTTTAAGGCTTAAAGATTAGTTGCTTCTTGTATCTTGTGCCGTGTAGTTATTCTGTCCATCATAAGAGATTCATTCCAAGAACATTTTGAGGAAATCTAGGCTAAATATTTTGGGCTTAGCCTATTGAAAATTCGCAGTGAATTCATAACGAGAGCTTAGCTTTATCATGTGTTTCTAGAGGTAAAAAGTAACCAAAGCCATTAATCCCCCACCGTATTTCTGAAATCTAGAAGTGTGTAAAAGTTGATTCACACCTTCATGACAAGATTTTCCCCCCGAGTTCTGTTGATAACGCTTTAGGGAGCATCATAAATCATTTCCTCAAACTTTTTTTTTTTTTTCCAGGGTCAAAGTTCCAAAATCCAAACTCTATTGTTGTCAGCATTCCAGCATTGATAGAAGTTGCAACGTTTAGGAACACGGTTGTTTTCATTGCAAGCCAATTAGTTTGATGGTGAATTTGGTTCAGTATCATATTTTGCCATACATTTTTTTCAGTTTTTGTTTGTAGTCTGATACTAAATACCCTCTGTAATGTAACATGGACTATTATGTTTCCTACACGCTAGCTTTTCCTGTTTGTTGTTGGTAACTTTTATACAGCCTTGCATTATGGGCACAGCAGTGGTTTCAATGGAGATGGAATCCTTAAGGACTGATTGCCGAAAATGGTTAATAACCTGATTAAAAATGACTCATTAATTTTATGATAAGCATTTCAGTTGTCCCATTCTTGTCATGATTTTCATTTACTTTAAGTCTATTATGAGACCCCTGAATATGATCTGAAGAGTTCTGAGGAGATCTGTTATGGATGTTTCATTTGGTTAAGGTGCTTGTGTTTTAATAAGCCAAATTTATTCCTTATCTGCTGTTTATTTTCACCCCCTGCAACCAGTTTATCCATACGTGGACCAGTGCCAAACCCAACCTGGGCTTTCCTGGCTCTTCTCGGACTCTTTCTGTGTGAATTTGTCAGCACACATTTGGTGTCATGCTCGAGAGCGTCACAAATTCAAACAAAACTGAAGGTCAAAGCTGCTTGCTGTGAGAACCATTACCATCAGGAAAAATGTCACTTTTTATTTTTATCTCTAGTCATCATCTACCTCCCCCTCTCTCTTCGAAAGCTTCCCTATGTGTCCGCCTTTCCTCTCTTTTCATCAAAGATCAGCAACAACCTTATGGCCAATTATGTTTCTTGCAGCATTTCACTCAAATATAGAGCTATTTTGGATATTCCTATGACATTTTATCAATGCCTTAGTCTCCAGTTTTGGTCTAATCCATACTAGATAGATATTATACTAGTGCTTCTCGAATATATTATTGGTTGATAATCATGTATTTTTGGTTTTGGTGGTTTGAGAATCAATCGGCACATATTGAGAGCGACTTTATACCTTTATTTTTCTAGCTTGACCGTAAAACGTTTCTAGCAGCTCTTGAACATCCACCCCCAACTGAAGAGGTTGTTAAAGAAGCGTCTAGAGCTATTTGACGACAGTTTCCAGCAGATTTAATTGGTATGTAGGCTGCAAGAAGGTGCATTGATTCAAGTTGCATTCGTTTTGACCACCGCTGAAAATCAACAGCATTTTAAATTGATTAAAAAAAAAATTGTCATCTGAATTATGTATGGATCTTTTTTTTCTCTGTGGGGATGTTGAGGTGCTGCATATAGGGAAAATACTGCATGGAATTTTTTTCTTACTTTTTTTTTTAATAGTTATGCTCCATAAAGCCTAGGTTAGTTGCATTTAGTATTTTATTCAATGAAATATACAATTACGGTTAGGTTGAATTGCATCTTTTTTTTTTTTAAGATGACCAAATGAAAGACATGTTTTGTTTGCACCGTTGGAGAAGCCGGTTTATAATCACGATATAACTGTGATTATGTTACAGTGGCGCAGCTAAGGAACTAAAACATTGATTCTTCATGATTTCAGCATGCGGCGTGTATTATCGAGTTTACAGCTACGGTTTCCATCACAGCTTTGAAGCTGTCAGGGTTTCACTAAACCATGTAAACTACTTTTAATGTACTATAGCACTACGCTCCCACAGAGATAATACTTTTAGTTTTTCCACTGGATTTTTTTCTCAACAGTTCGGATCTTAAATATGCCAGGCTTCTGTGCCTAAGTATTTTGACATCTGGGAAGTCTGTTTCCATTATTATTTCCTTTAAAACCCCAGGGATTCTCATTCTGTCAAAGGACATGTAGATTAAATCCGTACTTTATCCCGATTCTGACTTTTCTGACTCCTCATTTCATGCAAATCCTGTTCTTTTTTTTTTTTTGTCCATGTACACAGTGATTTTTTTATTAAAGGCACAATATATAAGATTTTTTGGATTAAAATATCCAAAAACCACTAGAACAGTGTTATGTTTTCTTTACTTATGTACTTACTTTATCTCATGTTTCCAACAACATTTAAATCCAAAAAATCAGCAAGTTTAACCAGTGTAACATTGATTACCCTAGATTTCCAGTTTTACTTCCATAGAAATCATGGAAACGCCAAAGACGCTTTGATTAAATATAGTTTTTCATAGCAACTGTTTGGATACATTAATTGACGGAAAACTAATCATTGTTTAAAGCTCAACACAGTAGTGTTATAACAACTTTCAACACACTCAAATGTATTTTAATAGGATTGTTTTGACCAAGTCAAACACCACTGCGTTACTCCACCATTTTAATTTGTCAAATAAAATGGCCAGTATGAGTAGTAATTAAGCACTTGCGGCTGTTTCATTAGAATTAAATCGAATTTTAATCGTAAAATATCATAACCAACAAAACGAAAGGAACGGCCGACTACGGCATATAAGCATAATAAAAAACGCCCGCGAAAAATGTCCCACGGTCCGCCTTCATACCACAGCAACGTTAGTAAAACTTTTTACATTAGCTCATGCATGAACATGATTTCTGTTTATTTTTCATTGTCTGTGAAGGTGAAGACGACAACTATTCCACGCTCATTCACGGCATCATCAAGCTACGCCTTTGTTATTGTTATAAATAAGCGGCGAAACTTACATATTGTGCCTTTAAGTAGATCAGTTGGTATTTTGGATTGTAAAATAAATCTTTCACATGTAAAAGAATTAACATATTTAATATTTAACACATTTGTTCTCTCAAGGCATGTTTTCCCCTAAATTCCCAAAAGATTCTAGGTAAGCGAGTCCTTTGATTTGATAAAATAAACATTATTTTACAGCCTCTTGCGCAAGAACTTTGGGAGCGTTTCTTTTTGATATCCAGCAACCGTAAAGACAAGATAAGCTAAATTTTCACTCTTCCTCTCTCTGTGCTGAAGTTCATTTTAGCCTTTAGCTAAACAACTCCCTGTTAATTCAAGTGTGTCAAAAATCTGCCATATGGTTTACAATTTTATTTTTGTCTACTTCTCATGTACTCTGTGAGGTTGTTATCCATTAAACCCCTGAACACTTGCTGTGTTGGGAATGAGTTTAGATTAGGGTGAGGGTTGAAGGAATTTTGACATTATTTTTGCTGTCGGTGTTTTCAGGGAACTGTTGGAATGCTGACGCAGATTTCAGTGGCAAATAAGTGAAAACCATTCAGCCTAGTTTCAATGTTTTAATTTTTGTACAATTCCTAAATGCTAAAAACCTTTCAGCTTCAGTTTTAGCAAAGTAGTTTAAATCTTACTGAAACATACTTGTGAAATGTTGTACAAAAAGACATTTATACATTTTCCAAAACTGGTTGCAGTTATTTGATGGATATTTCGCATGTTATTTAAGTTACATATTTTGTGGTTCAAATTTTTAATGCTTCAGTAATATTTAATCTAGATGCTTCCTTGCAAATATATTGAACCAAATGTGAACAAAATTCACTCTATCATGAAGTAAAAGCCACTGAGTGCAGCCTTATGTCATTGTTTAACAATAACAATAACCATAAAAATATGAATCAATGTTAAAGTATTTTTGGGTTATGATTAGCTGTATTAGGGATGGGTTGCGATGGTCGACTAGTCAAACAAAGTACTTAATAAGGGTTTTTTGAGAATTTTTTGCACTAATACTTATATTTGCATCCTGTTAGAACGTTTTTCACAGTAAAACTCGACTAAAAGGTTGGTTGTGTGTGTAAAAAATAATGAATTGTATGTTTTGGATCGACCTGAGCCTGTTCTAGTGCTTTAAAAGGGATTAACTTTTCTGAGAGAGTTTACAAGTATGTAGTTTTGCGCATCCCTGAGCTCTATGTTTGTATCATTCATTTTCTCCTACATCGATCTGGATTCAAACACGTGAAGGATTTCTTTTGTTTCTCATAGAGCAAGAATCCATGTGAAAAGAGCTGGCTGAAATCTCATATCAATTACATGCCCCCCCTCCCGAATAGAGATGATTTTATACTCTGGTGATCTGATGACTATTGTCTTCAGGGTCTTTGTGCTATTAAATGAGGATTAATTGTGAATCCCATTGTTCAGTAGCGGCCACTATTACAAAAGTAAAATTACGTATTAACTATCCTGAATTATTATTATTATTATTATAAAACTATTTATTTCTGGTAATTTGAATATTCGCTAATGGTTTAGGATTCTTCCACACAGTTCTGATTAAAAGTAATTTAGTGGAACGCATTATCTCTCCAGCCAAGTTATTACTTTTTGTCTTTTTTTTTTTTACCTATTCCAAAGCTAGATTTGATCTCATTAAAATCCATATAACCTAGATAGAATAATATTTGAGCAGATATAGGGAGTATGAAGTGATGTTGTTATTTGCTGAAGTTAGAGTTGTTTTGTGTTTCTCATAAATGAGAAATGAGAAACACAAAGCAATAGACCTGGATATATATATTTCTGTTTGGTTGAATTATGATATTTTAATGGTAGTTTGACAGTTTCTTGGTAAATCTTAACGCTGTTTAATTTTGGGGCATTATTGGGGAAAAGTCCATCCTACTTTTTTATCAACCATTTGAATTCTGCATTGACTTAACTGGTCTTGGATGTGTAGTTTTTGGAGGGACCTGGAGGATTTAAGACAGATTGATTTGTGGGAAAGAGTGTTTTTGAATGGAGTATCGCATCTCCTGCATTGTATGTTGATTTAAGAGATGAAGTTTTCCTTTCACTCATGTATTGTTGAATTATCACACTGGCATACAATGGATACATGTTCTCTGATGTCTTTTTGAAAGTAGTTCACCCAAAAAAGAAAAAAAATTCTGGAACTCAGGAGTTATTTAACAGAATGTCCAAGCTGCTCTTTTACACTTACAGAAATGGCCACAATTTACTTTTAAAGACAACATATAAAAACAATTCACTTTTATTGTATGGAAAAGAGCAGCTTGGACATTCTGAAGAATTTCTTCTTTTATGTTTCACTGAAGAAAGAACATTTGAACAACTTTTTTTTTGTTGGTGGTGGTGAATTATACGCCTTTAGATTTCTTATAGTGGTTTTGTTTATGAAGTACTGTTTTTAATTATGCACTTTATGTACTGCGTTAAACATTTTGAACATACTTGGCAACATTGACTGCATGGTTGAAATAATCGTTTCTATACAATTTAAAATTAAAAATACCCCCCCCCCTTAAAAAAACAGATAAATATTTGTTATATCCCTCAACCCTATTAAATGAAAAGACATTTAGAAGGATATTATTGATCCAAGGTTCAGGTGCAAAATAGCGGCAGTGTAATACACACACGATGAAGGCCATGCCTTTTTTGTAAGTGCTTTCATTTTCAGATTGTCCTTAGGCTATAAAAATAACGTCTTTTTTTAATGAAAAAATAATTCTGTCAAAGAAATATATATTTTTAAATGTGCTGCAGATGTTCTGTGGGTTTACATGGAGATCGCCACGTCGATTAACATGCTAGTTGTGAAAATAAACCATTTGTCGTGACTCACTAACGTAGAGCTCCTCGCAAACATGAAGTATTGTGGTATATTGATCTATTCTTCGGCTTTTTAGAGAAAATAAGACTTTTTTGGTGAACACTTAACCCTATAAATAACCTGCTTTGCAGTGGACTTAAATCCACATCTACTTTAACCTAATGCTTCACATTTGGTACTTAATGGCCAAGTAAACATTGCTTTTGACACTAATCACCACCATCAAAAGCTTAAAATTGCCTTTCGTGGCCAATAGTTCGTTTTTATGACAACTGGTGAATGTACGAGATGTGCATTCCCTGCAATTGGGGCTTGATGACCTAAAAGGTCCTGTCATAGAAGCCCGATGTCCTGTTGGGTTAAATTTGATTGGCCGTTCCCTCAAAGCACATCTGCGGGTTTACAGTTTTCCCGCACTCTAATTCAAACACAATCTAGGTCAAGAGCGGCCCGAATGACATTGTTTAACCTCCTCTCCAAATAACACTTCTGCACTTGCAATGTTCTTGCTGGAATTGAACAAGGAAAAATAAAATAGCGGATGCACTTGAGTGTGTTTTCTCTGTTTTTCTCTGCGTTTTGTGCACCTTGTTGCAGGAATGTTCTTGTTTTTTTTAGTTTTTTTGCTGGAAAAGCAATGTATTTCAGGTAATAGGACACAATTATCTGGTAGACGGCAGTCTGCTTTTATCCTTTATCTTTATGATCTTCATAGTGTTTCCATACTAGGTTAGACAAAAGACTTATTATTTAGACATTTAACAATCCAAACAAGATTTGAATATATTTTTGAATAATATTTATTTATTTGCTGCCTTTTTACTTTATTTAGATTCTAGTCTCTTGGGGTGTCAAGTAATATTTGTTATCTAAATTTGGCTATTGCTTTGATACTTAAGATGTTGCATTAATTTGCATATTTTTGAGAGAGTTAACAAAAGTGTCAAAAAGGAAAATGCTAAAGTTTTATTTTGTGAATTGAGCCAAGATACAGCAATGGGCATGATATTTTCGGATATCAGTTTGTGTTATATATGTATTATTGACTGTCAAATCTTGCCTGATAATTGTCAATTCTGATGAATGTTGCACATTTTCTGTTTTCAAAAATTTTGGGTGAAACTTTCTTTCAAACTTTCTTGTCGACTTACGACAAAACGTTTGCCTGTGGTTTAAAACTACCATAGAAAAACAACTAGCCTAACTAAAAAAAAAACTTGATATCATTCATATTTAGTCCTATTGTAAAACATTTAACTGTAGCTGAATATCATGAACAAAAATCAACAGGCTAAAGAACAACTTACGCAAGGAACGTTTGCCTGTGGTTTAAAAATACCAAAGAAAAACAACTAGCCTTTATATTTTAATATAAATTTCAAGCATTTGCAGCAAAGAGATACAACTGTACATAAAATATACATTACAAGTATAGTTACAAAAGTTATTCAGTCAAGAACGAGTGAATTTTCTCTTATTTCTCATATATATCACATAGACACCAACAGCAGTCACATGAGATATCTGCGCTATTCACTCAGCATTGGTTTGTATTTGTGTGTCAGGTGATTGAGACAAGATCAGAAATCTACTTTCTCAAGGGTGAATCTATCCAGCTGCAGTAAAAGCCAAATGTTATCTTCGTTACCTCAACATCTGTTCATCTTCACTAAAAATGATTCGAGAACGAGTCAGTGCACGAGAATAAAAGCGGGCAAAGTCAAGAACGTACAGACAGAAGGCTGTTAAAATTTTACATCGAGCATTTGAACACACAAATATTTCCATAATAACATGAGCCGACTGGAAGGATAATGTGATCAGCGTATTCAAAATGCTAAGCCATCGCTGCTTTGTTTACTCACATGACAGTCTCCTTTAGTCCGTTTTGCGTGTTCAAGCGCAGGTGTACTAAATTCCTTAACATATTTAGTATGGGTGGCCCTTTAAAGTGTATTATGCTATTGTGCACGTAGCGCTGACGCACATTAATTCCGCCAGAGCGGTTTCAGTTTAGTTTCTGCCGGCATCTTCTACGAGTGGTAAATGTGCGTGCACCAGATTTTAGATCTGTTTGGGCTAATGGCTGTATAATGCTGCAACAGCAACATAGTGTCGGCCAAGATCCGGTCCATGTGGATTCAACGGTCACCAGATGTGAGCCGGATTTGGGCCGACACTATGTTGCTGTCTGGGAAACAGTTCAACAATATTTTGTCTCCTGTCACTCTTCATGCCGGAGTTCGGTAGTGGACTAGCCTTCCGCTAACTTCACAATATAGAGTCCTTTACAGCAGGTTTTCGGACGAGAGGTCGACAGCACAGTCAGCTTTCCTCGCCGCTAGTTCTTTGACGTCGACTTAAAGGCCCGTTCACACCAAGCACGATAACTATAAAGATAACGATAAAGATAACTATATATGCGTCCACCAACGACCGATAACGGTCTTAGCACGCGCGCGCCCGCGCTGCGGTTTCAAAATAGATGCGCGAGACTTTTAAATTAGAATGGATTCTGATTGGCTGTCAGTGTTTTAATCGTTTGACAGCTGGAAAAAAATCGTTCTGAAAGTGATCCCAACGATATCGTTCCTCATATTTTTATCGTTATAGTTGTGGTGTGAACTTTGTTATTCTTTAATATGGAGAACGATTTTTAGAATTATATCTTTATCGTTATCTTTATAGTTATCGTGCTTGGTGTGAACGGGCCTTAAGGCTCGGTTATACTCCAGTTTGGACGCGTACATGGACAGCACGGACACAGACTACTTGTATTTATACCGTCTTCTGTCTGTGAAAGCGTTCCACGCATGCGCAGTAGATCGGCTAGATCGGCTTTTTCCAGCGTTTTCGCGGTTTTAACCTATAGCGACTGAAAAATGGGAGGCACGCGGACGTCCGCAAACCCTCCGCGCACACCCTCCGATGGCGATTTTTACGTCACGCCGACCCTCGCGCACTCGCGGAAAGTATAACACTAGCTTTAGTGTGTTTCGGGCTTTAGGAGCAGGGCCGTTCTGGCCGTTTCCCAAAAGCATCGTTAGCCAACTATGGTAACAAGTCCCGTCGTTATCAGCATAGTTCAACAAGTCTGTGTTTCCCGAAAACATCGTTCCAACGAACATTCGCAAACATCGCAAAGTTGTGTGGTTGAAGCAGAGTTTCTTGTTTACATGACATGTGGACTCAATAAATCCTTATCTTGAGCAAAATAAGCAAGCTGGCGTTCAATTATCTTTTATTTCGAATATACAGTATCCAAATGTCATTTACGTCTTTTAGTTTGTCAAGAGATTTTAAAGCGTCGTTTTTGAAGAGTGTGAACGTGCTCCAGTAGCCTACGTAATAACTAGCCTATGATTGAATCGGGAATTAAGCAAAATAACTGAGAAAAATAAGAGATAGTCCTCATATACCATGTCTGTAATTTATAGGAAAACAACTAGCATTAATTAGATCTCAAACAGTTTCATTACAATAAGTTATTACTCCAACAACTGCGTGACATCATTAACCAACGTGGTTGAACGACCAACTTTGCGACAGTACGGTTTCGGGAAACAGTCGTGACTAGCTAGTTGATTTCTTCAACGATGCATCGCACTATTGTAGTTCAGCAGTGAGTTACGTCGTTGTACGCGAAACGGCCTCCGAATCCTTGTTGCTCTGTATGACGTGTCGGCTTTGCGCATCTTCTTCTAGATTTGGGCGACACCCAACCGTTTTCTAACGTCTTCGTTCGCTACGCCGTCCCGGTGAACGTGGTTTCGCCAAGTACCACATGTTCCTGGATCAACATCGTTGTTGATCCTGGAACAACTTTCCAATCAACCAATCAGATTTGAGGGACACGTTTACAGTTTATGTCAAGTTTAGGCTTAAAACCAGGGTGAAGTACTTAAACATCAGTGTTATTCACCTATCATTACCCTCTGATTTTAGGGAAAGGTAATGGGTAGGGGTAGGTTTAGGGGTAGGGATTGGGTAAGGACTACATTTTGGGACAGGAATGTTGATCCAGGAACATGTTTTCCGCATCTCCATAACACACAGAGTTCGTGTTTCACAGGGCGACCAATGATCCGCAGATCTCGGCCTTGAGACGGTCAGGCATCCGTTCGAGCTGTTGTCTTTAAAACAGACAGAGCTGTTTAACAACTAAAGCTCAGAATGTTAATTAAAACATCACAAATATATTTGTAGTTAAGAAAAAGTCTAAATTACCTATTCAACCTGAAGTTCTGAATAAATGCGAGTTTCTAATTTGCTGTCATTCAATTGTATTATAGTATATAACCAGTATTATGTGAACCATCTTCCACCTTGATCTCAGAGTATGGTTATTAAAAACTCATATCAGTCATTCTTTAATCTCCATGCACTGTACGCAACCATTTTAACACTAACTTACCCTTTCCTTTTACCTAGCGCCCTTCATCAAACGCCTACTAGACGTTCTTACGGTATTCTGTGTTACGGCCAGCGTGTTTAAATACTCTCTAACTTCATCAGATGCTACGCCACGTCAGTTGAGGATCATAATTAGTCATTCATCTGCAAACAAAGAACCGTATGAAACGGATGATGGGGGTAGATTTCCTGATTCGATCCTCCTTTTATACCACGCGTGTCCTTTAGAATTCAAAAGCCAGAGTTTTTAAAAGCAAGTTTTTAATCGCAATCCAAACATGTTATATATATAGTCCAAAAAAGATGATTGACAGGCAGCAGGAGACAAAGGGATGGAGGAAAGGCTAATTAAGAGAAGTATAGCGATCTCGCCCAGTGTCACTAAGCAACGTATAAAAACCTTCTTTTACACCCTGAGGTTAGGAAGCACACGTCTGAGAAAAGCCAGTCTGCCTCCATAAACTTCCCTTTTTTCTGTTCTCTCTTTAATAATAAAGTATGTGCACCTTGCGACCTCATAATTAGCTTTTTCAGCAGTCTTTCAAATTAATTAGTTTGATGTCTGTGTATGAAATACGGAGATAGAGGGCATTAAATAGTGAAGGCAGTCAAAATGGCAGTAGCGTTACGCTTATTTATAACATTAATCTCACACAGGTGATGTGGCACTCTTTTATTTAAGCTTCTGCTGTGAAGGAAAACAGGTTTTTAGGGGTTGCAGTTCTTGAATGAACAAAATGAAACATTAAGCTTTTACTTAAAGCCGTGGCGAGGTGGTTAATGGCGCTTAGCAGTGATAGCAGACTCTGGAGGTTCAAATCCGGCTTTCAACGTGTCTCTTCCCTTCATTTTCTGTTGTTTTTTGGTGAACATAAAAGCCAAATATTGCGATTTTTTTTTTTTTTTTTTTTTTTTTTTGTAGCCAAAAAGGTTAAAAACGTTTTTCTCATTAAAAACGAAGGCCAAACATAAAAAAGCAAGGAAAGTTGTATGTTTTGAATTCTGTTTTTTTTTTTTTTTGAGCCAAAGAAATACTACAGGTTTTTTTCCCCCTTTTTTGTCTTTCTTTTTTTTTGGAAGTGTTCGAAGCATTTGACACAGCAAGGTCAGCTGTGAGCAATGCTTTTATGTCGGTGTTTACAATTTATTTGGAATTGAAGTTAATTGACTTTGGCAGAACGTGTGAATTGAAGCGTAGAAAACCTATAAAGCACTTTCCTGTATGAGAATAGAGAATTCAGTCTATTGATATCACATAGACACCAACAGCAGTCACATGAGATATCTGCGCTATTCACTCAGCATTGGTTTGTATTTGTGTGCCGTACACCTTGCAGGTGATTGAGACAAGAGCAGAAAGCTACTTTCTCAAGGGTGAATCTATCCGGCTATAAGCAGACAAAGGTAGTCTTCGTTACCTCAACATCTGCTCATCCTCACTAAAAATATGAGCATCTTAAACACTGAATAAAACATAAGCGGTTGAAAAGCGCTCGCTTTTTATGAGCAAAGTGTCACTGTGTCTAGGATAATGATTTGTGAATTTATTTTCTGTTAGTAAAGAATGTGAAAATAGATGTCAAATTGATTACTTTAAAATTTAATTTGAAACTATTAATTATTTTAAATAAACATTTACATTTTAAATAAATGTTAGAATGTGTTTAATATGTATTATAATATATTTTCATTTATATTTACATCATGGATACCATGACATTAATAATAATAATAATAATTTATTGAATTTATTCTCAGATCAGAGTTTGCCTACCTTCATTTTCTTGGGCTTCTTTGAACAAATCCCAAACACTAAATGCACATGAATTTATTTATATTACAGACATTAATAATGCCTAAAAGTTATTTGTAGCTTGTTTTCCTCCATGGAATATTAAATACAATAGGTAATTGTGACTTTTTATCACGCAATTCTTACTTTTTCCCCCTCAGAATGCATGACATAAAGTTGCAATTATTTTCTCAGAATTATAAACTTCTCAGATATAAACTAGCAATTGCGTGTTATACGCAGAACGAGTCAGAACGAGTTTATATCCCATTTTTGTCAGGTTATATCCTGCAATTCTGACTTTATATCTCACAATTGTTAGAGAAAAAAAATCGCAATTATTATTTTTCCATATTATTTGAGCTTATTTGAAGGGATAAATCTTGTGTAGTACTTGTATTGATGTCTCAGGCTTGTATTTTATTTAAAAAAAATTATATTTTCTTTTTCTTTTTAGACAAACTGGAGTGGATGTTATCATACCTTGATGCTTCTTTTCATATTTCTTATAGTCAGCATTCCCAGCGTGCATTGAAGCTCACACTATCTAGATATGTGTTTTGTATAATATATTAAAAATAGGTATATTAAAGATAGTGGGATCTATCCAAATGACTCTAGATTAGCTCTATAGTATTCTAGCTACGTTTCTTGGTGCTTGAAAATTAGAGCACATTAAAAATTGATTTCATTTATTTTTATGTGTCAAAGGAATAATAAAAGATATCAAGCTTGAGTTTTACAATTGAAATCCTAATCATTTCAGTGGCCTTCAGTCGGATAATTAAATAATTGGATAATTAATTAGACGTTCTGCTTTTGGCACATGGCGCACTGAATAAATCATTGGCCCCAACAGGATCGTTGAACTGCGCAGCATGACTCCTGCGTGCCGCCACACTGAATTCAGCCCACAGATTCCTGTCAGAGACTTATCAGGGAAATGTTGACGCTTTTCTCCTTTTATAAATGTATAGAATAGCCGTCAGGATCACAATTGCAGGATCTTCACAGATTTGGGATTGGTTTTCTCAAACACTGCGGCTTTTTTGTGGGTTAACTCCTTAACCAAACAAAGAGAAATGACCCATTTTCCTCCACCCCTCCCCAATTTGAATAAGCTTGGAGTGAAATTGGATAAATGCTGTTGAAATGCGGAGAAACTACTCTTTAAACACAACAGTGGACTGAAGAATGGGGATGGGGGGCAGGATTGGGATCATATTTTGGTGTGTTTTTCTTTTTTTGTCTTTTGAACTGCTTGGGGCCGGATAAAGGGTGACATCCTCTTCCCATGAACATGTTGAAATCTTATAATCTACTCTTCGCATCAGAGATGTTTCTGCAGTGACTAACTATAAGATCTAACCGAGATTAATGTGTGTTAATGTAGGGGTGTGTTTGTACTTATATGGTCAATTTCATTGGTTTGTTCTTGAAAACTCTTCGACTCGGTTTGTTTTGTTTTCCTTTGACCTGGCTGTCACGCCGTTGAATTTTTTTGTGTACCATCCGTCTCAGGGAATGGCTCTACCAGATAGCGATGGTTGTAGTTGACACAGATTTCCCCTGAAAGAACAAACCCAACCCCCTTTCTACCTTCTATGAATGGATGTTAAAGATTGGGGGTAGGGAGTTGGCTTAATTTAGGGTTAAGATAAACCATGGGGAGGCAAGCGTGCACCGTCTCTAATATGCTGATTTTAATGATTTAACGAAGGTATTGCCATCCCCGGAGAGAAAAAGATACCCCCCCCCCCCTCCTCAGTCTTAATGTAAGATAATATAGATCTCTTGGGTGGTGCTTAGTTCCTTAAAATGTTACAGAGGAAGATATTGACAGCAGCTCAAGCCTTTAGGAAATTATGTAATTTAAGCTTGAAACGGCAATCAATTCGATTTTTTAAAAATAAAACAAAATATGTTAAAGTAAATTTTTAGCAACATATATGAAGGCAAAATATTAACAAATTATTGTAATATTCATTCAGAAGCAGTTCTATATCCAAGTTTATTTCAAAGGCGCCAAATGTCAAGTGGTGTGCCTCAGGGTTCGGTACTCGGTCCATTGTGTGAATCTCCAAAATGACATGCTGTCACCACAGATAAAAATAATGCTAATGCTAAATGTCAAACTTTGCTCTGAGACGTTGTCCCATACGATTCCATAAACTTAAAAATTTTATTTTCTTTCTCTTACTCATATATTAGTGCTGTCAATCAATAAAAAAGTAACTTGATTAATCGCACATTTTTTCTGTGATTAATCGCAATTAAAAACAATTTTATACTTTTTTCATATCTTTTATAATGTAATAATTTCACAGTTAATATCCAAATGAATGTGGATACAACATAAAGACAGTATATTTTAAATACTTGTTTAATGGCGTCTTTTGTATGAATGAAGGCCAGTATCACTGATACTAATACAGCTATTGATGTCTGGATAAAAATGCCCCCTCCCCATTTTTACAATTATTAGGCTTCAAAACAACTTTTAATTTAAGTGAGCTTCAAACAATCGTCACATAAACCCATATTTACCTGTGCCCTTCCTGTCTAACAGGTAGGAATACAGAAAATGCATAAAGTTATCAAACATTCTGCATGGCATCAATTATAAATTAAATGGACTAATCCGTATTAAACATTATACACTTTAAGAGGGTAATTTAATAGGAATTTTAGGTAGAAAAAATAAACCCTAATGTTGTTCATGGATTTAGAAACATAAGCAAAGCACTCCATGTTGATTGTGTTTAGACTAATTTCAGCATTAGATGTAAAAGCATGATTATGTTTTTTTACAGTAACTGAGCCTTCTAATCTGTCCTTAATATAGATTAAACCAGTTTATGTTAGATTTAATTCAATTAGAGATTGAACCGTTAGCTTGTGTGCTCAAGACGTACATCTTGGAAATGTTGTCCTTCAACATCTGCAGAACTCAGACTCTGCACGATATATCGATCTTATCTACTGGTTAGATACACGGTTGCTTGTTGCCCAGTGAAAGTAAATTATTCATTCATCCACTACACTATATATAGACTATTAATGGTCACCAGGAAGTTCAAACAAAAAGCTGCTGACGTGACCCTCCCTGGTGTCGAATTGATTGGGTTGTTTCTGTTCGTTCACGCACCCCCTCAATGGGACATTTCCCCGCACTGGTTTTACTGGTGTACAGTTTTGTGTATGTATGGATGCATTCTTCATTTGGTCTTGGCGATTTAGGGTCGTGTAGTGGATGAATGTTAGTTTTGTTGGGTTGAATGAGTCGCTCTATGTCGATATCCCACACAGTTGTCCTTCATACAAAATGCAAAAGGCCTGTATGAAGTATTATACCAAGACTTATGATAATACAAAATACTTGCTATCCTGCAAAGCAACTTGGGTAACGAATATATTTTAGGTTACATTTTGTGTGTGTGTGTGTGTATACATTTTGTTTGTGACATTTGTAAATTATTTTAGATTATTTAGATTTTAGATTTTTTTTGCTTATACATTTTTTTTCCAAACACTTTTTACCATCAAACACTCCATGAAGTAAAACGTTAGTTTTGTGGTCCATGTGTGTCAGCTTTGAGGTACTTGAATTGTTGACAAAATGAAATTTTTGCAGATACATATAAAATATACAGTCTTTTTCTTACAGGAAAATGGCTCATCTTGCATTGCTCAGTTATGCATTTATTATTTGTTAAAATTATCAATTTATTAGCTAACATGAACTAACAACGGACAATACATTTGTTAATATTAGTTAATAAAAATACAATGTTCATTGTTTTTTCATGTTAGTTCACACTGCATTACTAATGTTAACAAACACAAGTTTTGATTTTACTAATGTATAAGTAAATGTTGAAATTAACATTAACTCAGATTAATAAATGCTGTTGAAGTATTGTTTATTCTTAGTGTATGTTCACTAATGTAGTTAACTATATGAAACCTTATTGTAAAGTGTTACAATTTTACCCAATAAAAATATCAAAGAAATATAACAGAAATTTGGCATCACAGTTCATTCATCATTTTTTTAAAATAAAATACTACAATATAACTGAAAATGTGTATCTTAACTACACATCATATGAACAACTACACTGACGTTCACAAGCAATATAACTCAATATCAGTTGATTTTGGGCAAAAAAAAATATGTATGGCAACATATTTGGAATGTTTTTGTAACTTATTTTCTTTTTGGTGATATAATTTTTGTTATTTGGTTACTGTTTGTTTTTATTGGAAAATCAATAAAAAAAAAAAACATTGTTGCAAAAAAATAAAAAATGATGTATGGCAAAAATTTGTAAATGTTTGTGTAAAATAATCACACAAAAAAATGTACTTAATCACAAATATCTTTGCATTCTGTGTCCAGTGCTTGATCATTGTGTACCTACCAATGCAATTATCCACTAGAGCTGGAAAAGCGCTGCAGTTTTAGCATTAGTGCGCTGCATTTAATGGACTAGAATGTTAGAAGTCTTTGAAGTGCTCGTTTTTGTTTTCAAAGCCTCTTTTGTAGAAGCAACAATTTGGAATGCATGCTTTATAACTGCAGTGCGAATGAATACTGAATCTCACTAACTAAGTCTCGCTGTTTCTGTCTCGGTGTCTGTCAGAAAGACGGCGGTCTCCTGAAGGACAAAAACTTCTGATCATGTTCTTCTTGATCATTGTGACAGCATAGCTTTAAGTCTTTGAACAGTGTGGATTTGCCTTAACTAAGTTTAAGTGTATGGTACGGTTATTTTGCCAATGTTAATTATTTTATTATGATGGCTGCTTTAACTTTTGCCTTTTTTTATATATTTTTGGTGGTAGTTCTTTATGAGTTGACATTGTGTTATTCAGATGTCTGCATCACATCTGGTTCCTTTCTAAGATTTCCAGGGTTTGTACAAAATCACTTCTATAGACAATTTTCCAAGAATAATACTGATCTTTTTTTTCTTTTCTTTTTTCTATTTTAGCGGATTCATAGAGTGTATTCATGCAACTACTCCGTTGATCCAGTATTTTCAGTTAATTAAATTGAGTGGCAGGATTAAATTGGCAAAGCATTGATTTAGTTCATAAAATTGAGAGCGGTTTGTGCTTGCGTGGGGGTAGACGTGGGTGGACATGTGGTTTGTACTTATAGACCGTACATATAGCTAATAAGAACGTACCTTTGTCTTCTTCACAGGGTTTGAAAGCATTTTGGAGGGGCTGTTTGGACCAGGACTCGTAAAAGATCTTACCTTCTTTCAAGGTCAGTGTTACGGTTTATATGATGGTGGTGAAGATTAAACTAACGATTACTTTTAGTTTCGAATGTTGGAAACTTCTACAGTCTAAATGAAGAAGATCAAATTTGAATATTTTCTCAGATTTTCTTATATTAGCCATATTCCTGAGCTTATATGATGAAAATTGATTAAAAATCCATTAAAAATATGAATTATTACGTATTTAAAGGTACATTTAAAAAACATTTGGCCACAACAAACTCTTATGTTTTTTCAACTATGACCAAAGACACAATACCGCTAGTGAAGAGCATGTTCAAAACCAAATATGATATTAAATATGTGATGTGTGAACAAAATATATTGTGCATAATTTGCAATCAACCTGTCATTTTTTGTGTTGTGTTCAAAAATATTGTGTTTATTGGGCTGGCAATGAAATTAGCCTGTGCAAGACAAAGAAGTTGGCCGGTTTATTCCAGAAACGTTTAAAGTGTTATTTTAGCTTCAGAATGCTCTAAACATAATACATAATCCGAGATTTAGTGAAGTTAGGAAGGAAATCTGGACTAAAACATGCGATATAAATGTACAGATGTTCCACTGTGGTGATGGAGCGGCTGAAAGTGAGAGAGAGATTTGGACAGTTCTTAAGTTATTGGAGGTTTGACGTCATTAGTGACATTCGCTCTGATAAAATTAATGGTTGTTACCAAAAAAACACGAGTAGGACTCAAACTAGCGCTGTGCGATTAATCTCATCCAAAATAAAAGTTTGTGTTTACATAATATATGTGTGTGTGTACTATGTATAATTTTTGTGTATATATAAATCGATATAAACACACACACATGCATGTAGATATTTGAGAAATACTTGCATGCATTTACTGTATATATTTATATATAATTTATAATAATATAATATATATATATATATATAATATTTATATAATATATATATATATAATATATATATATATATATATTATATATATATATAATTTATAAATTATATATATATATATATATATATATATATATATATAACACATTTTTCTTAAATATATACATGCATGTGTGTATTTATATATATACAAAATAATTATACACAATACACACACATATATGTAACACTAAATTTTATTTTGCATGCGATTAATAGCAATTAATCTTTGCACAGCCCTGATTCAAACCATAATATTCATTCACGCTGAAAGGCCAAGCCAGAGCCCATCTCACGTAATTGCAAATTACTCTCGGAGGAACATTGTTTTGGTAGTTTTATGCCTCCACTGCTCGATAGACAAATCTTTTGTACTGCACTTTAAATAATGAAACCATTTAAAGAGGTTTTTTCCACTTAAACAAAATTGCTCAGTTGAAAAACACACAATTTCTTCTTTTGTTCTGGAGTACCTCAGGGGTCTATTTTAAGACCTTTAGTCATTTTGTAAATTCACTAATTAAAACGCACATTAGCTTGTCAACCATAAAACCAGAAAATGTTCAAATTGTCTGTTTCTAAAGGTATAAATACTTAGTTAGGTATAATAAAAAAAGCATTCATGAGCTTAAACCATATTAAGCTAACTAAATTTTTTTATCCATTTCTTCACGAATAAGCATGAAATATAAACATGGCTTTGATGTTCTTTCAGCACTTCAAGTGCAAATAAACAATTTTTGCAATAACATTTCATATTAATGTCCATTGATAAATATATTTTGCGTTTGATAGTTTTAAGGACATTTCTGTTTATCTTTTGCTGTTACTGGCAACTACAGTAAGAAAACTACTATTCATACCCAGATTGTTTTGATTGTTTGAGAGAGATGTCACAGCATTTATTTTTTTAGTCATCCTTTTGTCTTAATAAACAGTTCTCTGTTCTTCTTCACTATTAAATAATATATCCTTATTATAACACATGATTTGTTTAATTTACCTGTCACACATGGAGTAGTCTAGAATAGAAAGATTGGGTTATTATTTTGCAGTCAACCGGTCAAGAGACAGCAACTCCTAAAAATAAGCAGAACGACCTTTCCATGTGATTGTCAGCTAGCGGCTATGATCAGACACAGCGTTGAAAACATAATCTGCCGAGGATCATAACAAAGAAGAATATTTAAAGGGGTCATTTTAGGGGTCAAGTTTTATCACTTAAATCCCCCCCCCCCCCCCCCCAGGCCCACTTATGGTAGTCAAGGTTTCTTACACCGAAAACCATTGTAATTCAGTTTCTCATGACCGTTTTCCACCCCCTCTTTTTACCCTTAGAAATAAATGGGCCATTTAATTTTTTTTGCACATGATTCCTGTCAATGTCCACCAATACATACAGTCTTTCATGTGATTTAATTGAATTAATATTTTGGTCACATTTTAGATTAGGGTCAAATTCTCACTATTTACTAACTATTACCTTTGACTTTTGCCTCTATAAACTCCTAATTAATAGTTAATAAGGTAGTTGTTAAATTTAGGTATTGGGTGGATTAAGGGGTGTAGAATATGGTCATGCAGAATAAGGCATTAATATGTGCTTTATACGTACTAATAAACAGCCAATATCCTAATGATATGCATGCTAATAAGCAACTAGTTAAAGGATAATTCTGGTATTTAGCACTTTGAGTCTATTTTCTAGTGTGTTTTGGATGAACTAGAGTGGTGGACACAGAAATGTTGACGATGGGTCCTGTCTTGACTTTTTGACTCTTTTACAATCGCCTCTGAGCGCTTCAGAGTGGCTGTCTATGGGCATGCACAAACATGTGCTTAAAACAACCCTTAACGTTCGTTTTCAAAACTGTGCAACTCACCGAGTGGTTAGTGGTGTTCGTTGATGATTAAAAACAAATATATCGGCGCAATGTATGATTTCAATCTGTGTTATTTGCTATAATGGAACTATTTTTTCAGATACTTCACAACCGCGTATAAACTCCGGTAGCGCAGTAATATCAACGAGCACTGAGTCCTCCAACAGACATCAATGCGATTTTACAAAATGCCAATTAAAACTGTATTTTGCTACGCTACTTGTTTTTAATCATCAACGAACACCCCTAACCACTCGGTGAGTTGCACAGTTTTGAAAACGAACGTTAAGGGTTGTTTTAAGCACATGTTTGTGCATGCCCATAGACAGCCACTCTGAAGCGCTCAGAGGCGATTCTAAGAGTCAAAAAGTCGAGACAGGACCCATCGTCAACATTTCTGTGTCCACCACTCTAGTTCATCCAAAACAAACTAGAAAATAGACTCAGAGTGCTAAATACCGGAATTATCCTTTAATAGTGAGAAGTGGACCCTAAACTAAAGTGTTACCTATATTTATTAAATCAATTCAAAAAGTTCTGTAAATGCTACAAATAAAAAAATATATGTAGTTATACAATTGTTATTTATTTTACATAGTTTTGCTTAGTCAGAATGTTCTGTTCAGTTAATCATCCCTCGTGTTTTTAAGCCCTCAGTTTCCCGTCTTACATTCTCCGATCTCATCTAAGTTTACGGGGTTGTGTTCGCTAGCGTTTTAGCGTTTTAATTTGTGTATTATTGTAACGAATCACTGGAGGCAAGCTGGTTGAGCCGGGACCCAAATGCAACTTTAATTCAAAACATAATCAAACATAAAACAAAGGCATGGAACTTGAAACAAGAACCTGGACAAACATTCAATACTAGACAAACATGAGGGCTTAAACACACAGACTAATTACTAGACAAGGGACACATGTGAACAATGAACAGGCGATTAACCAATGACAAGACACATGGCAGGATCACATGACAATCAGGGAATCACATGACAATGACAAGAAACAAAACCCAAACTGTGACAGATATAATAAAAACTGTGTTTTTAGTTCTTACTCCTTTACAACTACAAGTCTGACACTCAACACACTGAAATTAGAAAAGAAAAGTTCACTTGTTGCGCATTTCTCAAAATGGTTTTCTCAAAAAAAGGAGGTTTCATTCTTTTTAACAAAATATAGCATGGATCAAAATATTGTTTGGGTTGCTACTGAAAAATTGTCAGTGCAGGAAAACCCACTGTATATCATTTTTTTATTTGCATTATAATTAATAATAATAATTTGAAAACACTTTGTAACAAATGACAAGATGTTGGCTGTGTTTGTAAACGGATAGCACTTCACTAACAGCATTTCTTCTTCCCCTGCAGATTGTGAGCCTGAGGGTGTGTCAGATTGGTCGTTTAATGAAAATTGTCTCTTTTGCTGCTTAAGACGTGAAAAAGTGAAGGTAATTAATCTCGCTCTTATTTTCTTATCTATGTATTTCCACAAACAATGCATTAGCAATGTCACATTTCACCTTGAGTCATGCTGTGTTTTCAACCATGCAGCACTTTACATATATCTAGTCAGCTGGGTCATTGGCGTTGAATAAAAAGAAAAACAGGAGAGATGCTCATTAACGCTTTCAGGAATGTTTATTAGTCAGATGACATTATTAATAATTGATCTCTTTTAGTGTTTAAGATATTACTTGACAACACATCTTCAGATAAACTGTAAAGGAAGATTTTCTCTATAACAAACCTCAAACCATAAATCATATCAATAACACAAATTTTAGCAGCTAACAATCTGAGCACTGACTACACATTTATTTTTCAGGTGAAAAGGAAAGACTATAAGTATTCATTTGTTAATGAAGTTTCTAATATGATTGATTTTGCTTTTAATTATCTTTTTTATTTAATTAAAGGATTAGTTCACTTTAAAAAAAAACTTTTGCTGATAATTTACTCACCCCCATGTCATCCAAGATGTCCATGTCTTTCTTTCTTCAGTCGAAAATAAATTAAGGTTTTTGATGAAAACATTCCAGGATTTTTCTCCATATAATGGACTTCAATGGGACCCAAACGGTTCAATGTCCAAATGACAGTTTCAGTGCAGCTTCAAAGGGCTTTAAACGACACCAGACGATGAATAAGGGTCTTATCTAGCGAAACCATCGCTCATTTCAAAAATAAATAAAAAAGTTTAAGTTTTATAAGCACAAATGCTCGCCTTGCTCTGTTCTGTGATGCGCGTTCATGTGACGTCACGTGATACGCAATTACATTGAAAAGGTCACGAACGCGCATCACATTTGTCACAGATATGACCCTTGTTCATCGTCTGTTATCGTTTAAAGCCCTTTGAAGCTGCACTGAAACTGTCATTTGGACCTTGAACCGTTTGGGTCCCATTGAAGTCCATTATAT
Organism: Chrosomus eos; assembly: GCA_036326025.1. Classification (NCBI taxonomy): domain Eukaryota; kingdom Metazoa; phylum Chordata; class Actinopteri; order Cypriniformes; family Leuciscidae; genus Chrosomus; species Chrosomus eos. The sequence goes on from CM070838.1 coordinate 29,274,863, forward strand.
GGAAAAAATCCTGGAATGTTTTCATCAAAAACCTTAATTTCTTTTCGACTGAAGAAAGAAAGACATGGACATCTTGGATGACATGGGGGTGAGTAAATTATCAGCAAAAGTTTTTTTTTAAAGTGAACAAATCCTTTAATTTCGACTCTCATTGTATTTTCTCTCTAGGAAAATTTGGTTGGTTTGAACAACCAAGTGTTATCAGAAGTGGACAGCTTCAAGCAAGATCAGTCCAATATTAACAAACTTGAGAAGCAAGCAGAGGATTTCCTCAATGTTGTCTTCTACAGAAAGGGTAAGACACACTTCTCGCACACAATATAGTGAGCATTACGAGAACTCACACCAAAGTAGTTGTAGTTTTCATTTATTAAGTTGTTTGCTATAAACAAAGGCAATTACAGTGGTGAATTAAAATGATGCCCTTTTAAAATAACCCCAAATAATGATACGATTGCAAAAATCAATTTTTTGGATCAATCCAATAATCCAATAAAAAAAAAAAACTTCAACTCAATTTAAAGAGGACCTATTATGCTTTTTAAATGTTCAACTTTCTTTTCTTAGTGTGTTATGTCTGTTTGAGTATGAAAAAGCTCTGCAAAGTCAGTATATCAGTGCAAAATATCAGTGTCACTGTATCTGAACTCCTGAAACACTTGAGTTTTCTCAAAAATGTCACAATATTCCTCATTTAAATCATTCCCACCCATATACATACACAAAATAAAGAGATGAGGCCTGGTTGAGTTACTTACAGTAGTAGTGTGTTGAAACTCACGGTTATGGTAATTAGGGCGGGACATTTCCCAAACACTCTCGAAGCGCTTAACCAATCATAAAAAACACTGGTCCAGCCGACCAATCAGAGCGCAGTGTGCTTTTCAGAAGGAGGGGCTTCATAGAGACAGGAACTAAACAGAGCGTTACTGACAGACTGAGAAGAGAGGAGCCGCAACAATGGAGAATATGAGAATTTCTTTAGTTCTTTTAATCATTCAATCATGAAACCTATTCATAAAGTCTTGGAAAAGGGCATAACAGATCCTCTTTAAATCACTTACAATATATATATATATATATTGGACAATGAAACTGATGCTCTATTGGCCACAAAATGAGGCCCCTACACTATAATAATACATGATTTTGGGTTAAAACCAGCTGTTTCAGTTTCATTGTCCCTGTATATCACACATGCACACATATTCTACAGTAAACAGCATATGCGTATATGTAGAAGATAAGGGTTTTGAGGTTCAAATGTTTTCATGTTGATTTCCTTCCTCGTGGAGTGTGTATTTGATGTTTTATACTCTACGGAAAGCCCTCTTTGAAAGCCTGCAGAACTTCACTGCCCAAGGAAATGTTTTCACAGCTTTGTCTGCTGAATCCAGCGCCTTTGATTTGAACAATGGCAGTAAACAAGCGCATTGTGAAATAGTTTGATGATGCAGTGTTATAAGACATAAAATTCATAAAAGAGAAATATTGATGAGAGAGGTATTTAAGTCAAATATTAACTTATCTTGTTCGGGTTCACCTGGCTGTTCAATAACAATATTGCAAAATACACAAGTGTGTGTGTGTGTGTGTGTGTGTGTGTGTGTGTGTGTGTGTGTGTGTGTGTGTGTGTGTGTGTGTGTGTGTGTGTGTGTGTGTGTGTGTGTGTGTGTGTGTGTGTGTGTGTGTGTGTGTGTGTGTGTGTGTGTGTGTGTGTGTGTGTGTGTGTGTGTGTGTGTGTGTGTGTTTTCGATACATATCACGATACTGAACACACAATACGATATTATTGCGATACTCCAAGACATATGGTAAAAGGTTAACTAAAAATTAACTGTTGATTAAAATGCTGAATTTGGTATTACATTGTGTGTGTAAATGAATAGGTTTGGTCTTGCTGCTAATAACCCAATGCACAGGACAATAGAGACACCAGAATAACAATATTCATGATTCTGAAGCTGAAAATACTGAATTATTTCAGACTAATATGCTTTTACTCTCAGTGACAAGATATATTTAAAATAATGTGTTTTTACTAGTAACATCAAGACATTTGGCATTATCAGGACACACAAATATTCCCCCATTGCATTATTATACATTATATTCAACATTATATATAGCAGTTTAATGTAGTACTGACATAAAACTCTGTAAACTTGAATTTTTTCTAATTTTATTTTGGGTAACCTATACAAATTACATATTGTCACTATCCACGATATTTTGTATTGCGATATATTGTGACATGATGTATTGTTACACCCTAATATATAGACTAAAAATAAAAAAAAAAAAATACCGAAACTTTACTAAAATTAGAACAAAAATTTTAAATATAAAAATAAAGATCATTAAACACTAAGCATCTCAATGATACTAAAGTGTGAGCTTGGAGTGATCAAAAATATTTGGAGGCTAGACATATTTCTTATAGCCAAAACTAATTTCTCTATATCTTGAAGTAAAATGCATTCACTGTCTCATTGCATCCCGTATCTCTCTCTCAGCAGACCTCCCAAAATTTACAGACCCCCACATTCCTCTAGTGGCTCGTGAGATCATGCAGCGAATGATCCGACAGTTCGCTGCCGAATATACCTCAAAAACCAGCTCAACTCAGGACGTACCCCAACCCCAGTCCCAGCCCAACGGCACCAAGGACCAAAGCCTGCCGAAAGCGCCCTCGCTGGACCCGGACGCCTCCACACCCGCCCCCGGCACCGGCGCCGCTGCCTCCGCACAGAACCCCGTCCTCAGCAAGCTCCTCATGGCAGACCAGGACTCCCCGCTGGACCTCACCATCAAGAAACCAGAGACGCCAGAACCCAGCGAACAAGGTGAGGCCCGCTGCAAAAGCCTGTATTTCTATCTTTTTTTAAATGTCGAAATGTTTTTTTTTGTTTTAATATTGAAGTCTTTTTCAGTCCCTCCAGAAAAACACAATTATGCGATCACATGATTCAATGCATAATCAGCCAAAGTCCGCATATTTATGCGAGGGCCGCAATTTTTCAAATACGCACACAAATTGCCGATTTCCACGCGAAATATGCGGGGCTTGCACGATTTCATAATCCCCGCATTTTCGCTGCAATAAAGTCACAAATATCTTAGCAGAAAGTTCAAAAAGTTGCGTTTGCGTCACACAAGAGCCGCCGTTTCCCCTGTTGCCATGGGACGTAATTACGCGACGTGAACATCATCGAAAAGCTGTAAAACAGGAAGCACACATTTTATTTTTTTATATTTATTTATTCATTGTTACAGAAGTTGTAGCATATTCCTTTTGTAAAGCTCCAGAACTTGTTTGACTCATCAATGTTTTGTAAGTTTGATGTGTTTATTAAGATCTGAAATAAAACATGATGAACTGACTAATAAGAAATGACTCTTCACATTAAAGGAGAAGTTCACTTTTAAAATGAAAATTCTGTCATCATATTCTCACCCTCATGTTGTTTCAAACCTGTATGAATTTCTTTCTTCTGCTGAACAGAAAGGAAGATATTTAGAAGAATGTCAGTAACCAGGCAGTTTCTGGTTCCCATTGACTTGCATAGTATATTTTTTTCCTACTATGGAAGTCAATGGGAACCAGAAAATGGAATACATGCCTTGATTATTTATAACTATATATATATATATATATATATATATATATATATATATATATATATATATATATATAATATATATATATAGTTATAAATAATCAAGGCATGTATTCCATTGCATTACACATTTAAAAAAAGGAACAATTTTATTCTGTATTCACAGAAATATACATTTTAATAAACAGCTATTTACCTACTTTTGAAAAAAAAATGTAAGCATGTTAATTTCCAATCTGTCAAAAATTAGGGCAAATTATGATTCAGTGTTTTGAGCAGATTCATTTAAAATAATTGATACGCAAAAAAAAAGAGACACTAAAATCAGGTTTAAAATATTTTCCTGAAAATACACTATTAAAATATATGTAACTATTGTACTTACACAATTTTAAGAAATCATAAATACATGCTTTTGCTGTTGAATTTTATATTGGAAACAAATTATCAAATATATTGACTCAGCTTGCAAGGTTTTGAGAACGAATGTTGTTTTGGTTGAGAATTAGCTGTTTCTACAGCTGTACACATTTGTTGTATATATATATTCTTATATATATATATATATATATTATATATATATATATATATATATATATATATATATATATATATATATATATATATATATATATATATATATATATCTTTTTACAGAGATTGTCTTGATCAGGGATGTGCATTATTCAGTTAGGAAACTGTGAATATGATTACAGAAATTATTATAACCAGAACCTCATAAAGAGCACGTAAAGATCTTTCAAGACTATAAAATATAAAAACTTTGGGTCTATGAATGGTTAAAGGAAAACTAGATGCTTTGATTCAGTTCGGTCAATTGATTTTTGCTTTACTTTGGTCTTACAATATGACAACGTTTTATTTGCAGATGGAGTCCTTGACCTCTCAACTAAGAAGAACCATAGTCATGGTAGTGTCTCGATGAAAAGCTCTCATGGTTTCTCAATCATGCCCACAGTTAAGGGGTAAGACGTTTTTTTTCTTTGTGGCCATGTGAACATTACTGGAATGTCTGTTGTACAATGACTGTAACAGTGAATGAGTTTTAGTCCTATCAATAGTTGCTTATTTTATGTTTCACTTTTTGTATGAGGTAGCTCACAAAATGAGCACTTCAGTAACATCACCCGCTACCAAAATAAGATTCAGTAAGTAGGGATGTCCCATAATGAATATTGAATGAATGAGTCAATGAATATTGAGCATCTGCCGATACTGAGTCCCAATCCAATAGATAGCCTTGTATTTTCCTAGAGCTTGGTTATATATATATATATACATATATATACATTAGGGCTGTCAAAATGAACACGTTAACACACACAATACATTTTTCTAGTTTAACACATTACAAATATTTAACACAACACAGCATCTGTTTTTTTACCATCATCCTTTGGCTAGCATTATATTATATGATCTGTGCATCTCCTGAAACATGACTTGTGCGCACAGAAAGCCGCTTGAACAGACAAAACCACACAAAATTATGAGTATCCTCGCAAGCACAGTCTTACATGAGTTAAATGAACGTAAAGAGTTGGGAAAAATGGGACGCGTGTCAGATCCGTGTCGCGCATCAGGTCTTAAAGTGACAGCTGCCTAATAAACCTCTTGGTCGTTATTAATGTTAACCAAAGAACAAAAGAAAAGGAGAAAGTCACTCATTGCTCTTGACTGAATAACTTTTGTAGCTTTAATAAAGATTAATCTATATTTCATTTATAATTTATGCAATGAAGACTGTGAAGTGTTTGATAACTTTATTCAGTTTCTGTATATTTTACCTGTTAGACCTACCTCCAAATCTTAAAGCACTTTAATAAGGTTACATGGGTCAAAAACAACGAAAACAATTACTTTTTGTGCATTTTGACAGGGCAAGTAAAAATCTGAACTCGTCTGACTGGGTAAAAAAAAAAATGTTTTGCATGATATATATATATATGCACACACATTGGTAGGTGTAAACATCTGCTACAATGGTAGACATTGTATACAGACTGTGTGGTTACAATTATGAATATGATTATAATATTGATATGAACTTCTAGTATTGAAGCTTGTGGTGTCAGAATGCAAGTCTGTCAGTCAAGTCCGACGCAAGACGCAACCCATAACAACACGCGAAGGCAACGATGTCTCAGATAGTCTGACGGCATATACAAATAAACAGTAAATAAATGACTTTCGAGTGATTTGTTACAAAAATATGCATCAAATATGTTAAACACCAAAGCTTGAACAAGTGCGTGTAAAACGCTAGAATAGACCGCATTGGTTCTTGCGCTTCACGCACGCATATTTGAGCTTCGTATTTTCCTTTTAATGGCATTATCTGTATTTTAGATTTATTAGTGAGCATTTCAAGCCAAACCATTTAATGCAAAGATCATAGAAAGACTGTTGTTGCATCACTGTTTGGCACAATAAACATTTATACTCTAGGTACAGGTGTCCTTAAAATGCTACTCTTTTAGGTTCAATTAAATTGTTACTTGGATATACAAAAAACTCCCAAAAAGTGCATGTCTGTGTAGTGAAATTTGTGTAAATCTTGTACAGAATGGTGCGTTTTATACAGTAAAGAACTTTATTTGTACCATGGTCGAGAATAAAATGTCATAATTTAGCTGATGTTTGAAAGAACAGAGCAACCAGAGTAATCTGAGTGAAGTATCATCAGAGCACAAAGGTGATAGTTTGTATAACCCCTGTTGGACCTTCAATCTCCTGCTTTGACAATCAACTTTCCTTTCGGTACTAAGACACTTTACTAAGGTACAGACAGTGTGGTACATTTCCTCAGAAAAGATGCATTTATTTTTCTCTGATAACTAGATACAGAATGGTACTGTGAATGAAACCACTCAAATAAGGTACAAAAAAGTTTTTTTTAACAAATTGTATGTGTTTAACCTTGGATCAAACTACATATTACATGAGCCGTTTTATTCTCTATTCATTTTACATGTGGTTTGCAATATTTGCAACCTTATTAAAATTTGGGACATGTCTAAATAGACTTTAAAACTCTGATTTGTTTTACTTTTAGCAATAAAACTAGCATAGATGGAAAAACATTTATGAACATTTACATTAAAACTGCTAGAATAGGTTACAGGCTAACAACTTTGTGTAAGTTAATGTGTAAATTAATCTGTCACTGAAGTACGGGTTAGCTAGTTTGGTACCAGATGTTGGTTTCCATTTATTTTCCAAAAATTTTAGTTTGATATTGTTTAATTCCAATATCTATGGCAATGGGGATGAATGATTGAGCTTGACAAATGCAGTCAATATTACATCATTAAGTTAATCAGTATAAATAGTTCAAGATTATGTGTAAATTATAACGTTTGGCATTCATTGTTCGACACAGTCGGGAATCTGTTGTAAAAGTGGTATTTGTTACTCTTTACATACTGACTATTCATGGAAAATCCCCTATTCAATTTCTTGAAGACTTCTTGAATTGTTCCTTTCCATTAACTACAAGACTTCATTCCAGTAACATACCAAATTCTCACATATGAACATTTTATCTTTCCATAAATTAGGCGTTCCCAGAGAGCTGATCACAACTATCGAGATGTTGATGATGAGGATGGCTTGCCACCGAGAAGCTTGCATGATGGGATAAGGGAGAACTGTATTAGTTCTGGACCCCTCAAGCCCCCGTTGGCCCGTTCACTCCTTATAAAAGAGGAACTCCTGAACCAGAAACACCGCCTCCTTGGCCAACCCACACCTCTTTCTTTGGCTAGCCTAGAGTCCGTGGGTCTCCTCAACAGCCAATCCCTTCTTTCACGCGACGGATCATGGGGAAAATCCCATCTAGACAGCCTCCTGAAGCTCAAACAAATTGGCGGGAATCTCAGTGACCTAAGCGACCTGCCTCTTTTCCAGGAGAACCTAGGCCTGTTCACCAAGGGCACAAAGTCCCATGACGCTGGCTCCATCACGGTGAAGAAAGAACCAGGACACTCCCCTCCAGTGGACTTGAAGATCCCGCAAGTCCGAGGCATGGACCTGTCCTGGGACTCCCATGGGAACGCCTCGGATCTCTATAGTTACAGCTCTATAACGATGGGTAACGTGCACTCGGAGAATGCGCTCAGTAGGAAGCTGAGGGTCATCTTGCCAAAGCAGAGTCGCAGGGCCGCTCTGGGAGGCCTTCTCGACGCAGGAGCCGTGGCCGAGTACTGGGGGGCGGACCTCGAACAGCCAACTTTGGGACCCCAGTACCCAACATCAGATCCAGAGGCCGACCCAACAGGCTCCAAGCAACCCCGAAAGAAAAGGGGACGGTATCGGCAGTACAACACTGAGATTCTAGAAGAAGCCATTGCTGTGGTGATGGGTGGGAAGATGAGCGTTTCAAAGGCGCAAAACATCTACGGTATTCCCCACAGTACCTTGGAGTACAAGGTAAAAGAGAGGATGGGCACATTGAAGAACCCACCAAAGAAAAAGCTTAAACTGATGATGAGGGCCGAGGGTCAGGACTCTGGGATCACCGGCGAAACCGAATCCACGTCGACGCCCGCCACCACACCCATCGCAACGCCAGGGGATCTCTTGCAGGGGACAGGAGACAAAGTCGAGTAGATTACACAGAACACCTCATAAAATGGAAACAGTTTTAGATTCTGACAGAAACAATTGATGATTTTTGGAAGTGAGGATGGGGCTTTAATTGTGCCAATTTACTTGCAGTATCTGGGTGAGCACAACTGCAGGGATTGATGGGAGGATTTAAGCCTGATAACTGGGGATAAGAAACAAATTGGCAGTTATCAGTGGTCGCATTGACACTGCAAGCATTTGCTGAAGTTTTTTACAACATAAAGCAACAAATGCGTACTAAAGCCATAAGAGAGTATCGACAGAAAGACATTGTTAAAAACGAAAAGCAAGCAGATTAACCCTTTGTTCGCCCCCTTCGTCATGAACTTTGCTAGCTGTGCCATTAATGCTCATGCGTTTTGGACGGCATGCCATTTTGAGAAATGAGAAGTGGGGTTTGAAGGGTTTCGTGCAAAGCTGGAAAATAATCCTTCGAAAATGAATTCATCTCTTATGGGTAGGTTTATGAAATAATTCATGATCTTTAAAACTAATTTATTTCAAATGACAAGGATTCTCACCAGGGATCGATCCTAGGCCCGTTTTCTATTAACAGGTAAAAACAATTGCTTTCGACTCTTTGTAGTTTCCTCCTTTTATATTCTGCGCCATTGAAACAGACTAAGAATTAGACACGTCCATTTTAAAAAAAACAAATGAAGCTTAAGATTAGTCATTCAGGGATGCATGTTTGTGATGTTGAAAAGATTTTTTTTTTACTTTACTGTATAACTTTTCTTTAACTCTAGCGCTTTCTTTTGCACTACACTTTCAGTCTGGCGCTCGCCAGAGCCTAAATCTGGCAATTAGACCTGATTACCTCGACACTGCTTGCATTACGCACTTACTGTTCTGTCTGGCATACTACATCATACTCATTTTACAGTACTCTACTCATGCTGAGAGCCTCTCTCTTAAAAGGTTTCCGAAACCCATGAAGGGACAATGCCGACTTAAACCACACAGAACAGGAACGTGTTTCAGATTCACATCTTTCTACTAAAATGAATCGAGGGAGGGTTCATGCAGTCAATTTTTGGCTGTTTCTGGCGGCTCCCTCGTCGCTGCTTATAGTCAGTCGCTGACGTGTATATTTATAAAAAGAAAAGCATTTTTCGCAGAGGGTTGGTTTTGGGGAGGGTGGAACATAGGTGGGGGGAAATGTAAGTCAGGTTATGACCATATAACCCTGTTATATTATAAATTTGCGTTCTTTCAGAGAGTCTCTGAAGAGATTCTTTTCCTCATGTAAAACTCAGGGCAACTGAGACAAATATAGCGATCGTGTTTTTAGAGAAACAATGCATCTTACCTACTTGAACTGGAACCTGTGACACACTCTCAGTAAATGAGTTGGGTCAGAGGCAGGGCTTTATAGTTGGGTCGAGCTGAGCCATGGATTGGAGATATTGGTGGGATGTTATCAATCGAAACACCTGGCCCAGATGGGAATTTTCGGAGATCTCTCTGAAAATAGCACTTTGTTTAAAAATAAAAGCGAATATGTTTGGGTGTGCGTTTTAAAGTAGCAGATATAGCATGAAGGAGACTTGCAAGATCAAAGGGGGGTCATTTCAACGACCCCCCCGCCGTCCTGCAGCTTAGACCCAAACATGCTCATTTTGTTTTGAAAAAATTACCTCTTTAATATACAGTGGTCGACAGCTTGAACTCTCAGATTTGTCTAGTGTTGCCTCACTGTTTAGTGTCACATTGCCCCTCTTCAAATCTAAACCGTGTCATCTGATGTATATAACACTGAAAAGCGCGTAGATCTGTGAAGATTTGAAGGCTTTTGGAAAGGCATGCTCCACTTTGATGTTGTTTAAAGGGCATTCTGGTATATCACTGCCTGGTGCTCACCCAGTCTGTGACAAAAATGATACTTCAGACTTCAGGGTTTCTGATGATGGAACTGACTCTTTGAAATGTACCTTTTATTTATTTCATTATTTAATTTCAATCATTTAAGTAAATGGCATGCACCAGTTCAGTGGAGGCTGATGAGTTATTTATGATCGGACACTTTTGGTGGCCAGGTTTTACCTTTACAATTTTACCCAAGTCATTTTAAAGCCTTAATTTGGCTTGTATGTATTGGACAATTTCCTACAACACTTGAGTTGTATCTTTTTATTTAAATTATCTTATTAATCGAAAATTATTTTAAGTTTTGTTAGCTTTGTTTAATGAATTTACATAGCCATGTGTGGAGACACTACTGAAATTTGTAGGAATCTTGATTATATTGATCAATACTAATACAATAGTAAACAATTGATGTAGTATATATATTTAATGCAGTTTTTTGATCTGTACTTCTACATTATGTAGCAAGTCGAAGGGAAGCTAAGTTAGAATAATATTCATACTTACAGCTCTACATGTAAATCCCTTTAGGTCATCTGGCATCAAATGCACCAACACTTTACCAATGCTGAGCGTTTAAAGTGTCTAATTAGAATTTAGTTTGGTCCTTTATCAATCAATCAGGTTATTTATTAATCAACGTGATGTAAAATAATACTCTTGCCATTTAAACCTTTTCTTAACCAGTATTGTCTTGTTTTACAGTAAAAAAAATAAAAATTTTAAGATATTTTTTCTTGATTTTACAGAATATTTGAAACCCTTGAATTAAATTTTTCTTACCCTACTTGCAAATGTATTTCTTCTAGTTTTAAGTATAAATTTAGTTGGATTTTCCAATAAAATTGCTTAACTTTTACTGGAAAACAAGATAAAAAATGCAGCTAGTAAATTAGTTAGTACTACTAGTACAAACCGATTCCATTTTAATTGAATATTTGCCCTCATAATTGGCACTTATGAATTATTGCACTGATGGCCATGACTGGAAGTTGTTTTGCAGCACTTAAATCGTTCGGAGGAAACCTCCCTGAAAGTTTTAAACTTTCAAATTGCTACTGTACATTCTGCAACCTAATTTTTCATCAGCTGTCCGATTCACAACGGTGCATGCCATTTCACCATATTTATTTAATTTGACTTCAATGATTAATGTATTACAGGGTTAACGGCTCCCCCTGTCCAAAAACATCCTCCTCTTAAAGAAACGTCTTTACACAAATGAATGTAGAACCATTTCGGAAAGATTTCTGAAACTAGTAGTTTAGAAAACACGGCACTTTCACATTTCATACATTGAACAGACTGTTTTGATTTTTCTCTTGCTGCTCGTTTCGATAGTTGTCGTTTTATTTGCGTTTCTCTGAAACGTACACCAGTAGCCTTCAGTACTTTGGTATCTCAGGATAGATTCAGCGGAAGGGTTCGCAATATTTGTCAGTCGGATAACAATGCAGACATAACTACCTGTACAAGAAGTGCATAGACATGTTATATTAACTACAATCTTTGCACAATATACCTCATCCTTGGGAATAAACGCACCTTTCTGTGCCACATCCTTAAATACCATTCAGGGGCACGTGGAAAAGGAGCAGTTGAAACTCTGGGAAATGAATTTTATTTTCCTATTTCACCCTCTTTTTTGTCTTCTATGAGAGGGGTGGCGAGGCATTTCATGCGTTTCTGACTGACCAATATTTACACCCTTTTCATTTAGGTACAGAAAACCGATTTTTTTGAATACAATCAAAAATTTCGCTTAACGTTTCGCATCTTGCCAATAACGGGTCCCATTTTTTAAGTTAACTATCGTCAAGGCAAACATCAATGGATACTGTAAGACACAATCCCTTTTTCCTGTACTCTGAATAGCGATTGGTTGAACCCTCATGGGTGTTTTTGTGAAAAAGAAAAACACAAATGGAGGTTCGAAGGGCAGAATATGGGACAGGTGGAAATGTTAACCTTTCTGTTGTTTTTGTGCTCTTTGTAAACTTGTTTTTAAACTGCATTCCAAAAATTTCAAGAGATACCTTTATATGGAAGAAAAAATCTATACATATTACAAATGAATATATTATATTTATGTTACTGTTAATCTTTTTTATTTGTCTTTTTGTTCTGGTTGACATTGAAATGCTACACAAAGAAATTACGGAAATCGACGCCGACAGCTACAACCTCAGTTTCTGTACCATATGAAGTGCCATTTGTTTTGTCTCAAGTGGCTCATTATGATTTCTTTTCTGAAAAGATGCTCGTTTAGCCTTTTTTTTGACAAGTTTTTGACCTCCACTGCATATCCACATAACAGCATTACCTCAGGTGAGATCTCTCCAGAGCAGCCGGTTCTACATTTAGTTGTAGAAATCAGGACCTGTACTTGACTTTTAGACGTTTCCAAAAACGCAACGATCACTTTTCAAGGAAGCAGTTTATAAATAACGCTAGTCGCATTTCATGTTTTCCTCCGGTGTATTTTCAAACTGAATGCTTTGCTTAACTGAACCACGGGTCTCTTTTTGAATACGACTTTAGCACACGTTCAAATCAACAGGGCACACATTTGTACTCCACAAATAAAACACACTCCAAACACTCACATGCACACAAAACACCATCATGTGGGTGGTTTACAGTTTTAAGCTATTGGTTTGATCACTCTTCAAGGGAAACTAGTCGGTTGTGACATTAGAAAGAATCTGAAAAGGGAAATAAGGACACATGACACTCATTAATTATTCTGATTAAATGTCTCTTTACAACTGCCATTTAAATACATATTAGAGGTTAAGTTGCATTTTATTGAGATTGGATAAGTTTATATTTTTGTTCGAACAGTCATGTTGCGATTCCTTCAAGTTTAACTATTGTTTTTTATTGATTTTGGCCAAATTAAAATGAATAGGCACACCTTTATTCAACAGAAAACATTTGGAATTGGGAGAAACAAATTGTCGGCAAACATTTTAGTCCAATTTAATTATAGATATCCATCGGACTGTCAATCTATGCACTTGAGAGTTACTTGCACCATAATAGATTTATTTTTTGAGTTTGTGATTTATCAAGTAGTTTTAGGGGCCATTTGGTTTTTCGTTGACAAATGGCATTATGTCAAGTAAACAAGTTGAATTATTTTATCAGTTTTAGATTATAAATAGCAGTTGTCATGGTGCAGCACATGCCGTTAAAAGACATGTTTTGAATGTAACCTAGAGAAACACGTCTCAGAGAAAAATGATGGAATATGCACAGACAGTTCAGCTCAGAATAGTGAAACGTACCATGATACTGTATACATTACGCATTTCATTGAAATGTTCATTTTGGTGTCATCCGGAGTGCCTGTCTTGCAGTGTTCAATCTCACCGATAATTCGATAAGTGCATTCAATCATCATTACACGAATAAACATTGTTTACTGATAATAATACCTATTGATAATTGGTGACAACAAATCGAAAATCATTAACCGAGGCGACCTACAATCTATAAATTCATTTTTTTTTTACACTGAATTGAATCAATGTCGCCTTGATTACTTTAATGCAATTAAATACAAATAAGTGCATGTCATTTTATTTATAGGTGAAGTGTGTAATTTCTGGGCCACTAACGTAATGGCAAAAGGGATTTGTTTTTAAACATGTTCAAAACACTCATCTGGTGTGCCATTGGTCCATAATCAGATAATCCCACCCAAAACTCGCTCTATTGGTCGAACCAATGTTGCTACGCTATCAGATCAACCTACACTTTTGGGGGATCCTCTAGCCTGGTTAAAACCAGACCATTCTCAGTAGTAACTGAGTTATGGTCTGGCAAAGCTTCATAGACAAAGCATTTCCAAAGGGGCGTCGCCAACGGACTCGCTCAAATGTCTCTGGGCGCAATTGGATAGACCTAAAACCAATCAGAGCGATGAAGGAGATGACGTATGTATGCAGAGCGACGGAGTGTTGTTCTTTGTTCGGGTTTTAACAAAAAAAGAAACGTTGAAATCGCTTTAAAAAAGTCGCGATAGCTGATTCGAATGAGTGATGTTCCACGCCGGCATCCATCTTTGTAATGTAGGCTACAAAATCTGCTTCACCGTCGCTGTGCTGTCGTCATCGCGTAATGCCCGCCCCAACGTTTCTGATTGGTGACGGATTTCGACGGATTGGAAATGGGCTTGAATGAGCTCTTTGCCAGACTTACTTGCAGAGCAAATCTAAATTTGCCGGGTTTTCCCAGGCTAGGAATCCTCTCTAGTCGACATTTTTTAAAATACACACTTCATCTTTAAAATGAGATGTTCCTGCATAGGTTTTAGTGAAACTGTGAATTATATGGAACAGAGCCATGAAAAGTCAACACCAGACCTCTACAATGAAACATTAGTATGGATGACAGTGAAGTCGTTGTTCTTAATACGCTCGATGCTAGCTCAGCGAGAGGTCAAGTAGAGCTGAGAAAACGCAAATGAAAGTGAAAATGCGCTTGATGAAATAGTCATCGTTCTTCTAGAGAACTTGAGAGCGTTTGGCTGTTAAAGGGCTGCCATTGTGTTGTCATGACAATCTTGCAAGATCATTCACAAGTAAAGGTGTGCCTATTCTAATTGCTATGGCAAAATCCATAATCTTTTCTGTTCTTTTATTTCATACCTGGATTGTGCATTCTCAGTATTTCATATGCCATTTCTACCATTCAAATGTAGACCAAATTTTTCTTTCCTTAGTAACTTTTCTATATAATTTGGCGGGACACTAAGAGAATATTAGATTGAAACCTGTTGGGGGTTATGATATTTCCAAACAGTCCTTCTTTCTGTAATGCGTGTTGGATCTTGTTGGCAATGCATGAGATTTCATGCCTGGATCTGCTCTCTTGACCATTAATCTCATCCATGACTGTTTCAACCCTGCAGTCCATTGAGTTCTGCGGGATTAGGATTATTAATTTTGCTACCTCAACTTGCAGATGGTTTTAGTCCTTTGGTAGTAAAGCAAAAATGACTTGTATCTGAGGGACGGACTGTCCCTAAAGGCTTTTGCCGATCAGGTTGTGGAAAACGTGTTTGCGGTTTGATCGGCTTACCTGCCGTACTGTATGTAGCATTTCAGATGCACGGAAAACACTGGCTCGTCGTTCCAAAAGTCACGGTCCCGTTCTGTCGGAAAGCAGTTATACATTCCGCATGCACATATGTGTACCTAATAAACCACATTTATGATCGAGGTAATGGCTCTTTTTGGACCAAAATGTCCTAAGTTATGCATCTTGACTGCTTTTAAGTCCAGTGTTTGGGAGAATATCAGGTCGACCGATCACCTCTAAAGTTGGGAATGCGTCGTTATGTGTTTTTCCTTAAGAATCTCAGTATAGTCATTCCATACCATATGAGTTTGTGCCCTTGAAATTCAAGCCAAATGCAGTCTGTGGGCAGTATCTTTGTTTGCAATCGCATTTGCATTCATGCGTTTATGGTAGCACATCTCATCTTTTTTTTGGGGGGGGGGGGGGGGGGGGTTTCCATGTATGAAGTCGAAGCTTTATGGAGCAAAAAAGCCTTTTGCTATCTGTTCGACTGTGTTCATATTTCCGAGTACTTTTTAAAGTTTGGTAAACATTTTCAGAGTGGAGTCTTAACGTTGTAAAGGTTCGGCGTTCAGTGTAGTATGACGATTGGTTCCCTTCTCCCGTTACCCCCCTCAGGTTAATGCATGAGACTGGAATGATTAGGCTCGGCTAAAGATTGATACCTTTTCTATATTTCTTAATACTGTTGATATTGTGATTTTAAAACTTTGATCAAAAACGCTTGCCTTTACGTTCCATTTCTTTCACCAGTTTTGAGTAGGTTACCCCTCTTAATACAGAATCCCACCAGTGTAGTGGTCCAAAAAAATTTTTTTTTTGTTGCAATACGAAACGATTTGAGTGGTGAAGGCAATACTACTCGTGATTTAAGTCCCATTGAAAATGAGTTTGTTGTCGCAGGCCCAAGAAAGCAAGGTCGCCCAACAGCCGGACGACTCGACTCAACGTCCTTATCAAGAACGCCTTTTGCAATTTAAAAAGTTTCAGCCAAATATCCTTAGTTCAGTGCTTTATTAACAGCGAGGATTGTAAAGTACGAATTACCCGGAGAAACAAAAATGGACGCTCTCACTTTAGATCTTTCGTTTGGTCCCTCGAGACCCACAAGGCCACTATTTTGTTTCTGATGTCTGTACAATGTGTGATGATGTTTCAACTAAAAGGAAAAAAACCTTACAACGCAGAATACCTCAGATAATAAATCCATGTAAATCTTGACAGCCTCCACATGTAGATAGAGCCCTGTTCACTGCCTCCTCACCTCTCATGTCTGTTGGACGTTTAACTTCTATCGTTTAACTGCCCGTTATATGTTGTGGAGGTTTCATTGCGTTCCTTTCATGTCTGTTTTTTAGTCCCTGGAACAAATAACCCGTTCATCATTCATCCGTGTGTTTGACAACGTTAGGCTGCGTTCACGCTGACGGGACTTTGGAATTTTTTGACGAGAGTTTTTCAGACTGTTGGTGATGCAACAAAGTTGAGCTATTCGACTTTATGCAAATGCAGATGAGGTGACAACCAATGGGAGTCTAGACTGTGATTTGTCACCGTATTCAGTTGGATACTGTGGTTGAGTAGAAACGTCTTCTTCTAGCAACCAACAGTACAGCAACCTCGTGACCTCCAGTGTTTTCATCATGACAGTGTGAATGCCAATTTAGGAAAGGGAAGACATTGACTCAGTAGTAGACACTTATTTTTACGCCCCATTTCAGTAATAATCAGACGTTTTTGGTAAAGTTTCTTATAGGATTTCGCTCTACACTGACAAATAATTTGTTGTTTCAACTTAAAAAAAAAGAAAGTGTTTGTGCTGCCTTTAAATTTTAAGTTGAGTCAACATGAAATGTTAAGTTTGTGACAACATGGATATTTGAGTTGACTTAACTTAAAATTTTAAGGTAGCACAAACACTTTTCTAAGTGTAGTTTGTATTACGTAAATTAAGTTTTGGCTCCGAGACTTTTAAGTGATAAAGTGGGCTTTGTCTTCTTTTAGGGGTTGTCTGTTGAACATAAGCCATAGTTTACGCATTTGTCTGGCGTAATTCGTTCATCATTCGTTTTCGTTATCAGCTAAACTGAATGTAGGGGGAAAAAATAATACAAAATTGAAACTCTTAACACGTTAACTTTTTATGTACCTATACATCTTTAGGACAAGCTATAGATTATTATATTAATGTGTTCTTAAATATATATATATATATATATATACACTCAACAGTCACAGTGCACTGTATATAATGTTCTGTATAGTTATTTACTTATCTTCTGGAAAGAGATGTAAATCTCTTTCTCATTTGATTCAGGGAACAAACATTTCAGTGCAGTATATTTAGACTCCAGTATACGGCATTTGTATAGTTCGTTTTCATTTGCTCACACGTTTCTTTTTTCCGTAAACATACTAGTTAGTCTTGAAGTGAGCTAAACAAAAAATAAGTTATTGTAAGGCATCTTAACGCTGCAGTGGTGCAAACGGTTGTGTTTTTCCACAATACTGTACAAACAGAATATATATATATTAAGAGGAAACGCAAACTTTTTAAGGTGGATGTGTAAATAGTCTCGAACCAATTTCGCGATTCGATTTTTTTTCGATTGATTTTAAAGTATTTATTGTTACATCATTTGGTGATGTAAGTTAATTTTCCCCGTGAAAAAAAATGTTTATACGGCAAGTTTTACGGTATTGCTTGTTATTTTTGCTTGCTGCGTGTAAATGGAATTTAAGTTTAGAAGTCGGATGGTCAAAATCATTTGTAAACACTGGATCTATCGGACGATGTCCTAAAATCATCCTCATTCGTGACGATGAGGAAATGCGCCCTGGGTGTGCTTTGCTGCAACTACTTTTTCTTAACGATAATGATGTTTATTACTATTATAATTTCTCGTGCGAAGTGAAACGTCTCCGTGGCTGTGCGCTGGTTCTGTATGAGTGTGGAATTGCTTGAGGTTTTATTTTATTTTTTCGCTTTTTACTCATGCGTTCTGAGAATAAACCATTTCTTATACACATGCGATTTCTGAAAAGACAAGCCTGAAAAGACAAAGTAGTTGTTTTCTTGATCATCTGTGAAAAGATAGAAAAATACGTTCCTTAAAAGCATTCTCTATTTATCTTAAATCCTATTATTAAGCCACAACTACGAATCCCTCAGGGACAAACGACACTGATTCAATCTATTCAGGTACTTTCTCTAGATTCTGCGGTCTAGCTGTTAAAATATGACAAAAAAAATGACATATTTTTTGACAAATTGAGCAAAAGAAAACGGTCGCTCATGACAAGAGTCATTTTTAACCCGTCGTCACTTAATTTCTTTTCCTCTGTCCTTTTTAGTTTTTGTATTCTTTGTATCCAGACTTAAGTACAATATACTAAATGAATGTCAAGCTGAAACTTCAGGTGAAGAGCAACACTGCTTTTCATTACAATTTCCTCTGCACACACTGTGCCTCAAATGCCTGAAGACAATACAACACTATAGCGACAAACACCACATCAGACCCCTCAATGATAGTGGTTGACCGGTCTCAGCACGCCAATACAGACGTACCTCTACAACGCCAGGCCTGATCTTTCACATTTGCGGTCAGTAATTGGTAGTTTCGGTCTCTGCTTTTAGCATGTAAGTATTTCAGCGAAGAAACTGCCTGAGGAAACTGCCTCTCAATATGTTTTATTTGAGCTTTTAGGTGCCTACTATTATTGTCAAAAAAAGCTCACGGAGGACGTGTGAACTGGCTGTTTTTACTAAAGATTATTCGAAAGACGAGCACAGGAATCGTGTAGGATATTAAAGCCAGATCAAGTAAGTGTGACGAATAAGGGCAGCATTTAGGCTACTCTTTAATTAGTCTCGGTGTTGAGTTTTTGTTGTCGTTTTCCTTCAGATTTGCTGAGAACATTCCTGTTGTTCATGTCGTCGTGCGTTTTAGATCACGATGCCTGATTATTGGCAGTGGTTTTGTTGTTTTCCACACGTGGGCTTGGATTCACAAGTTCAGGCCTGATATAAGGCAAAAAATGAAATACTTACATGTTAACTCTTTTAATACAAGACGGAACAGGTTTTTAAAACGCGCAGGTTTGCCGGTGTGGGAAAAGGTGCTGCTTTTTCCGAATCTTCTCTGTTTTCGATATACCTCAGACCATCTACATCGAAACGAGTGCTTTTTACGAAACGGCATCTTGCCCTGTAACACGCTGGTTACTCCGAGTCGGTCCAATTGTTGGAAGACAGGCGCTCCAAAACTGGAATAGACCTCATTTCAATATATACTGTTTACTCTTTGACAAAAACATTGTATAGTTTAATATTTTCTTGTACTGTAGATTTATTTATGTATATTAATTTGTTCTTTTTTTTGTACTGTGTGTTTGACTTTTATTTCTAGACTATTATCGATGTCCGTGTTAGAGCACTTACGAGGATCACAATTATTTTTTGTTTGATTGCACTATTTGTTTGTTTTGTTTTCCGTTTGAATGCAAATTCTTATTTTTGAGCTGGGCTAATGAATAATAAGCTGTCTCCTAATGTATGTGATTTTTAAAAAAAATGAAAAGGAAAAAACTGATTAGATTTTCTGTGGTCTAATTTAAAAACAAACAAAAAAAAAAGTTTTCTCTTACTTTTTATTTGCATTGACCGTTAAGCAAAATGCTGATTAGATCCGTCTTTGTGCATGTGTGAAGTTTTACTGGTTATATTTTACCCATTAGGAAAAAAATGCCATTTTTCAACACATTTTAATTGTAACATTGTGCAAGTTAGTATTCACTGGATGCTAGAACCTTCTTATGAAAACCACTATTCTTCTAATAAATTTTTGTTGTGAAAATTACGTGTGGAGATGTTTTATTATGCAGTTGCATGCTTTTTTGATAAAATATATAAATCTTTTTTCTTGGTTGACCAGCCCAAACCTCAATTTCAGTTACAAGGGTTTTTCAATGAATGATTCATGAACAAAACATTATTTCAACCCTGTCACAGAAAGTAAGTTTATTTAATTTTAATAGATTGTTTTTTTGTAATCAATCACAAATTTGATCTATAATTACATCTTTTTGTACCAACTCTGTAGCATTCTTACAATTTCAGGGTTTAAGGTTGCAGAGTTAAAGATCAGCACATATTGGTCAATATTTTTATATTATGATCACTGCATTTTTTTCCATTACAGACTATAACTATATATTGAGGCAAATATAACCATACAATTATACTGTATACGGTCTTCATTATTTTTCCCATAATACTGAATACATAGTTCAACTCTGAAACGGGGGGGAAAAATTATATAAATAATATCTACTTTGTTGAAATATCTATTATCAACTAATTATCATGGAACAACACCACATTATTTGTAGTCGTTACTGTAGTACTTTGTGTCAAAAAAGTCTTGATCGCTGTCATTCCACTCCCGCCATAACAGAGCTGAACTACAGTAGAGTTATCATTAAACTGATACTTAATATTATATGATATATCTCAATAGTTCAACTGTTACAGAAACAACTGATCATTATGTTTTAGTTGACCTACAGTAGAGAGTTTGACAGTGTGAATGTTATCATTATCTAAATCCTTAATCTAAGATAATGTCAGTAAATGATGGAGTGCAGCAAGGGTCTGTGTTAGGCCCTCTGCTATTTTCAATTTATATGCTGCCACTTGGTAATATAAGAAAACATGGAATTAATTTCCACTGTTATGCTGCTGGGGTGATACCCCCATACCCCCCCCCCCCCCCCCCCCCCCCAATGTGTAGCATCCACCTGGATGAAAATCATATTTCATGTTACATGTAAAAACAGCCTTCTTCCACCTCAGAAACATTGCTAAGCTACGTATATGCTATCAGGTTCATGACCTCGAGACTAGATTACTGTAATGATTTATTAGCTGGTTGTCCTGCATCCTCAATAAACAAGTTAGTCCAAAATGCAACTTCTAAAGTTTTTACCATGTCAGGAAAATATGATCATATAACAGCAATTTTACCAGTTAAGTTCTGTATCAATTACGAAGTATTGCTACTGACCTATAAGGCCCTAAACGCTTTAGCTCCTGTGTATGTTACTAATCTTCTATCATCTTACAATCCATCACGCTCTTTAAGATCACAATACTCTGGCCTTCTGATAGTACCTAGGATATCTAAGTCCACTAAAGGAGGGAGAAGGTTTTCACATTTGGCTCCTAAACTCCTAATAATGTCCAGGGCTCAGACTCACTCTCCCAGTCTAAATCTAAAGACTCATCTCTTTAGCCAAGCATTCATATAATGCATCTCCTAACACTCCAGTTATATCAGATCAATGCACATGATTATTCTTGCTTACTGTTATGAACAGCAGCTACGCTAATTATTTTCTATTTGCTTTTCTGTTTTATCTCGGGATGCTCATCCTGAGGTAACTGGAGAGTATATCAGCTCCTGTTCGGATCCAGCGTATTATGAAGAGTTCAGATACCCAACACCTGTGAAGAGACGACCCAACCTCTCGCGAAGACTGCAGATGACGCAAACTCTCAACATGCACCAATGATACATTTTTCTAAATGTCATAATCATTTGTTAACAAACAAGTATTCATTACTTAAATGAGCCCATTGTTTCTGCCTTAAATTATTACATTGTTTAAATGAATACATTTTTAGCTAACTGTGATTTTGTATGTGTGACCCTGGATCACAAAACCAGTCACAAGTAGCACTGGTATATTTGTGGTAATAGCCAACAATACATTGTATGGGTCAAAATTATCGATTTTTGTATGAATTTAAGCTCAAAATACCCTACAGATATTTTATAGCATGTTAAAGTTGTCACTTTTGACGGTGAGCAAAAACACCTAGTTTTGTGTCTGTCCCTTTAAATGCAAATGAGCTGCTGCTCCCGGCGCAGGAGGCGGAGCTACAACAGCTTGCGCTCACACACACATGCACTGAAAATTTCAAAAACTTTTAGCCTTTTATGTTCAAACCGGAGTCAGAAAGATGGAGAGACTCAAGAAGAACAACATTTCTGAATGGTTGATGAATTTTATGTAGTTATCTTCTAGTCATTGATTAGCATATTCTGTCATGATAATCTATAAATTGTGTTCCGGGGGCGGGGTTTATGTAAATTTTAGGGTTTATGATGTCATTAACCCGGGAGGAATGTTGTGTAGTCCCTACCAGCCGTTTGTTGTAGTCCTTTATACAGCTTTTTCTTTCAAATAAAATATCTCCCTTACCCTTGAACTTTGAGCGTTGTAACTTTGCAGATGTTTATGCTCAAACAGCAACATTACACACTAACTAAAGTTAGAAAAGTGAAATCATAATCAACCACTTCTTTAATCTATATTATATATGCTTATATTTGACAACTCATCACTGTTATTTTTTCCTGTATTACAGTTGAACTACTACTGAAATATCATTGCACCTCAACACATTTATTATTGTACATTGTGCTAATCGTTATTGTTAGCGTCTTAATCACTATTATATATGCTTATACTGGCCATGTCAATCTCAATAGTTCAACTCTGTTATGCAAAATAAAAATAGTTCTTTGCCCATACACACAGAAAAATTATGGGTTTAAAAATAACACAACTTGGGTTGTTTTATAACCCAACCACACCAGATCAATATTGACCAGACCAACAGTAGTTAATTTGACCCAGCAAGATGGGTTGGTCATTTTTAACCCAACAAATTAGTTAAATATTCTACCCAAATGCTGGGTGAAATTAAATACAATTCTGGGTTGATTCAACTACATATTTGTTATATAGTGTACCCAAATGCTGGGTCAAATTAATTACAATTCTGGGTTGATTCAACTACATATTTGTTATATAGTGTACCCAAATGCTGTGTCAAATTAATTACAATTCTGGGTTGATTCAACTACATATTTGTTATATAGTGTACCCAAATGCTGGGTCAAATTAATTACAATTCTAGGTTGATTCAACTACATATTTGTTATATAGTGTACCCAAATGCTGGGTCAAATTAACCCATATGCCATATTAATTCTAACACATTACAGTACAATTTAAGAAAATTAATTGCGACAGACTATTATTTAGACGAGCGCTCGGTGTGTGGACTCACTCTGGTGATGATGTGATGACGTTCGAAGCACAAACAACCCATGTGCTGGGTCAACCGATGTATGTTGGGTTGATGGATTCTGACTCAATGCATGAGTTGCACAAAATAACCCAAATTCCAAATAAATAACCCATAATGGGTAAAATATTTCATAACCCAGCGGTTGTGTAATAAATTTATAAAAAATTAGTGTGTAATAACAGAGCTG
The DNA here is from genome assembly GCA_036326025.1 of Chrosomus eos. Taxonomy (NCBI): domain Eukaryota; kingdom Metazoa; phylum Chordata; class Actinopteri; order Cypriniformes; family Leuciscidae; genus Chrosomus; species Chrosomus eos. The sequence continues at coordinate 29,298,441 of CM070838.1, forward strand.
AACTATTGAGCATGATGAACTATAAAGTGCTCTATTAAATACTAATAAACACTTACTATGGTTTGAACCACTAAGATGGTGATAAGACAGGTATAGGTGAATGTGGTATCCAAAGTATTTGCTCATATTTTTCTAAATTCACACTCTAAAAAATGCTGGGTTGTTGTAACACAATTTTGGGTCAAATTTGGACAAACCCAAACATTGGGTTAAAATTTTAATTTAAAAATGTAACCCAGCCATTGGGTTTGTCCATATTTGACCCAAAGTTGGGTTGAAACCACCCAGCATTTTTTAGAGTGCACTTGTCACTTTACAGTGTGTGTGTCAGAGTGTGTGTCACTTTATAGTGTTTGTGTCAGAGATCGAGGGTATATATGCCTAATAATAACTTTTAATTTTGGCTGCTCTCTTTCCTTTTAGATTTCCAATTATGTTAATGTGCCATTTAGGTAATAACCAGTCAGCAACACCAATATATATGAAATGGCTTCAGCATTTGAGATTAATCACAGAGTTGTGTACTGTGCACACGGTGACCTTAAACATGTTACGTCAGTGAAATCATTCGACATCACCCGTTTTTGATCGGACCATATTTTAACAATCCCACCACACTACACTTAGCCACTAAGGGTCTGCATTGTTTTAAATTGACATGTGTCAGTGAGAGGAAAGGTCAGGTCCATAATAAAAGAGCCTTTCCTACTGTGCACAGTTGCTAGTGCTCAGCAAGCGTCCCCATTACTGAATAACAACCGCAGAAAATGGAGTCAATTAAGAAACTAAGGACAATTCACAAAGAATATCTTCAGTCTTAAAGTCTTATCATCACACTCTCACAGGCACGTTCAAGAAAAATTTATATATCTGTCTTGCTTAGTTGACAGTTTATATCCAAAATGATTGAAAGTAAGCAAATAGATCTTGAAAGGTATTTGTTTTTATATTTGATATATTAAGATGTATAAATACATTGCCAGCTGTTGTCAACTAATAGTCCATTTTTTTGGTAAAGCACGTACATTAACTGTGTAAAAATTGTGAAAAGTTTATTTTCCAGATGGATGAACTTATATTTTTAGGATGCATGCGCTTATATGTGGCGAACATGTTTTTTTATTTTTTTTATCAGAGTTCAAAATTGGATAAACAAAAAAAGTTGCTTAATTCGTGTAACGCTTAATTGTCATCACTAGAAACAACATTAGTACACTCTAAACAATGCTGGGTTGTTTTAACTTTGGGTCATATATGGACAAACCCAGGCGTTGGGTTAAATTTTTACATGACATTTTTAACCCAACATATGGGTTTGTCCATATTTGACCCAAAATTGGGTTAAAACAACCCAGCATTTTTTTAGAATATGGCAAGCCGTTTTAACTTTTATTCATTTCCAGGATATCAATTGTTGATATCAAAAATTATATTTTCACTAGTGAAATGCTACATGACATGTGTGGCTGCCATTCAAAATCATTTGTTGATATCAAGAATTGATTTCTTACTAGAAATATAATTTTTGATATCAATAATTATATTGTTATAGTAAAAATGTGAAATCCTGATATCAATAATTAAGTTGTCACTAGTCTAAATGTCTATTCTTGACATCAACAATTGAATTGCTACCAGTAAAAATTCTCATTTTTGATATCTGAAAATGTATTTCTGATATCAATATTATTTCCGATATCCAAAATGGCTTTATTACTACTAACAATCACATTCATGATATCAGAAATGAACATTGTCACTATACTAGTGAAAATTGAATTATTGATATCAAAAATGAACATTGTTACTAGTAGCAATTCAATTGTTGATATTTTTACTAGTAAGAATTGTATTTCTGATATGTGAAATTGGAATTTCAACTAGTAAGAAATAAATTCTTGATATCAACAATTGATTTTGAATGGCAGCCTATGGTGACATTTCACTAGTGAAAATACAATTACTGATATCAAGAATTATAGTTTTTACTAGTCGCAATTCAGTTGTTGATATCAAGAATTATCATTTTAACTACACACTTAAAACAGCTGGGTTATTTCATCAACCCAACCGCTGGGTTATGAAATATTTTACCCATTATGGGTTGTTTATATGGAATTTGAGTTATTTTGTGCAACTCATGCATTGAGTCAAAATCCATCAGCCCAACATACATCGGTTGACCCAGCACGTGGGTTGTTTGTGCTACGAACGTCATCACATCATCACCAGAGTGAGTCCACACACCGAGCGCTCGTCTAAATAGTCTATTGCAGTTTATTTTCTTTAATTGTACTGTAAAGTGTTAGAATTAATATGGCAAATGCGTTAATTTTACCCAGCATTTGGGTACACTATATAACATATATGTAGTTGAATCAACCCAGAATTGTAATTAATTTGACCCAGCATTTGGGTACACTATAACAAATGTAGTTGAATCAACCCAGAATTGTAATTAATTTGACCCAGCATTGAGGGGGAATATTTAAATCATCTGTTGGGTTAAAAAAATGACCAACCCATCTTGCTGGGTCAAATTAACTACTGTTGGTCTGGTGCAATATTGATCCAGTGAGGTTATAAACAACAACCAACTTGTGTTCTTTTTAACGCATCATTTTTCTGTGTGTACACTCCAAAAAATGCTGGGTTATTTTTAAACCCAAATGCTGGGTTGAACATTTGACTATGTTGCTTGGTTATTTTCTCTCCGTAATCAGCTGACAATGACCCAGCATTTGGGTTTGTTGACTAATTGTTGATTAAACATGAATGTATATTTATGATTAAATTCATTTCCTTGACTAAACACTTTAATTGAATCAAAAAACAGAAATGTTATTAATATTTTTATTTTTGTTAGTATTTTTATTATTATTATCTATAATTAATAACCTGTAACATGGGTTTGTTTGACCCAGCACTGATTAAAAAACAACCCAGCAAATGGGTTAATGTGTAAAACCCAATCTACTGGGTCAAAATAACCCAGCATGTGTTCTGTCCAATATTTATCCAGCGCTGGGTTGCGAAATAACCCAAATTGGGTTGTTTTTAACCCAGCATTTTTTTGAGTGTAGTGAAAATGTAAATGTTGAAATCAAAAATTAGCATTTTTACTAGTAGAAATATTATTCCTGATATCAATAATTATCATTTTAACTAGTGAAAATTGGATTGTTAATATCAAGGATTCATATCCTGGAAATGAATAAAAGTTAAAACGTCTTGCCATAATATTGGAGCTTTTTGACTTACATTGTATGGATAAAAAAATTGACTTTTATAATATCGTCTTTTGTTCCACAGAAGCAAAAAGCATCAGACTTTGAATTTCCAACATGCAAATATGTTTGCCTCCCCCAGTTAAAGTCAAGGTTATTGAGCTAGCCCATCAGGCCTGTAATCATTAGGACAGCTTGGATCGGAGGACTTTAGTGCAGAGGTGAGCGTGGCTAATTTGAAGCATTGTGAGTGTATGCTTGTTAATAATAGCGGTGTACACTTGAGGAGCAGAGGTGTGGAGTTCATATGCTGCACGGACAGGGATTCAAGCTTCTTGTTTTAATTCATTTATTGATGCACAAATAATTGCTTTTATATTGTAGGTTTTTGTTGTTTATACTGTTTGGAAAGTGTGTGTATAATACACTGGTTTTATTAGCGGTGAGGCAAACATCATTATTACTATGCTTGTGATTTGAACAAACCCTAAAAGTGTTAAACTTGGGTGTGAAATCCATAAAAAAATGTGGTTAGGTATATTCAAGGAGAACATTACAACTACAGGAGTTGCCAAAAGTGAGAAGGAAAATTTACATTTTCACCCTTTATTTAAATATGATTACAAATGTGTTAAACATTTTTGGCCAGGCATGTCATTCAAAGAAGTTATGAAGACGTGCAAACAAGAATAAAGAACCACTGAAATTAATAACCTATTATGTGTTGTGTGAGCTTTGTGTTTTTCTTTTTGTGAATAGTAAAATAAAACCTGCATGACTACATTTTGACTGAAAATGTACAGGACGGTATATGTGACCTTCACCAGTGTAACTGCTTTGGGAATGGGAGAAAAGAAAGCAGACCTCCTGGGAAGTTCGTATTTATGAGTTGGAAAGTTGTAATTATGACATTACAGAAGGACTTGAACCCCAAGTTTTTATTTACAGTTTTTTTCGATTGCTTTACCACATTTCTTGAAACTATTTCTCATATTCTCAAAACAGTAAATACAAACCCATAACGTCTCACCCAATTCCCCAAACATCCTATTTACAGGTCAAAATGAAGCTTTACACTCAAAACCATTCACACACAAGCCCTCACAAACACACACACTACAACATAGTCTTACACACTGGTGCAATACATTTAAAACAACATTTCCAAAACTGGTAAGTTATGATGCTTGTGGCATTAAAACAAGTAAAACACAGTGTCAGTGTCTCATTCCATCATATAAATATAAATTCAACTATAAAGAAGCTCTCCAGAGTGTTCATGTTTTCACTCGCAGACGTCTGACCTCGACGGAGTCAACAGGAGAAATGAACCAGAAAAGAGAAGGCCGAGCCACACCCACCTATTATGCAATCGCCACGGACCAATGCCAGTGCAAAGGGTTTTACCACTTTTCCAGAAAGTTCCCTAGGGCAAGCTGTTTCCAACTCCCAAACTGGACGTTGTTTTGGCCTGATTTTTTTAATGGACGTCACACCAGTTCATTTCCGATTTGCTTGAAGTATATTGGGGCCTTAAAGGTACAGCAGAGGATTTTCTTTTTCCGGGTGGATCATCAAGACTATTGGTCCTCCTAGTTGTCAATCATTCTGGTGATATGTTTACATAAGGCCGTCGTACGTGCTCGTCCCTATGTAGTTTTCACTTTCAGGTGTATTAGGTGTGATGAGTTACGGCCATTCCTTTGAAAAGGGCTGAGGGTCGAAAGAGAAAAAATGTATACGAAGTGTATGTAAAGAAGAGAAAGGCCGCAGAATATAGAAACAAGACCAGAGTTATTTTGGGTGAATATGTCACACGCTGGCGTGCACTAAAAGCACAGGTTGGGCTTCCCACTGATGCCAGTCGCGAAGAGTCTACTAGACAGGTAAAGTTTGTCATGCTATTTGGAGAAATCCATTTAAAATCACTGCTAGTAAAAGTTAATGTAAGCTATGATTAGCGATGCTAGCGCTGGAGAGGACGGGTCTTCTCTAAAATTCGGAAAGATCCTCCGCTATACCTTTAAGATTATCATGCCAGATTTAGCACCTCACGTGATCTCAAAACCAGCCCAGTTGCTATTCAAAACCCACCCAATCACAGCCAAAACTAGCCCAATCAGCGGACATGGCAACACTGCATCAGGGCCGCCTCGATAATATCTATTTTTGATATTTAGGATTGACTTTCACAATATCCAATGAGAGACAAATCTACAAGGAGACGAGGAGTTTTGAAACGTGAAACGGTTACCGCGAAACACCGTACGAGTCATGGAGGCAATGGAGACCCGGTTTGTGGAAGTGTGGCAACAACACCCCTGCCTGTATAACGTTTCTTTGAAAACGTGCCACAACCGTAGCCTGACTATGTCAGACTTCGTACTTCCGCTCAATTTCATTTCGCTTCTGTACTCAGTCTGAGACAGCGGCCTATCTATACGTTTCCCTCCGGCCTGAAAACGGCCGGGCCAATCAACAAACAGAGGGCCGTGACGTAGTCGCTAAGCGCCGAGTTTAAGATTGGGTCAGGGAAATCGAAAACGACCGCGGATATGGAGACGCGGATGCAATTCCCTCTGTTGTGGAGAATATTTCCGGCATTAGCAAACTGAAGCCCGAACAAGAAGAGTGTGTATTAAACATTTTGAATGGAGGTGATGTTGTGGCCCTACTCCCTTTGGGAAAAGTTTAATTTATCAACTATTGCCGATCGTCAGCGAGAAACTGGGGAGCCTTTTGACAGGTCAGTGTCTCATTTCTTTTCCAGGTCTTAAATATTGCCATGACATGCTGTAATCTTGCAATTAAGTTGCAGCATTTCCGACAGACTCGAGATGAACAAAGAGCTGTGTTTAACAGAACTAATCCTAACTTTGACAGTTGGCTATAAATATTTTTTTGTTTCTCTCTACTGTCAAATATCAGTTTAGAGGCCCTGATTGTACCGTGATGCGTAGATTAACTTCGCATAATCTGCAAAAGTCGTTTACAGCCATGTTCACTCCGATATTTTGCTCGCATCATCAAGTGTTTACAGCAGGTTTACAGTGGAAGTTCAATTATAGATTTGAGTTCGATGCATGATGTCTGTGGTTCGATGCGGCTGTGTCGGCGCATAACATACGTCATAAATAAACTTATCTGATTGGCTTACGGGTAACCAATGATTTTAAACTCCAGACAAGCGCATCCTAGCGAGAGAGAAAACACTTCTCTATTATGCCATTCCAGACTCTGTGTACGAAGAAAAGTGAAGTAGCAGAGTCTGGTATTTCCAGGCTACCACAACCGTACGGACAAAGAGAAGAGCTGGGGAGAAATCGCCCTCAGTTGTGAAACTCCCACGCGAGTGTAGAAAGCTGCTAGCGCTATAAGCTAATGTGCTGACGGTGTTGCTAAGAAACAGTAAATGTTTTAGCCTTTGAGGCTAACGTTAGCTAGCATACTACAGTATCTCCCCTCAGGTTCTCGATGAAGAACAGACAGAGTCAGGAATGAAGAATCAGGCCCGGTTCCAGTGCTTCTGAAAACAGTAAGGGTGCTCTAGCCTATTTTGACATATTTTTGTCCCATCCATTACTATGATGCAAAACGTGCTCCCTGCACAATCAGTCTCTTACAGTACATTGTGTCTACACTTTTGTTTATGACAAGATGATTTGTGAGTATGCAGAACTCTGGACAAAAACCCAGGCGTTTAACGTTATAGAAATCAACAGGTAGGCCATCTCTGTGTTTGGCTACATTGCTCAATGCTGCAAAAACACATTGTAAATAGAAACCTCTGATGCTCTCCAGAGCGCGAACACAAATACGCAATAGAACCAGCCCTGCAGACAATATACATTTTGTTTATATCCGCTTCCACACAAGATCACGTGAGGTGCTCCCTCAGGCATGATCTTTTTAATAATATCTAGCAGTGTGTGATGCGCCGCGATTTTCAAATCTTGTTGTGTGTGCATGTTTGAAATTTAAGAGAGTACAATCGGTAAAGATGCTCCTTGTGTGCGTGATAAAACCAGATTTCATAATCGCTTATGAATTAAATACTCCTGTAGTCTGAGACCGGCTTAAAGGGGTCCTGTCATGCTCTTTTAAGTCTTAATTTTGCTTGTGAGTAATAGAATGCTTTTGTGCTTGATTTTTCAAAAAACACACATTTTACATTATTACAACTCATCTCTTCCCAGTCTGTCTTAAACACGGCATGTAAGTCCCGTTTCGGAGAAGCCCCTCCTTCCAAAAACTAAATGTGCTGTGATTGGTTAGCTGGTCCAGTGTGCTGTGATTGGTTAGTTGGTTCAGTGTGCAGTGAATGGTTAGTTGGTTCAGTGTGCAGTGAATGGTAAGCTGGTCCAGTGTGCTGTGATTGGTTTGCTGGTCCAGTGTGCTGTGATTGGTTTGCTGGTCCAGTGTGCAGTGAATGGTTAGTTGGTTCAGTGTGCAGTGAATGGTAAGCTGGTCCAGTGTGCTGTGATTGGTTAGCTGATCCAGTGTGCTGTGATTGGTTTGCTGGTCCAGTGTGCTGTGATTGGTTTGCTGGTCCAGTGTGCTGTGATTGGTTAGCTGGTCCAGTGTGCTGTGATTGGTTAGCTGGTCCAGTGTGCTGTGATTGGTTAGCTGGTCCAGTGTGCTGTGATTGGTTAGCTGGTCCAGTGTGATTTGATTAGTTAGCTGGTCCAGTGTGCTGTGATTGGTAAGCTGGTCCAGTGTGCTGTGATTGGTTAGCTGATCCAGTGTGCTGTGATTGGTTAGCTGGTCGAATGTGCTGTGATTGGTTTGCTGGTCCAGTGTGCTGTGATTGGTTTGCTGGTCGAATGTGCTGTGATTGGTTTGCTGGTCCAGTGTGCTGTGATTGGTTTGCAGGTCCGGTGTGCTGTGATTGGTTTGCTGGTCCAGTGTGCTGTGATTGGTTAGCTGGTCCAGTGTGCTGTGATTAGTTTGCTGGTCCAGTGTGCTGTGATTGGTTAGCTGATCCAGTGTGCTGTGATTGGTTTGCTGGTCCAGTGTGCTGTGATTGGTTAGCTGATCCAGTGTGCTGTGATTGGTTTGCTGGTCCAGTGTGCTGTGATTGGTTTGCTGGTCCAGTGTGCTGTGATTGGTTTGCTGGTCCAGTGTGCTGTGATTGGTTAGCTGATCCAGTGTGCTGTGATTGGTTAGCTGATCCAGTGTGCTGTGATTGGTTTGCTGGTCCAGTGCACTGTGATTGGTTAGCTGGTCCAGTGTGCTGTGATTGGTTTGCTGGTCCAGTGTGCTGTGATTGGTTAGCTGATCCAGTGTGCTGTGATTGGTTTGCTGGTCCAGTGTGCTGTGATTGGTTTGCTGGTCCAGTGTGCTGTGATTGGTTAGCTGATCCAGTGTGCTGTGATTGGTTAGCTGATCCAGTGTGCTGTGATTGGTTTGCTGGTCCAGTGCACTGTGATTGGTTAGCTGGTCCAGTGTGCTGTGATTGGTTTGCTGGTCCAGTGTGCTTTGATTGGTTAGCTGATCCAGTGTGCTGTGATTTATGGGATCAATATCCCGCCAAGTGAATTGCGGCCATGGATCAAAAAATATTTAAGCTTGAATCAGAAATGTAAAAACACATGTAAAAATATATAGCATTGCTAGTTTCAGTAGTTTTTCCCTACTGTGCACAGATAATAAATACCACAATATTCCTTTAAAAAAAATAAGAATAGTCAATTTTGATTTCATGGTGACTTTAAATAAATATATTTTTTTTCAGATACTTCACATAACTTATTATTAATTCAAATATTATTGTTAAAACATACTCATAACAGAAATCAGTCGCAATCCATGCATGGTAGTTTGTGTGCTGAGCCTGTTAAAAAAAACTTTTTTAGAATGTCATAGTTTTCTACACACCGGCGTGATGACTCCGACCCCCAACCAGATGAACTGGATAAATATTGTGAAAGTTCTGATCCCATCTGACTTCTGACCTATTATGCTGCCTAAATCATAATCATACACTGTTCGTTCGTTGGCCGAAAGGCGGACTGGCCCCCAGACTTCTCCCAAGGTTTTTTCTCCATTCTGTCACTGATGGAGTTTTGGTTCCTTGCCACTGTCGCCTTTGGCTTTTGGCTTGCTTAGTTGGGGACATTTAACATTTAATTTTAAATTTAAAAATACTATTACAACATTATTTTCCTGTTATCTCTGTAAAGCTGCTTTGAAACTATTTGTATTGTAAAAAGCGCTATATAAATAAAGGTGACTTGACTTTCGGGTTTAAGTAATTATTGAACAGTTATGACAAAAAAAGCGAGTGGCACATGAAATTGTAGATTTCAAATTGTTTTCTCATAAGCTTGCTTGAAGCTACCTTACTCACCTGTCATTTCATTAATCACCTGTGTGTTCCATTCGGGTTTGGTAACAGATTTTCTCAGTAAAGAATCGCCTACTGAGCCTTCTGTCATCGTCACATTTAATTTTAAATCGTCATATTTCTCTTCTCTTCCCTAGGAGTGTCCACACTTTGTTCCATTCGACCGTAAGGATCCTTCAAAGTGGACTTCACACTCACAGGATACTCCGCCATCTTAAACGAGATTACAATCCGAAGGAAGCAAACATGTTCAGCTCAACGCGGACTACAAACGGCTCAAGGAATAAAGTGTAGCCTACATCGCATCACTTCACATGACGTGGAGAGGGAAATTTACACACCAATCATAGGCATCGCTACAACAAATAAGTATGAATAAAATAAATGCGATGAAAAGGTGTCGACGTTGACTTGTATGCGGTTGTTCGCGGGTAGAAAAGGGCGCGAAATTCGACAGAACACAGTGCAAATGGAAATCATGATTACGGGTTATTTTCATATTAAATATTTTTATTAAACCATATTCTATAAATTACCGTTTTATTAGTGTATTGGTGGCCATTTACAGTAGGCTAGTATGCCATCACACCGCAACTCAGGTTTTGCCTTTGTGATGTTGTTGTAGACTAGACGTACACTCACCTAAAGGATTATTAGGAACACCATACTAATACTGTGTTTGACCCCCTTTGCCTTCAGAACTGCTTTAATTCTACGTGGCATCGATTCGACAAGGTGCTGAAAGCATTCTTTAGAAATGTTGGCCCATATTGATAGGATAGCATCTTGCAGTTGATGGAGATTTGTGGGATGCACATCCAGGGAACGAAGCTCCCGTTCCACCACATCCCAAAGATGCTCTATTGGGTTGAGATCTGGTGACTGTGGGGGCCATTTTAGTACAGTGAACTCATTGTCATGTTCAAGAAACCAATTTGAAATGATTTGAGCTTTGTGACATGGTGCATTATCCTGCTGGAAGAGGATGGGTACATGGTGGCCATAAAGAGATGGATATGGTCAGAAACAATGCTCAGGTAGGCCGTGGCATTTAAACGATGCCCAATTGGCACTAAGGGGCCTAAAGTGTGCCAAGAAAACATCCCCCACACCATTACACCACCACCACCAGCCTGCACAGTGGTAACAAGGCATGATGGATCCATGTTCTCATTCTGTTTACGCCACATTCTGACTCTACCATCTAAATTTCTCAACAGAAATCAGACTCGTCAGACCAGGCAACATTTTTCCAGTCTTCAACTGTCCAATTTTGGTGAGCTCTTGCAAATTGTAGCCTCTTTTTTCTATTTGTAGTGGAGATGAGTGGTACCCGATGGGGTCTTCTGCTGTTGTAGCCCATCCGCTTCAAGGTTGTGCGTGTTGTGGCTTCACAAATGCTTTGCTGCATACCTGGGTTGTAACGAGTGGTTATTTCAGTCAAAGTTGCTCTTCTATCAGCTTGAATTAGTCGGCCCATTCTCCTCTGACCTCTAGCATCAACAAGGCATTTTCGCCCACAGGACTGCCGCATACTGGATGTGTTTCCCTTTTCACACCCTTTTTTGTAAACCCTAGAAATGGTTGTGCGTGAAAATCCCAGTAACTGAGGAGATTGTGAAATGCTCAGACCGGCCCTTCTGGCACCAACAACCATGCCACGCTCAAAATTGCTTAAATCACCTTTCTTTCCCATTCTGACATTCAGTTTGGAGTTCAGGAGATTGTCTTGACCAGGACCACACCCCTAAATACATTGAAGCAACTGCCATGTGATTGGTTGATTAGATAATTGCATTAATAAGAAATTGAATAGGTGTTCCTAATAATCCTTTAGGTGAGTGTATATAATAGACATATAAACTAGCCAATTATTAAAACATAACCCAGTGCATTATTGTTAATATTCATATTTTTGAATGAAACACTAAATAAAAATTCATGACTAATTGAGTGATGAAATCCCTTAAATTGTCCTAAGAAACAAAAAGGCTTGGTTTTACATGACAGCGTGTTTTAAAGAGGCAAAACTCTTTAATGAAATAAATAGAAAAACTTGCACACAAAAACACTGCATTAAATGAAAAGAAAAAGCAGCCTCAACTACTTTATCAAACAATTGTGGGTAGAAAACAGACTAAAAGGTAAAAAATCTTACATCACCAATGTTGGTGTTCAACATACAAAAATACTATATGGAAATTAAAAACCGTATATATTACAATCAAAATGAATGTTAAACAAATATTTTACAATTATATTAAATACTATAAATCCTGTATAACATGCTGTTTGTTAAACTGAATTCTTAATCCAATTGTTAGATTTTTACTTTCAATAATTCTGACAGCACAACTCGGAAGAAAATACCCATAATTCATCATTCACATGCAAGGGTTGTATTTTCTTAAACACATGTTTTGCTCAATGGTACGCAGAGACAAACGCACACTATTCCCCCCCAACGTCTTCCGTCTGTCTCTAATCTTTAATGACTACACACACTTTCCACAGCTGCATTCGACTGTCTTTTCCACATCCTGTGAGAAGGAACTGCCATCGTCGCACTGGAAGCTGTAGCGTCTGCGTCGTACCCTGGATCCGCTACAGCAGAAGCCCGTTTCCGGCCCGCACCCGCCGCTACACTCCACCCAGGAAATCGGCTGCGTGCTCCGGCACTGGACCTCGCCGCGCTCAACCCGGTGGAAGTCCCGCACGGACTCGCCTTGGCAAGGAGCCACTGGAAGCAAAGGGTATGTTCAATTAAAGGATAATTCCGGTATTTAGCACTTTGAGTCTATTTTCTAGTTTGTTTTGGATGAACTAGAGTGGTGGACACCGAAATTTTGATGATGGGTCCTGTCTCGACTTTTTGACTCTTTTAGGATCGCCTCTGAGCGCTTCAGAGTGGCTGTCTATGGGCATGCACAAACATGTCCTTAAAACAACCCTTAACGTTCGTTTACAAAACTGTGCAACTCACCGAGTGGTTAGTGGTGTTCGTTGATGTTCCAAAACAAGTAGCGTAGCGAAATACAGTTTCTGTCGGTTTTTATTTGGCATTTTGTAAAATTGCTGTTGAAGGACTCATTGCTCGTTGATATTACTGCGCTAACGGAAACGAATTGGGGTCTGTTTACATTTGTTTGTAGTCTTTTTGCTCGGTTCTCCGTCTCTCAGAAGGTCTATACGCTAGACACCGCGTTCCGTACAGCGTCCTTGTACGGCAAAGTGGTTGTCGCCATCAAGTGGTCGGGAGTGTGCTAACGCTTCAGACTCAAATATCGAGCGGAAGTTTATACGCGGTTGTGAGGTATCTGAAAAAATAGTTCCACTATAGTAAATAACACGGATTGAAATCATACATTGTGCCGATATATTTGTTTTTAATCATCAACGAACACCACTAACCACTCGGTGAGTTGCACAGTTTTGAAAACGAATGTTAAGGGTTGTTTTAAGCACATGTTTGTGCATGCTCATAGACAGCCACTCTGAAGCGCTCAGAGGCGATTCTAAAAGAGTCAAAAAGTCGTTTCATCCAAAACAAACTAGAAAATAGACTCAAAGTGCTAAATACCGGAATTATCCTTTAATGTCATTAATAATAATGGTTTGTTTTGTAAATGAGCAGTGTAATTTACCGATGTCACACAACTGGCCGCTGTAACCGCTGTCGCAAACACACTGCGCCAGCCCCGTCTGTGACACCTCGCAGAAGCCGTGTTGGCATGAGAGCGCGGCACATGCGTGCTGTTGACTGCACAGCGGCCCGAGGAAACCGTCCACACACTCGCAGCGATACGACTGCAGGTCCACCGGGACACAGGTGCCGTGAACACACCTAGCAGGAGGGGAGAAAGCGAGTTAGCATGCTAACAAACTGCATACGAAGGAAAGTGCGCTTTGGTCAACGAAAACTAAGCTTTTTGAAAACGCTCTCCAAAGTGGATAGCACACGTACATCACGGAGATGTCTATTTGATGCAGGTGTTTACATCTGGAAGACGTATTTTTTAGAGTGTTTACTCATTTGCAATACGTCTATAGGACGTATCCTGTCAGATGTCAAATAGACGTTTAGAAAATGTCTTTTAGATGTTTAAAAACAGTTTGAAAACGCATCTTTTCCTCTCCATTTTGGCCGTCCATCCACACCGAGACAGCGCTTTGGTCAACGAAAACTACGCTTTTTTAAAACGCCATATTCACCCTTCATATTTCACTTCCAAAATATTCAAACTGTTTAAAAATACAACCTATAATATTCAACAGGCAATTTTCGGTCCATTTTATTTTGTTTTGCAAATTCGCTTCCACAAATTCGACAGAGAAAAATGTCTATTTGATGCACGTGTTATCATCTGGAAAACATGTTTTAGAGCGTTTACTCATCTGCAATACGTCTATAGAACGTATCCAGTCAGATGTCAAATAGATGTTTAGAAAATGTCTTTTAGATGTTTCTGATTTAGAATGTATGCAAAACTGACGTCTATCAGATGTTAGTAAACAGCAGATGCTTTCCAGATGAAGTGATCATGAACAGACATCTTGCAGACGTACGTGTGCTATTTGAAGACGCATTTATTGCGTTGTAGTGCGGACTGTGAAAATGGAGGCTTTCAAGAGTGTTGCAAAGTCAGCGGTTTTCCCGCAGAATTTAGTTATTTTTTCTCTGTGTGTTGATATTTACCCCTTTACGTACAATTTCAGTGCTCCAACAACCGCAAAACACCCCCCAGACATACAAATTATACGGAAAAACATAATATTTAAAATAAAATATATATATTATTTACATATTGTATATAAAATATATAACATTTTTAGCTACATTTTCTTTAAACATGTTTGATATTATATACATAGGTGCTCAGAATTAATTGCACCCCTGGCAAAAATTGCTGTAAAAAATAAATCTGCATTGTTTACCCTTTTGATCTTTCATACGCTGGCCATAATTATTGGCTCCCTATTATTAAATACTTTTTGCAACCTCCCTTTGCCAAGATGACAGATATAAGATAATCTTATAATATAAATTATGTAGAAAAAAAGACAAACATATATATACACAGTATATACATGCAAAGATTTCTTAAATATATACATGCATGTGTGTATATTTATACACTCACCTAAAGGATTATTAGGAACACCATACTAATACTGTGTTTAACCCCCTTTCGCCTTCAGAACTGCCCTAATTCTACATGGCATTGATTCAACAAGGTGCTGAAAGCATTCTTTAGAAATATTGGCCCATATTGATAGGATAGCATCTTGCAGTTGATGGAGATTTGTGGGATGCACATCCAGGGCACGAAGCTCCTGTTCCACCACATCCCAAACATGATCTATTGGGTTGAGATCTGGTGCCTGTGGGGGCCATTTTAGTACAGTGAACTCATTGTCATGTTCAAGAAACCAATTTGAAATGACTCGAGCTTTGTGACATGGTGCATTATTCTGCTGGAAGTAGCCATCAGAGGATGGGTACATGGTGGCCATAAAGGGATGGACATGGTCAGAAACAATGCTCAGGTAGGCCGTGGCATTTAAACGATGCCCAATTGGCACTAAGGGGCCTAAAGTGTGCCAAGAAAACATCCCCCACACCATTACACCACCACCACCAGCCTGCACAGTGGTAACAAGGCATGATGGATCCATGTTCTCATTCTGTTTACGCCAAATTCTGACTCTACCATCTGAATGTCTCAACAGAAATCGAGACTCATCAGACCAGGCAACATTTTTCCAGTCTTCAACTGTCCAATTTTGGTGAGCTCTTGCAAATTGCAGCCTCTTTTTCCTATTTATAGTGGAGATGAGATGGTCTTCTGCTGTTGTAGCCCATCCGCCTCAAGGTTGTGCGTGTTGTGGCTTCACAAATGCTTTGCTGCATACCTCGGTTGTAACGAGTGGTTATTTCAGTCAAAGTTGCTCTTCTATCAGCTTGAATCAGTCGGCCCATTCTCCTCTGACCTCTAGCATCAACAAGGCATTTTCGCCCACAGGACTGCCGCATACTGGATGTTTTTTCCCTTTTCACACCATTCTTTCTAAACCCTAGAAATGGTTGTGTGTGAAAATCCCAGTAACTGAGCAGATTGTGAAATACTCAGACCGGCCCATCTGGCACCAACAACCATGCCACGCTCAAAATTGCTTAAATCACCTTTCTTTCCCATTCTGACATTCAGTTTGGAGTTCAGGAGATTGTCTTGACCAGGACCACACCCCTAAATGCATTGAAGCAACTGCCATGTGATTGGTTGTTTAGATAATTTCATTAATGAGAAATTGAACAGGTGTTCCTAATAATCCTTTAGGTGAGTGTATATACACAATAATTATACACAGTACACGCACATATATTATGTAAACAGAAACTTTTATTTTGGATTCGATTAATCGCGATTAATCATTGCCCAGCACTAATTATACTATTTAAAGAATATATTTTATATTATGCTTTCACGTTAAATAACCTTGACCGCTAATCGGAAATGATTGTATAACATAATTTCCTCAGTTTAAAGTGAAACAGGCACTGAAGGCACTCGAGTACTGACTTGTTCTTCTGGCAGGGGTTGGTGGCCGCCGCCAACAGGACCCGATCGCAGTGCGGGCCGCCCCATCCCGGCTGACAGTGGCACACGGGCCCGACGCCAGAGTCCGGCTCACACACACCGTTCCCACAGCGCAGATCCTGACAGGCCGCGCACCCCGGCACCACTCCGGGCTTCATCTGGGTGTGTGTGAAGTCCTGCAGCTCGTTGTTAATGTACAGGTTACGAATGCAGCCTTGAAAACTGGATCCGTTGAGAGGCGGCCACTGGTTAAAAGACAGCGACTGCGCATTTTCAGGCATACCTGATGCGGGAAAAAAAACATGTATTTAGAGATAGGACCAGCATAAGACCAGCATGCATGGGTATGGGTGAAGCTCTTACCCCCTACGTATAGTGGGGTGTCTCTGGTGAGGGGTTGGACGTGTCCCAAGCTGTCCAGCGTAGTAGGAAGCCCTCCATCAACTGAAAGATTGACCATCCGGTCATAAGTGACCAATTCAACGGTATGAAACTGTCCGTCGTTCACTATTTCAGAGCTGTGGGAACGGGTAAATGAGGCAGTGAGTTACATCAGAGATGTTTTAAAACATTAAAACATGAGCTTGGTGTTTATTGCACCTGTAAATGGTGCTGCCCGACTGACTTCCAGCATCATACGTGACTTTGACATGTCCCTCGTGTAACTGTACAGCGATGTGGTCATTGACGCCGTTGTAGAGAAGAATCCCATTGTCCTCAGCTGTGGAGACCTGAGAGAGAGTTTTATGAGTGTCAGCGCAATACACACCAACATTTCACATTACAAATACACTACCATTAAAAAGCTTAGGTTCATATTTTTAAAATGATGTTTTTAACAGACTGCATTTGTTTGAAATACAGTAAAAACAGTAATATTGTGAAATATAACTGTAAAAAAATTACTTTTTTATGTGAATATATATTAA
This sequence comes from Chrosomus eos, assembly GCA_036326025.1. Taxonomy (NCBI): domain Eukaryota; kingdom Metazoa; phylum Chordata; class Actinopteri; order Cypriniformes; family Leuciscidae; genus Chrosomus; species Chrosomus eos. The sequence continues at coordinate 29,315,542 of CM070838.1, forward strand.
ACTAATTTATTCCTGTGATCAAAGCTGAATTTTCAGCATCATTACTCCAGTCTTCAGTGTCACATGATCCTATAATATGATGATCTGATGCTCAAGAAACATTTATGATTATGATAAATTTTTGTGGAATCTTAAATACATTATTTTTCAGGATTCTCAGATTATTATAAAGTTGAAAAGACAATAATTTATTTGAAATAGAAATTTTCTTTAACATTTATAAATGTCTTTACGGTCAGTTTTAATCAATTTAATGCATCTTTCATTAATAAAAAATTTGAATTCCAAACAATTGTATTGATCTCAAACTTTTGTATGTTTACTTTTTTTTTTTAAATAAATTAATATTTTTAAAAACTATTTTTATATTATATACATAAAAAAATATACTTAAAAGTTAATGATGTATCTTTTTTTATTAACCATGTGATACAATATATATATATATATTGATATATCTAGAAAAACTTTATAGATCACCTTTATATACTGTACATTTATTATTTATTTGCATATATTTTAAATATTTATTTGTTTTTCACATGTTTATTTATTTGCAATATTTATTATTTACATGTTTATGTATTTGCATCTATTTGCAATGTTTATTTTTTCCATCTATTTCATGCAATTTTTTATTTATTTACATATATTAGCAATATTTATTTATGTGTGTATATATATATATATATATATACAAATAAATATGTTGTTGTTTGCATCTATTTGCTATATTTAATTACATATTTATTTATTTTCTATATTTTTTTTAAATCTATTTGAAATATTTATTTACGTTTATTTATTGCACATATTTGCCATGTTTATTTTTTTGCATCTTTTTTTGCTATATCTTTCTTTATTTACATATATTCATAAATATTATTTTTGCATATATTTACATATTTCTATATTTGCAATATTAATTTATTTATTTATTTAATGTCATTTACACAGTATCACACAACTGCTGGAAACATATGACAGGAGAATTGTTCATTCATGCACAGCCAACAGATCCTGCTGTCATGACAACAGCAAAGTTTAAGATGCAGGGCAAGAAAGCTGGTCTGAGATATTAAATTAGTCTTTAATTCCTGCCACAAGAATAGCACATTAATTTACTCTCACAATGAACGAATGATCTCTGTTATGTAATGAACGGTTAGCTGTACCTGTAGAGTGATGTTGGTCTGAGGCCAGTTTTTCACATCGCTGAGCAGCAGGTATGAATCTCTGTCGATGAAGTTAACGCTGAGGATCTTCTCACAGTTCGGGCCCCCGAACCCAGAGAGACACTGACACACTGCAGTACCGTCACTCTCCACACAGGGGGCGCCGTTCTCACAGAGCAACAACTCACAGCCGGCGGGGGGAGACAGAGACGCCTCGCATAACCGACCACTGCAACCAAACACTCAGTGTGACCCCAGAGAACAGAAATCACAGCTCCACTGACGTGATGAAGAACGGGACAATCTCTCAAAACAAGAGTTTGCAAGTGCTTAGAAATTCTCTTTATGGTCATATTGGTTTCATACAGTTTTAAAAACGTTTAAACCATTTTGAGACAAGGTTTCATTTAAATACTCATAAAAATGTCATGTGGTGTAACCGTTAAGTAAAAAGTAATAAAATATTATTAAAATGTAATCCTTTATGCTGGAAAAGATTATATTTTTCAATGTAATGGACCAAATGCATGGGTTTATTTTGCCCTTTTTAAAAGATGTTTTGTATGAAAAGCACTATCTTGTTAATATATTATGTTTTTGGTCTGCCCTGTTTTTATCAGGACAAACTTTGAAGGACTTATTTTGTAAGATGGACCCAATTTTTATCACAAGTACATTTAAAAAAATCTTGTATATAATAGAGTTGTATATTCCCCATTCTCAGTCTTTTTTCAGTTGAATTTGATCAAATGTTTGTATTTATTGTATTATGTGTTGAATTAGTCTGTGAAGGCGTTATGGCAATAAATTTAAATCCAACCAACGAGTCACACCTCATGAAATTATACAACATGAATTAATCTTACTTGTCATAAAATATCAAATGATCAAATTTTTAAATGTTGGTCATACCACATGACTTTGATTTCATAGACTTTATAATATATATATATATATATATATATATATATATATATATATATATATATATATATATATATATATATAATATTTTAACAAATTAGAAATAATATTAAAAGATTATAACAAACTACTTAAGGTTTTCTCCAATAATTTTGTTCTTTATTATGATATCAGGACAGTTGCACCACCCTGACGTTTTTTGTGCCCCAAAAAAAAAAAAAAAAAAAAATTCAAAATAGAATCCTGCAGTAATGTGGATAACATTTGTAGCATTATTTTTATATTATTTTATAAAACACCTACAGTATTGAATATTTTTATATGAAATGAATATGAAGTAACCAGGGCAATTAAATTAAACTGGTAATATATGATAATTTCCATCATTATACAGTATATCGGGTGTTGACTCACCTGTAACCTTGAGGACAGACACATGTATATCCCGCCACATGATCCACACACCGCGCGCCGTTCTGGCAGTAATGTCCCTCGCATTCGTTAAAATCTATACTGCAGTCATCACCCACAAAACCAGGCGGACAGATGCATCTAAACACAAACACACACTGTTTTCATTAAAGGTCATAAATGTCATTTATTTCATTATTTGAATGACCTTATTTGAATTATGCTTTTCGACTGAAAGGACTATTCACACCAACAGCAAATATTTGCTAAACAGGATTTTGAATAGAAATGACACATTCCTATGGAGATATTTAAATGAAATGAAAGAAAGGTTTTTTTTTCATATCATAAGTTGATTTTTTTTTTCAACAAAAGAATTTTCTCCTCATTTTAAAAAGTTGATAAAAAGCTATTTAGTTTGCTTTCCTAAATACTTGATTAAATGTTTATATGCATACACTACCATTCAAAAGCTTAGGGTCGGTAAGTTTTGTTTAAAAAAAAAATTAATTAAAAAAAATCATTTTTATTCATCAAGGATGCATTAAATTGATAAACAATATAACAAGAAAAAAAATTATAAAAGAAGGCCAGTTTTCCCATTCCTTTTTTGTAAAACAATTGTACAGGGACACTAAAGACCCGAGGCGTGCAACAGTGCTAGTATATTTTTCTGCCCAACAATAATTAAATCTTTGATGACTAAATTCATCTTTATTCCACAAGGTGGCAATGTGTGATACACAATGATGAATGTCTAGGTTACTAATTTAATCCCGTTCCCTGAAGGAGTGAGACGATGTAAACTGATGAATGGGGATCTCACACCTTCTCATCACCTTCAAATGTAACAATACAAGCTAATGGACATTGGCAAGCGAGATTTGCATCACGAACCCCACCCAGTGAAGCAGGTCTATAAGGGAAGCGTGGTGCGCTCGCTCAGTTAAGTTTAGCTCCGAGGAGCCAAGACGGTGTGTTACGGCCATTCAGCGGTGGCACAGAAATTGAGGCGACATGAAGCAACTTCTCCATTCCCTACTTCACGGGAGCAGGGGTTACATTAGTAACATAGATGTTCCCTATCAGTGAGTCACGTTGACGTTACGTCTGACGGAACTGACGAATTGGGATTCCAGACGAAACGCCACAATTGCTGTCCCTTCTAGTGTCCTGCGTAAGCTTCCTAATCCCCCCACACCTGTTGGGGCAGAGAGATATCAATCACTGCCGTTCCTTCAATGAGACCATTTGGATAACACTGGAAAAGCGTTTCGAACTCCAAATGGAAAGGTTCGCTACAGAGTTACACAAATGGTCTGACTATTAGGGCAATGCTATAAATGGAAGGTCTCTGTGGTAGATCCAGCCTAGCTAGGCTGAAGTCAATACCGGCAGAGCCCGCAAAGATATGGGCCTCGCCAATAGGGAAGCCGTACCGTGGAAGAATACACATGTGGGATTGCCCGAAGGGGAGGAACTTCAAGCAGGGTTCACCAGGTGGGAAACTCCCCTGTGGAGCAGATAGCACACGTATCCCATCCTAAGAGGGATGTTGCGCTGCAAGCGAGACACCGAGCAGGTCCTTAGTGTTACTGGCTACTTGTAGCAGGTACACAAGATGATCCAGTCTCCACAAGGAGATTGTAAACCTATCGAGGGGTCTCAGGATCACGTGAGAGTTGGCTGGCCTGAATTCCAGGCACGATTTGTCGACTGAAAATGCCTGCAGGTCCACTTCCCTCTTGACAGAAGAAAGGCAGGACCTTAAGCTCTAATGACGGCAGCAGCTCGAAGGTCGCTCCGCACAAGGCTAACAAGGCCAAGGAGAGGTCAAAAGAGGGTTCAAGTTGAGGGAAGAATTCAGCCTCCTCGCACCCCTCAGGAACCTGCTGATCAGGTCGTGCTTTCCCACAGACTTGCAATCTACTGCATTGTGATGTGCGGCAACATACACTTTGAGGGTGGAGGGAGACAGCCTTTGCTCCAACCCTTCTTGCAGGAAGGAAAGCACTGATCTGATTGGGCACTTCTGGGGTCTTCTCGGTGAGAACACCACCACTCAATGAACAGGTTCCACTTCAGAGTGCTTATGGCACCTTGTAGAGGGCACTCTCTAAAGTGATAGTGTCTACCATCGGTGGGGGTAGGTCACCTAAATCCTCCACGTCCCGTCCAGAGACCACACGTGGGGGGACCCAGAGGTCAGGATGCAGGTGCCATAAGGTGCCCCATCTCTGAGAAAGGATGTCTTTCCTCAGAGGAATTCGCCAGGGAGGGACTGTCCTGAGGAGCATCAGTTCTGGGAACCAGGTCTTGTTGGGCCAGTAGGGCGCAACTAACAAGACCTGCTCCTTGTCCTCCCTAATCTTACACAGAGTATGTGCAAGAAGGCTTACTGGGGGGCCAGCTGTGTGCCAGTGCATCCGTGCCAAGGGTCCCCTCAGGGAGTAGAACAACTGTCAGTGGGACGTGTCCAGAGAGGCAAACAGGTCTACCAAATCAGCTGGACGGTCCGGGGGTGGAGTCTCCATTCTCCTGGGAGAGCGTGGGCTGTCGTGAGAGCTCGTCGGCTGCACGATTGAGCTCATCCGGGATATAATTGACTGTGGATTTTAGTATAAAATCTTTTCTGCCTCTGAACGAATTCAGGCAGTTCAGCACCAACTGAGCACATTCGTTCGTGCGACGTGCTGTCATGTTGACTGAATCCAATTCTATACCGAGAAAAAAATATCCTCAGCAAGGGGGGAGTTTGCTCTTTTCCCAGTTGACCCAATGCCCAAGATGGCTGATGTGCCTTAGTACAAAGTCCCTGTGTTCACACAACTGCTTTCACGAGTGGGCCAGGATGAGTGGCCAAGAATGAACTGCTTGGCAAAGTTCTTTACTGCGTTCTGAAGAGGCTGTTCTGGGAGAAAGGGGAGTAGAGAAAACGATATTTATCAGTCTTCCTCATATCTGCCAGGTTCAGCCAGAGATGGTGTTCCTGGACCAGAAAAGTGGACATTGTCTGCCCAAGTACGCAGTGACTTTCGTCGCACATAGGGCGAGTTTCATCGCTGTGCGCAGTTCCTGCATCAACCCAGGGTCAGAACTGCTCTCGTACAGCTCTATGAGTGCCTTGGCCCAATTGTCTTACCGGGGGGGGCAATGGTGTGCAAGGCACAGGGCAGAACTCTGCAAGCCTTGCCCGTAAGCAGAGACGCAAACTTACAGGCATTGGATGGGAGACGTGGATTACCCTAGCAGGCAGCAGCGCTTTGTGGACACCAGACGCACTGTCACACCAAAACTCTCTGGAAAGCTTCTTCTGGGTTTATAGATCACTCGTACCAATAATTGCAGAGCAGAAACGACGAAACGCTCGGCTCCCAAGCGAAAGCTCAACTAAGCGAGCCAGTGTCTATTGGCTCATTTCATGTTAAACTCCAAAGTGACTGGGTTCTCAGGCAAGATCCCAATTCGTCAGTTCATGTCTGACGTAACGTTAAACGTGACAGACTGATAGGGAAGTGACATTTTACTCATAGTTACCGCAGACAGAAAACAAAAGAAAAATAAGTATCATCAGCAAAACTTGAAATGGTTCAGCGATTTACTGCAGAGCAAGTCCTGAACGCAATAAAAAAATAGTGTCACTGTCACTTGATGGTGGATCTGGTGAAGAAGCTGTCAGACACGGAAGTGCATGATTTTTTTTATATATTATTAATTTATATATGTTTAGCATTTTTTATAATATGCATTTTTATTATTTGTTTTTCCCAGCTGTCTGCAACCACATCAGAATTGGGTCGCAATCCAGAATTGGGATGCAACCCAAGGTGATAACGTGTAATATTGCTCACCATATTTACAATAACAATAAAGACATCTTAATGGCCTGGCCAATAATAATCAGCTAAACGCAGCAGCACAACTAGCACTTACTTCGGTCCTGTGACGGTCGGTATACAAGTAGAGCCGCGATGACAGGGATTCTGGCCGGGATAACACAGATCTTCCTCATACTCTTCACACTTTGGCCCTGTAATGCACATTCACACTTTCTTTACCAACCCAATCACATTCTATCTACAAGGACAGTCTGTCCATATGAATCATTGGGTCAGTATAAATCAATATCAGTATGTACCTGAGAAGGGGTGCGGACAGACGCAGGTGTAGTTTCCCACTCCGTCCACACAGATGGTGCCATTTTCACACTTGTTATCCACACAATCGTCAACATCCACCTCACAGAACTGACCGTCGTATCCCAGAGGACACATGCAACTAGACAGACGTACAAAAGTCAACTTCATGTTTCTTGTTTTAATCGTCTTGGGAATAACAAGGTGTGTGTTCTCACCTGAAGCCTTTTCTAGCCTCTTCGCTATAACAGGTGCCTCCATTTACACATGGATTGCTTTCACAAGCGCTGACAGAGACCTCACAGTTTTTACCCTATAAATACCAACATGCAGCAGACAGACTTTTCAAGGAATGTTATTTTTAAAGCTCTTTAACGTCAAATGCAATTAAACACATATAGAATCTGTGGCATGTTGTAAGTTACTGCAGAAAATAATTCCTACTTTAAAAAGAAAATGTTTTTGCAATGATATGCTTTCAATGGAAGTCTATAGGGCACGACATATGGGGCATTTTTTGGTGCTTATATTCTATAGAAATGTGTGCTGTTTTAGATGTTTAATTTATTTGAGTCTAAACCATCCAAACCAAGTCGAAACCATCCTTTTAGCAGTCGGACTGCTCTTCTTGGCGGATGAACTGTGGGTTAATAGGCTTTATGTGGTCAAAATTGGATGTGTGTAGTTATTGTTAACTAAAGTAGTTTAAACATTTTTTAATTAATTTAATTAAAACTTAAATAAAATAAATATAATTAAATATTAGATGGAGAAAAAAAACATTCGAAAATTGACGCCTCACTTTTCGCCGACGCTGGTCACATGACATATGATTGTTATGCTGACGCATCAGCTGACCAATAGTGAGACAGCGTTTTGACAGAACCAGGAAGTGCTGCACTGTTTACGCTATGTAAATTCTCATCCAAAATTTTCGAACGTTAAAAAATAACTATGACCTCACGTTGTGTCAATCTCGTTTACACACTGCTTCCGAAACTTTCGTTCGTCATAAAAATATTCGGGTGGGGTTAAATTTCTACTATATTAAAAAGACTATATTGTTTTATATTTCTGTGCATGACACATTTTTAGGATGAAGAATACTAAATTTTGGACTCAGTGTCCATGGACCTTTACTCTGCATGAAACGCGCTGAAGACATGTGATGTCTATGCTAACATATGCTAACAGGCAGACAGGACTGAATGCAATGATCGAATGATTGGATGAACATTTCATGGTCCTACGCCTTCCACAGACAATATATATATACATATAAATTTTGACCACTTAACTTACTGATTGCTATAAGGATGTGAACAGACTTTCAACCAGCATAAAAAAAAAATTCTGGAACAAATCGCCAACCCTGCCTTTAACTCTCTGCGACCGGTAAAAAAAAACACAGAGCATGAAATGTAGACGCTCAGTGCCTCGTCACGTAATTTCGCATGAGGCGAAAGATTTCTTAAAGCTACACTGTGTGATTTTTACCCACATCTAGCGGTGAAAAGGTATATGACCATCCACTGAATATTAGTTTCTGTTCCTCTCAATTCCAATTTCGCTTTAACTCCTACGGTGGCCAATGTAGTCCAAGATTAACATGGCTTCCAGTCGAGTGTTAGGCAGTTCGAGTGCTAACCCACACGTGTTAAATTGCGAAAGGCTAATGTACTTTCAAGATGGAGGGGCAACATGGCGACCGACATTAGAACCCCTTACCCGTATGTATTTTCAATGGCATATTATACACTCACGAGAATACTTTATTACTTGAACGAAGTAAATATACATTAATGAGCACATCTATTTTTGAAAGAACTAAGTGTTTTTAGCTAAGAATAAACTAAAAAAGTTAACAAGTTGGTTTTGCAAATTCCCCACATTGACCAACAGAAAGCTTCTTGGTTTGGAAGTGACTTCATACATCGCTACCATGAAATTGTGACTGTACTTTCAGACTTAAGGTCCTTGCACACTGAGTCCGAAATTGTCGTCCGAAATCGGTGCACGTTAAAAAATAAATACGACCTCACGTTAAATGGTGTTTTAACAATTCAGAGCCACCGAATCACGAATACGAAAAAGCGCATACGAAAATTTCTGACTTAGTGTGCAATGGCCTTTAAGGTCGTCCGAAATCTTCGCACGTTAAAAAATAAATACGACCTCACGTAGTGTCAATCACGTTTACACATTGCCTCCGAAACTTTCGTCCGCCATAATAAAAAAATTCAGATTGGTTTTGATTTTCTGCATTTGTTGCAAGCATTTTGTTTTGACACGAGACACGAATGCCGAAAACGAAAAAATGCATACGAAAATTTAAATGAGTTTAAATGATTGCGTTAACTGATAGTATATCAGGTATATTTTCGATGCATTGAACCTGGAATATTTTAGCAGCACTTCTCAGTAATGTATGATCAGGACCTTGTAACCCTGCGGACAGCTGCACTTGTACTGATGCACGGGGTCGTCGTGGCACCGGCCTCGATTCTGGCAGGGGTCTGAAGAGCACGGGCTGCACTTCCCAGACACAGACGGATCCACGGGACCTGAGGAAGATCAGACCTCTCAAGCGTCATCCTGAAGGGAAATGTTCTTTCTTTCTCAGATGTTTCTCACCCACCTGTGCACTGGAAGGTATTGCCTGGTGTTGTGAGCAGTAGTTTTCCCTCCATACCCCGCGGCCAGGCACAACGGGCGATGCCGGGTTCCTTGTACCCGCTTTTCACCCAATCAGAAAGCCAACGCAGCCGACAGTCACAGTACAGCGGGTTTGCGCCAATGGCCCTTGAGAAATTTAATCGGAGAAAACACATATGGATGAACACATGAAGTGGTGGACATGGTGAGGATTTGTTTGATAGTAAATTCATGCATTCGTATGTTATCCAAAATGCAAATTTCTACATACTGGCAGTTGTAAAATATCAATTTATTTATATTTTTCAGTATTAATAATTTAAAATTTATTTTTCTTTTATCATTAATTTTTTTGTTAAAAAAAATCCATTTTAAATTATGTCAAAAATGTCTTAAAATTTTATTTTTTATATGTTTTTGTTTTGTTTGGTGCTTTATTAAAGCCCCACTAGGTAGGATTTCCGTTTTGGTCAAACAACGACCCCTAGAGTCGCTGTGGACTACTTGTATTTAACGTTACTGTCGTAAATACCACTCACGCAGAGCAATCTCTTCACTCACGGCCTGATCCCCTCCACCCTGTATACCGGTCCCTGTTCAGTTGGGTGGAAGTTGTAACGAGTGGAAATAAGGTGTGTCCCCTTTAAGAGCTGCGTGCGCCCTGATAATAACTGTCGGCAGTCTGTATTGTATGTGCGCCTCACACCCCGTAAGCGAGTTGTTTCTGTTTGATGCTCCTATTTTTGTCTATCAAGTAATGCTGTGGACGGTAGAACGTGTGACACACAGTTACACGAGGTCGATTGGGGAATAAACACAACGCGGTACAAATCGTCGGACATCGAACAAGCACAGCTAGCCTCCGAAGATGTTTACTGAGGTAACTTGAGGCAAGTTGACTTGTTCATCAACAAGAACGCCAGGTGCTTTTTAGCTCACATCAACGAGTGAAAGCTTGTCCGAGTGATACAATATAAGCAATACTTACAAGTCCAACAGCATGTGAAGACGTGTTGGGGGAAGTGAGGTAGCCTATGCCGTAAAGCAGTCGAATTTTGTAGTTCTTTTTGTGCTCGGGTACTACCCGAACCATGAAGTTTAAAAGTACGATTAAAAACGCTACAGACCCCGTTAGGCTATGGCAGACGTGTCATTCAACCTATTGTAAGATGATGTACCATCACAAGAGACTTGGAAATATATTATGAAGGTTGAAAAGTTACCTAGTGTTACTTTAAATTTAGATAAACACTCAAAATTTCCAAATAAAATTATTGCTTCTGGAAACATTCAAAATTAATAATATTGAAATAAAGCTAAAATAAAAATGTAAATGTAAAAGGCAAAAAAACATTGACAACTAACTGAAATAAATTACTAAAAATTACAAGAAAACCGTAGAAGCGCTTGTCTATGGATGTGCATGTGTGAATCTATCTGTACAGAGACAGGTGTGACTCACAGGTGTGATAGAGATGCAGCATCTCTGAAGATTTCTTGGTGTAATTCAGATATATTGTTGCCATGGAGAGATCTGCAAAAAAAGAAAACAGTGAGGAGAAAACGTGTGGGTTTAGGTGAGGTCAAACGATTATATCTATACGTCTGTTAAAGCACATTGATTTCACTATTATAAAAACAGGAGTTTCTGCAAGACAATAGAAGTGTTTTCAGAGGAACTCACAGCAGTCGAAGAGAGGACAGTCCTTTAAACACCAGAGGAGGGATACAGCGCAGGGCGTTATAACTCAAGATGCTGCAAACCACCACAACACAAGCCAGATGATTACAGAAACACACTCAACAACAGCAGTCAGTGTGTGTGGTGTGTGTGTGTGTGTGTGTGTGTGTGTGTGTGTGTGTGTGTGTGTGTGTGTGTGTGTGTGTGTGTGTGTGTGTGTGTGTGTGTGTGTGTGGTGTGTGTGTGTGTGTGTGGTGTGTGTCTGTGGTGTGTTGTGTGTGTGTGTGTGTGTGTGTGTGTGTGTGTGTGTGTGTGTGTGTGTGGTGTGTGTGGTGTGTGTGTGTGTGTGTGTGTGTGTGGTGTGTGTGTGTGTGTGTGTGTGTGTGTGTGTGTGTGTGGTGGTGTGTTCAGGCTCACAGTGTGGTCAGCTGACTCATGTTGGAGAAAGACGAGTTCGACAAGGAACTGATTTTATTGTTGCTCAGGTCACTGAAATAAAGCACAAAGATATTTTACATGTACTGTCAATAAGTGAAACATTATAATACAAACATTATAAACATTATAATAATATTTATTTTATTTATTATATTTTATTTATTTATTTATTTATTTATTTTTTATTTTTTATTATTGTTCTCATTAATGTGTTGTTCATTTAATCATTTTCTTTTATTCTTATTAAATGAACATTACACAATAATAATTACAGTAGAATGTTATTATTAAACATATATATAATACTACATAATATTGCAATATTATATTATTAATTTTATATATATATATATATATATATATATATATATATATATATATATATATATATATATATATATATATATACACACAATAATGGCAATAATAATAATAATTACTATTACTAAAGTGTGTAATATTATATAACATCATATTTTTATATTATATTATCATTTATACAACAATAATATACGATTTTTTCGGTATATTTTTATTTAGTTTAAATTTATAATTTTTATTAGTATTAATTTTATTATTTGTCATTATTTGTACTCTCATCAAGTGAAACATTTTATAATAAAATTATTATTATTTTAGTTGTTAATATTGTATATAATAATACATAATATAATAATGTAATATTATATTATTAGTGTAATATTATATATATATATATATATATATATATATATATAGTACATAATTATAATATTTGTAAAATTCTCACATTAATTTTATATATCACCACAACAACAATAATTATTATTAGTAGTAGAAATAAATCAATGTATATTGTATTATATAATACAGTAAGAGTATATGATAAAATATATAATAATCATAATGTCCTGTTAAAGAATGAATATATCTCAACAAGTAAATATTGTTATATAATGATAAAGTTATGTAATTTAAATAAAATTATGGTGCATATATATATATATATATATATATATATGCACCATAATTTTATTTAAATTACATAACTTTATCATTTGCTTAAATACTAACTGCACAATAGCAATGAATCTATTCTTGATCTCTGATCTTGATGTTGAATATGCAGATAAACACAGAGTGCCCCCAGTGGCTGGGCATGGCAGTGCAGGAGTGACCCGAGAGAGGTCAACACTCACACCAGCTGCAGGTGTTTGAACGCTGAGAGCTCTTTGGGAACCGCAGCAAACAGATTCCCATCCAGGTATCTATGGAGACAGAGAGAGTTCATGAGACGTCCAAACACAGCCAGACAGGAATCCCGACAGCGTTTGCATAAGCCCTCGCGCCCACCCGAACATGACTCACAGTTCAGTGACATTGTGTGGGACGCCACGGGGTAAACCGAGCAAGTGTTTGTTGCTGCAGCGCACCACCGACTCCAGACAAGTGCACTCCTCCGGGCACTCCGGCTTCGGGACGCAGCTCCTGTCGTCTTCAGTCATCGCTGGAAGAGTGTGTGGAACAGATATATACAGAAATACAGTCAGCATGGTATATTAAACTGAATACTTTCGAATAAAAAAAAAAAGCATTCAACCTGCAAAATGACGAAGAGACAATAGCTATGTTTCCATCCACACGTTTTTATCCGCATTAAGTGATATCGAATGAAAAGTGCCTTATGGAAACAGTAAAATTCGATTGAATTTCATGAATATCGACTGAAATGAAATATGATCGGTCTCATGGGATTTTATCTTGATGGATATACGGGTTATGCGATAAACGCTGATGGAAACGTTATTATGGCGCGATCCATTTTGTCTAGCAAAACTTTGTTCACAAATGTTTGCTTGAATGTTGTGCAATTCAGTGCGAAAATGAACGGAAACACCTTAAAATGTCTCAAATCAATTTGATATACCAATTTGACTGCAAAACAGCATGTGACGTCATTACGCACAGGTTTTTATTCGCTTTAAAGCCGTTGGATGGAAACACACTTTCACCAGCTTTATTCACATGAGTTTTTTTACCGAACTTCAGATAATTCGATTGACAAGTGGATGGAAACTTGGCTAATGAGAAACTCAAATATAAAAGACACCACGGGCCCTATCATACACCAGGTATAATTCACAAGTGTTTTTTTCTTGTTTCAGCCAGACGCAGTTATCATTTTCACGTTCTGCACCACGATGTTTAAAGGATTAGTTCACTTAAAAAAAAAACGATGAATAAGGGTCTTATCTAGCGAAACCATTGGTCAAATTTTATTTATTTCAAAAATAAATAAAAAAGTTTAAGTTTTATAAGCACAAATGCTCGCCTTGCTCTGTTCTGTGATGCGCGTTCATGTGACGTCACATAATACATAATTACGTTGAAAAGGTCACGAACGCGCATCACATTTGTGCTTATAAAACTTAAAATTTTTTATTTATTTTAGAAATGAGCGATCGTTTCGCTAGATAAGACCCTTATTCATCGTCTGGTGTCGTTTAAAGCCCTTTGAAGCTGCACTGAAACTGTCATTTGGACCTTGAACCGTTTGGGTCCCATTGAAGTCCATTATATGGAGAAAATCCTGGAATGTTTTCGTCAAAAACCTTAATTTCTTTTCGACTGAAGAAAGAAAGACATGGACATCTTGGATGACATGGGGGTGAGTAAATTATCAGCAAAAGTTTTTTTTTAAAGTGAACTAATCCTTTAAATAGCAAATGCATGGGCTGCTGGTCTGAAAATGAGGTGTGTTCGGGTGAGTTGCTATTTTGAGGAAATTATATTGACCAACTGAAACCTGGTCTAAAGTCAATGGCGCAATATTTTTATTGTTATTTAAAAGGTGTATTAGTAATATGCGCCTATAGGGGGGTCCACAACGCGCATACACTTTGCTTATTACATACACACACACAGGGACACTCAGCAGCACACAAACATGCCAAATATTAAAAATAAAAGGATTACATTGTAAAAGAGTAATATTGTGTACATAAAGATATGGATGGTCTACTTGAGCTTTAACCTCGTCCAGTTTTTCCGCTTGCAAATTCCACCATGTGGCTTCTAAAAGGAATGGGAGTTGAGACTCTGATTGGTTTATTGCACGTTACGCCCAAAACACACACATTACTCATTAAGAGAATAGGGGCAACCCTTTTAGACCATGCACTGGGAGCGCCGACCATTTTTACAGTCGTTAAACTAGCAAAAGTGGATTCGGACTTGCGCTAAGTGAGCTTGTGCCGTGCGCTTTAGACCATGCGCTTAGATCCTTAAAATAGGGCCCAAAGAGTCGATTTACCCTTGTCACAGAGGAAGTCTGGCTTTGCCACATCCTGCAGTGGGATCTCTCTAAGAAAGGCTGGGTTCTGACAGCGAGGGTTTCCCGTCACAATCTGACGAGATCGTAGCCACTCTCCCAACCAGGACAGGCGACAGTCGCAATTAAAAGGGTTTGCAAGCAGGTTTCTGAAAAAAGATCATGGAGATTAACATAAAGCACATATTCAGCTCAGATACATTCATAAAAAGCAGAGTCTTTTACAGGGTGGAGAGGTTTGGCAGCGTGTCAAAGGCTCCAGGCATGATCGTGGCGAGCTGGTTGTCGTAGAGCGAGAGCAGACGTACGTTCTGCAGGCCTGAGAAGCTGCTGTTGTGGATGCAACGGATGCGATTATTCCTGAGCATCCTAACAGTGACAGAAAGAAAAGAAGGATTCAGAGAGTAGCCTCAGGGAGACAGAGAGGAAGAATGAAAATAAATCCAGAACTAAGCGCTTGATTAGATTGTTCTTTGAGAAATTACACATTTGTACAGTGATTGTGTGTGTGTGGTGTGTGTGTGGTGTGTGTGTGTGTGGTGTGTGTGTGTGTGTGTGTGTGTGTTGTGTGTGTGTGTGTGTGTGTGTGTGTGTGTGTGTGTGTGTGTGTGTGTGTAATGTGTTTTTGTGTGAGGTTAAATAATTGTATGAATAAGTGACTGATTGTAAATTACATTATAATGTCTACTGAGTATTAATACTACTGATTTTATATCAAATCATGATATATAGCTGGTTGCATGATGAAACATTTTGCTGTTTACTGAAAATAATCAGATATGAATGTGGTTAAACTAGAACTAATCATTTATTGTTGTTCTATGAATTGTTTTCAGCAAAAGTGATTAACAACAAGCAATCAATAGCCATTGTCATTAATCAATCCCAGCCAAATGCATTCAACAACTCAATCAATCAATATTCAATCAATCAATCAATCACTTTCAATCAATCATCAATCAATCAATCAAATCAATCAACTCAATCAATCAATCATCAATCAATCAATCAATCAATCAATCAACCACATCAATCATCAATCAATCAATCAATCAATCAATCATCAACAATCAATCAACATCAATCAATCAACAAATCAATCAACTCAATCAATCATATCAATCAATCAATCAATCAATCAATCAATCAATCAATCAATATCAATCCAGCCATTCAATCAATCAATCAACCAGCCATTCAATCAATCAATCAATCAACAGCCATTAAATCAATCAATCAATCAATCAATCAATCAACCAGCCATTCAATCAATCAATCAATCAATCAATATCAATCAATCAATCAATCAATCAATCAATCAATCAATCAATCAATCAATCAATCAATCAATCAATCAATCAACCACCATTCAATCAATCAATCAATCAATCAATCAATCAATCAACCAGCCATTCAATCAATCAATCAACCAGCCATTCATTCAATCAATCAATCAATCAATCAACCAATCAATCAATTAGCCAACCAATCAACCAGCCATTCAATCAATCACTCAACCAATCAAACAATCAATCAATCAAACAAAAATAAATCAGTCGACCAACCAATTATTCAATCAATTCAATAAATTAGGGTTAGGGATATTCTCAGAGTGCTAGAAATGCTGTGGCAGAAATGATAGTGAAAAGGACACTTGCAGCATGCGTAATCCGTCCATTCCCCGGAGCATCCCTCCCCGTATGGACACCAGGTGGTTGGCGGTCAGGTGAAGTTCAACCACAGAAGACGCTCCGTCAAAAGCTCCATCCTCAATCTCAGTGATTTTATTGTTGCTAAGATTTCTGTGAGAGAAATGCACAGACAACTAGTTCACTGTCCAGTTCAGTTTTGGCGTTCCTTCATCATATTGTGTACTACACAAATGTCAATCTCACATTTTCTTGAGATGTGTGAGGGGCCGAAAGAGTCCTGTTGCCTCCAGGATAGAGAGGTCATTGTTATTGAGACGTCTGACAGAAAGAAAAAGAAATAAACGTAGATTTGGCATGTTGCTAAGCTAACAATCCAATACTATAATGTTACAGCCAGCACACTCATTTTTATCAATCATTTTTTGATACTTTAAGAATTATGCTTAAAATCAACATTTCTGTTGCTTCATCCGCAATCTTGCAAAAAATTTTTTTTTATCACTGAGCTTGTCGCAATGCATTCTGGGATCAACATTTTCACACTGGAGAAATGGAAGTATAACAAAGAAGGCAGCACAGTCTACCTTAAACAGTCTTCGTACCAGAAGCAAGTCAAAACCATGTTATAATTGTTCAGTTTATTTGTTCAATGTTTCTCTTACAGTTCAGTTGTAGAAAGTGGAAGGTGTTCTGGGAACTTGGTTAGGCGTAAATTTGAGCAGTCCACCACAGTAGCTTCACAGCGGCATTTGGGTGGACAGACAGGCTTGCTGTTGCAGTCCTTATTCAAACGTGTGTCCTCTGACCCTGAGACAAATATAAAGATGCTTTGAGAGATACAACATTCATCACAGGAGAGTATAAATGGGCCATTATTCGGTTTGCTGCACATTTATTACTTTTGGTCACATTCAAAAACAGTTTTTTTTTGGCTGAGAGATACAACAATTTACCTGGGATGTGGTACTGTTCCTTGGCTGCTATGGCAACACATGCAAGAAAACAGAAAAAAACAGCTGCTATGAAAACACAGAAAACCATGCAGACAGCACAGATGTAGATTTGAGACCTAAAGCTGGACAATTAAATGGATAGTTCACCCAAAAATTTAAATTAGCCCATGATTTACTCACCCCCCAAGTCATTCTAGGTGTATATGACTTTCTTCTTTTAGACGAATAGGATTGGAGTTCAGTTAAAAAATGTCCTGGCTTTATAAGCTTTTAAGCTTCATAATTGCAGTGAATTACTGTTTCTGTTTTGAAGTCCATAAAAGTGCATCTATCCATCATAAAAGTACACCTATCCATCATAAAAGTGTTCCACACTGCTCCGGGGGGTAAATAAAGGCCTTCGAAAGCAAAGCGATGAGTTTGTGTAAGAAAAATATACATATTTAACACTCACAAAGTAAAATTCTAGCTTCCGGACAAACAAACATAAGCAGTCTACTTACGCCTAATGCGCAACTTACGCGACTTATGATATCAGAAGTAGCGTAGTGCGTAATGGCGTAGTGTAAATATCAGCAGTGCATCGCATTACTCGCATAAATATTAACTCGTCTTTATCTTTAGGTCATGTTCCAAGAACGTTCAAGCTGGCAGTTATAAAACCTCTTATTAAGAAACCACAATTAGATCCAAATAACCTAGCAAATTACAGACCCATTTCAAATCTTCCATTTATGTCAAAAATATTAGAAAAAGTTGTGTCCGCTCAACTCGGCTCTTTCTTGCAAAACGACATCTATGAAAAGTTTCAGTCTGGATTCAGACCGCATCATAGCACTGAAACTGCGCTTGTTAGAATCATGAATGATCTACTTTTAGCTTCGGACCAAGGCTGTATCTCAGTACTAGTTTTACTTGATCTTAGTGCTGCGTTCGATACTATAGATCACACAATACTCTTAGATCGACTACAAAATTACACTGGTGTTCAAGGACAAGCATTAAGCTGGTTCAGGTCATACTTATCTGACCGCTACCATTTCGTCTACTTAAATGGAGAAAAATCGATCATGACTTCGGCAAACCATGGAGTGCCACAGGGATCTGTGTTAGGCCCTTTATTATTCTCAATATATATGCTGCCACTTGGTAATACTCTAAGGAAACATGGAATTAGTTTCCATTGTTATGCTGATGACACTCAAATATATATTTCATCAAGGCCAGATGAATACAATAAATTATCCAAATTGACAGATTGTGTTAAAGATATAAAAGATTGGATGACGCGTAATTTTCTTTTATTAAATCCAGACAAGACAGAGGTAATACTTATCGGTTCTAAAAACTGTCTACAAAACCTTTCACTGCCAATGGCTTGCTCAGTTGGGGATATTCAAATTAATTAACCAATCATACCATTGATCAGCTCTACCAAACTTGGATGTCTTTTTTCCAGTAATAACAAACATTGTTAAGTTGTTTTGATTGATACTGTGAAGCAGTTTTAAAACAATCTGTATTGTGAAAAGCGCTATATAAATATATTTGACTTGACTTGACTTGACTTGGCATAAGTTGCGCTTAGACTTAAGTCGAATCCGTATATACAATTGGCCAGAAGCTTTGTTATTTTACTTTATAAAGTTTTAAATATGAGTATTTTTCTTACACAAACTCATCGCTTTGCTTCAGAAGGCCTTTATTACCCGCAGAGAGCCGCGTGGAGCACTTTTATCATGGATAGATGGATTGATGTTAAAGGATTAGTTCACTTTTAAAAAAACTTTTGCTGATAATTTACTCACCCCCATGTCATCCAAGATATCCACGTCTTTCTTTCTTCAGTCGAAAAGAAATTAAGGGTTTTGATAAAACATTCCAGGATTTTCTCCATATAATGGACTTCAATGGGACCCAAACGGTTCAAGGTCCAAATGACAGTTTCAGTGCAGCTTCAAAGGGCTTTAAACGATACCAGACGATGAATAAGGGTCTTATCTAGCGAAACGATCGGTCATTTAAAAAATAAAATAACAAAGTTTAAGTTTTATAAGCACAAATGCTCGCTTTGCTCTGTTCTGTGATGAGCGTTCGTGACTCTCCTGTTCGAACTCGTTCATCAAAATGAACAAATCTTTTTTCGAGTCATGACTCGAAGGGTCCTAGATAAGACCCTTATTCATCGTCTGGTATCGTTTAAAGCCCTTTGAAGCTGCACTGAAACTCTCATTTGGACCTTGAACCGTTTGGTTCCCAATGAAGTCCATTATATGGAGAAAATCCTGGAATGTTTCATCAAAAACCTTAATTTCTTTTCGACTGAAGAAAGAAAGACATGGACATCTTGGATGACATGGGGGTAGAGTAAATTATCAGCAAACGTTTTTTTTAAAGTGAACTAATCCTTTAACAAATGAAACCTTATTATAAAGTGTTACCAAAACACTGATTCATTCAGAAACAAAACCAGTGACCATCTATAAGATTGTGACATTGAATTATTCATTCAACTGATTTTTTAATTAAACATATTCATTCAGGAATTAAACAAGTGTCTGTCTTTATAAGTGAACTATTAAATCATTCACTCAACTAATCTGTTCAACAATGCTGATTCATTTTAAGAACTAATCTGTGGCTGGCTATGACTCATTCATTCATTCAACTGATTCATTAAAAAACATTTATTCAGGAACAAAACAAGTGTCTGTCATTCAAAATCATTGAATTATTTACTCAACCAAAAATGTTCAAAAATACTGATTCATTCAGGAATGAAACCAGTGACTGTTTATATGAGTGAGTCAATGCATTATTAATTTTATCTGACTTCTTCAAAAACACTGATTCATTCAGAAACAAAACAAGTGGCTGTCTATGATTGAGTCAGTGAATGATTATTCAATTCATTCGTTCTAAAACACTGATTCATTCAGGAAAAAAATAAGTGAGAATCTTTATGAGCAAATCATTCACTCAACCAATTTGTTCAACAACACGGATTCATTCAGGAACTAAACAAGTGACTAACTTTATGAGCAAATCATTAAATCATTCACTCAACACTGACTAGTTCAGAAATTAAACAACTGACTGTCTATATGAGTTATGTAAATCTTCAACACACTCTTAAAGAAATCAAACTTTACTGATTAAAAACCGTGTGATGTTTCATCCATTGTCAAGGCCTTCATCAGACGACCACCTTTTTCAAATTGACATGAATTATAGATTTTTGGTTGCACTTCTTTTGTTGGTAAAGCATGTCTTTAAAAAATGTCTACAGTATATGTAAAATTCACTCAATTGAGTTGTTCAAAAACATTGATACATTTAGGATCAAAACACCACTACTGTGTGTCCCACCCCTTTTTGGAGTTCCTGGGCTTCAGATATACCTATTTGTGTGTTGTTCAGAGACACAAGTACTACACAATTACCCAAAAAAATTACCTAAATATTGTGCACAAGCTTCCCAATTAAAGGTTATTTGCATAATTTAAAATTAATAAATAAATGTTCGCAGTTATAAATGAATGTAAATGTACAGTGTGTGTGTATTGTACCTGAACAGCGGAACTTCTTGCTCTTGATCTGACTGATGCGTTTGTTGGCGAGCCGGCGAGGACTGGAGCATCGTGCGCCGCTGGTCTCAATCGGATTGGACCGCAAAAAGTCCGCCAGCCACTTTAAACCACAGTCACAGACGAACGGGTTCTGAGCTAAGTGACTGAAAACAAAGCCAACAATAAACCCTCTTGACTATACAGTATGTGCTTATTTCAGTGTTCATTATATAACGTCCCTTACAGAGTCTGGATGGATTTCAGAGGAGTAAATGTGCCTTTGGCTAGAGTCTGGATCTTATTGTCGTACAAGGACAATAGAGATAAGTTCTCAAGGTCCTGGAAAACGTTGACACGAACACAGTGGATTTTATTGGCATTTAACAGTCTGTAAGAAAGAAAGAAAGAAAGACACCTAAAACATTACAATGAATGTCTGGATGAAGGTGTTTCAGTGTGCTGCCTTGTTCACGGCCCATTAAGCAACGCCGTTATGACATTTTTCATGTGGGTGGTAATTTTGCATTGACATAAGCATCAGAGGTGATCTACATCACGCTTTTCAGTACTTACAGTAACTCTAATGCACTCAATCCGTCAAAAACTCCCCGAGGCAGATCTGTAATCTTATTTCCATAAAGAACCCTGTGAAACAAAACAAGAACATGAGATTCAATGGTGCTGATGTTTCATTTGAAAACAGATGCAAGGTTCAGATGCAAGGTTATACATTCATTTAAATACTGCCACCAACACAAAAGGTCTGCAAAAAGCCCTATTAGGTTAAACAAGATTTTTGCATTTTCTGATTTTTATGCCTGTGTGAAATTTGCTGTAAAGTCAAAAGAGTCTCAATGATATTCCTCCTTGAATTTAACTTCATATCCATGACTGAATCATTCTAATCTTTTTAATGAATCAGCTGAACTGGTTTACAGAACCAGTCAGAGCGATCCAATTCGCAAATTAGACTGAATCAGTCCAAGCAGTTCTCGAGTCATAAATATGAATGACAACATGTATGGTGTATGACATCAAGGTACTATGAAAGCGTTTCGAAAGCACACAGAGCCAGAATCAAATCTTACAGAAAAAGAAAACCTTACAGAATCAAATTTTTTGGACAGATATGACTTGTAATAAGCTGGATTAACAACTCACTGAGTCATTGGACCAAGAACCGATTTGTGAATGAATCATTCAGACCATTTCTTGCAAACCAGTTCAACTGATTCACTGAAGATAGATCTCAAAAGAAAGATTCAGGATTCAAGAATGAATAATACTAATGAATCCAATCTTTTTAATGAATAAGTTGAACTGATTCACAAAACCAGTCAGAGCGATTTATTTGCAAAATTAGACTGAATCGGTCCAAGTGGTTCTCAAGTCAACAAATCAACAACTCCCAGAACCAAATCTTTTGGACAGACTCATTATGAGTTAGATTAACAACACACTAATTCCTTGAACCAAGAACCGATTTGTGAATGAATCGTTCAGACCGAGTTTGTAAACCAGATCAACTGATTCACTGAAAAAATATGACTCAACAGAACAGTTAATTCATGAGTAGTACATTGCTGAATGAATGAATGAATGAATGAATGAATGAATTAAATTAATTAATTAATGATTAAATGACTGACTGACTGACTGACTGAATGAATGAATGAATGAATGAATGAATGAATTGTTCACAAAACCAATCTGAAAGATTAATTCACAAAGAAAAACAAACAAACAAATCATTTAGACATCATAATGAGTCAGATTAACAACTCACCAATTCTTTGAACCGAAAACGGTTCAATGAGACTTAGTTGTGATCCAGTTCAAATGACTAATTGAAAAGTTCTGACTCAATAGAACGATACATTCATGAATAAATAAATGTTAACAATCTGTGCCTAATTTTAGATTTGACTCCCTCCAATATAAATAACATCGGATTCATGAATGAATCATTCTAATGTATAAAATATTTTTTCTGAATTAACTGCTAAATCATTTTCTAAACCGTTCACTGAAATGAACTATTCGGAAGAGCCGTTTAGAAGAAACGAATCAGACTAACTGGATCTAAATGACTCAAGAACGTAAGTCTACAAGATTTTATTGCCCACTTTATTAAAGTTAGTTAAAGTTAAAGTTAAGTTGATTGCTTAGAAAAGTCACACAGAACATGGCAGACATGTACAGTACATTAAGAATCTGTCTCCGAATGATCTGAATCCTCATGCCTCCTCCTCACTCATATAAGGCATATATATGCTGGAGGCTAGACAAACATTCATATATTTACACAAACCACACACTCTCTGCATCAGACCCCTGGTGAGATGTTCCCATAACACGCTTACATAGGCCTCTTCGTGCAACATGATGCATAATTCAACAGAACTAATAAGCTCGCACACATGAACATGTTGGAAATATACATATGCAGATTAAATGATATATACATGAGTGTCACCCCAAGAAGGCTGTTTTTTTTTTTTCAAATTTGAATAAATGGATATGTAATTCTCAAAACAATCATGTAAACACCCGAGCCAATTCATTTAGCAAATAATAATGAAAATTAGCATTTGGGATTATAAATTAAATTTTCATGTGTGTTGGGTAGCATACAGTCAGGATAATGAACTATATTACTTTGCGGAACATTTGTTTATTGTAGTTTTAATTATTAATACATGAAATTATTTATTCATATTGGTGTCGCTGCCGGTTTATGAAGGCTTTCCAATCCTTAAAAATTATGGTTAAAAATGAGATTTCCTGCTTTTTGGAAGAAAAATATATTTTCTCCAAACGCTGTTGCCACTTTAGTGTAAATCTCTTCTTGTAGGTCAGTGTTGTGTAATCACACATTACCAGTAATGTTCACATCAACATTTTTGTTGCAGAATTGTATAGTACAGTATGATGTCTATGGGCTTTATGAGCCTCTGCAACAATGGGTTAACGATCAGAGCTTAGACTTGGTCATTTCATGTACCTCAATTTTCTGATTCTTTCTGTTAAAAGCACACCAATTTTCGAGTTTTTGGGTCATTTTCTTGCAAGGTCTATTTCTAGCTCTGCTTCTGCTTTCTGACATACAGTTTGAATAACATGTGGATTTAAATATAGTGAAACACCTGGACTGCTAAAACTATTCATTAAATTATATTATATTATATATTATATTGTATTATATTATATTATATTATAATTATTATTATTATTATTGCAACTGCGACATTTTGTACCGATTCGGGTACAAAGCATTGTAGTAATCAAGACGTGAAGAAATAAAAGCATGAATTACTTTCTCCAGGTCACTGAAAGATAAGACAGATTTTAGTTTAGCGAGATTTCGCAGTTGAAAGAAACTATTCTCCACAACTAAAGGCTTTAAAACTTTAACTCTGTGGCTAAAATAAAACCCAGATTCTTGACATAACTGTGCAGAATAGATGACAGAGGTCCTAGGCTCATTTCTATATTATTTACACGGCTAGGGCCAAAATTTATCATTTCTGTCTTTTTCTCATTTAACTGGAGAAAGTTATTATTATTCATCCAGCATTTGAGGTCTTTTAAAAAGTCAAAAGTGATTTAACAGATATATCATCGCCAGACTTTAGAGGCAAATACATCTGGGTATCATCAGCACAAAAAAAAGATACTGTACTATATATTTCTTAAAATAAAACCAAGAGGAAGCACATATAAAAATATGAAAATAACACTTGTCCCAAAATAGAACCTTGAGGAACCCCACAGATAATAAAATCTATTGATGATGAGAGGATTTTAATTTTAACAGAGAAGGTTCAATTTTACAGACAAATCAACGCAGGGCAGTTTTCTCTGCAGTTTATAGACCTTATGCATCAGAGAAACGAGGGCGCTGCCATCTTAGAATATTGTCTTTGAATATTTCTATGGCATCGCTGTCCAGGAGTAATTAGCTGGTGAAGTTGATTTACTTATTGTAGAGTTAACTAAAGTTATCATGAGCATTGTAATGTTTATCATAAGCATTGTAAAGTATATGTCTTAACAAATGGACCTTGGAAATTTTTTAAACGAGCCGTTCATTCATAACTACGCAAGATCGCTGTGAAAATACAGACCGGAAGTCAAAAGACAACGAACTCAGCGCTGAAAATGGGCGTGGCTACATAAGGTCTATAACAACGCTTGGTTCAATAGTATCCATGAACACTTTGAGAGAAAGCACATCACTACACTAGGAAGTGGAAGTATAATCATATTTACATTTAAAATCATTCAAGTCAGAATAAGTGTTTATCAAATCATAAAATATTTTACATATTTGCATTTTTTTTTCATGATGTATGATATGTTTTTTTTAACTGAATTGTTTTAACAGGATTTGCATCCCTCTATTGTCAGGCACGTAAACACATAAAACATACACAATAAAGAAGTGAAAGAATTATAAATTTACACTTACAGGGAGTTGAGTGAGCGCAGGCCTTGAAACGCATCGGGGGCTATTTCAGATATTTGGTTATTACTCAAATCACTGTGGAGTAAAAGACAGAATTATGAAATATACGAAATGTAATGGCTGTAAATGGGGGAAACAAACCTCTGTTTCATAAAATCCATTATTAAATAATTCATTATTTAATTACATGTTGTGAAAAAAAAAACTGCACGCACAGATTCTTGTAAATGTCTGTGAACAGTAATGAAGCTTGTTTGTGTTAAAGTTTATAACAAAATCCTAAAGGAATTTATTCAATTTTTCAATTACATGCTGTGAAAAACCGCATGTACAGTGATTCTTATGTCTGTGAACTGTAAAAAAGCTTGTTTGTGTTAAAGCTTATACTGTATTTAATAGTTTCTATGGCAGATCACTCACATTCGGCGCAGTCTCTTGTAGGAGGCAAACGCTCCTGGAGGAACAGACTTTATACCGTTCTGCTCTAATCGTCTGAAAGAGAGAAAAGCAGAGAACTGGTCAAGTGGATGCAGAGGCTTTACAGTTTAGCACTGTTACAACTAGTGTCCCCGTGGTTTCCTTATTACCATGGATACTGTTCTGTGAAGGGCACGACCTTTAGCACTGGTCAATGTCGAAGACTCACACCAAATGATCGATCACACCCATGCGGGTCAAGGTTAAATCCCACCAGACGTGAAGCTAAAGAGTCCAGATGTATTGACATATTGCATAGTGAAAATCTATGTATGAGTTTGTAATAGTATATATAATTACATTACAAAATTGAATTATAAATATCATTTTATAAAACAAATTGTTATGGCTCTAAAATCTGATGCGGTAATGCATTACAAGTAACATGCATTATGTAATCAGATTACTTTTTTATTAAAGTAACCCGTTACTTTATAAATGTACACATTAGTATTTGACCTCCTTTTTTTTTTTAAGTAATGCACAATACTTCAGTTTAATTAGTTTGCTTAAACATATAAAGTACTGAATTCTCTCATTTCTCCATAATGTAAATAACGCAATTAGTTACTTTTTTAGGGAGTGACGCAATATTGCATCTCTTTTTTTTAAAAAGTAGCCTAAAGCTCCCCAAAACTGGAACTCTACACTTGTGAAAAATAAGTGCACTTAATTTCATTGAATATGTACTTGTAGAGTGCTTCAAATCTTAAAAGTATATGTCAAAAATCTGTTGTAGATAATATGATATTAATTAAATTAAAGGCCATAATTGTACCTTCACAACTGTTTCTTAACCATAGACCTATATATATATATATATATATATATATATATATATATATATATATATATATATATATATATAACTTATAACATAGTGTTTTAAAACTCTTTGCACGCTTTCTAGGCGATATACGTACAATCCATTCAGAATTTAATGAAAACTTGTGTTTTGCTGCATTACGTAAGGCAATGGTTATTTGTTATTCGAACTGGCTGCCATGCCAAATAACGCATACAGTATGCTTGATTTTCTGTTCAAATTATAGTGGTTTGTGAACGTTTCCACTTCAATAACAAATAATTTATCAAGAGTGTTTTTGCTGGGATTTAAAGGTTGATAATAGGCGACACATTTCACGATATTCTATTTAAATGTGTTTTTAAGAAAGAAGCGCATCCTTACCCTGGATTTGGTTCACCATCCGCCTATCTTCTTAACACATTTAAGTGCACTTTTAAAAAGTGGACTTTGTGATAATGTCAAATGTTTACTTTAAATTTTAAAAACATTCTGTTTTAATAATCTTTTGTCATGCTTTAAAGAAGTACACTTATTTTTAAGTATTGACAACTAAAGCACATGTAAAGTACTTGATTAGTAATTTAGTAATATGATAACACACTAAAACCAAGTACTTTATTTCATATTATATCTAAAGTTAACATATTTCAAATGTACTAAATTCTATACTATACTTCATCATTACAAATATGTATTTAAATACATTACATACAAGTATCAATAGAAATTTCATTAAACATTTTAGTTTACCATAAATTACTATCAGTACATTTTAACCATATTTCAAAGGCAATAGAATTATGAATTACATATAAAGATGTACTTAAGTGGGTTAAAACGACTCTAAAATTCAGCTAATTGCATTTAATATAAATTGAAACTATAACACATTTTCATTTAACTGCAATTAACATGCAATTAAGTGTCCAAAAATGTTACATTAGTGCCGTAATAAGAACTTTTCTTATAAGTATGCTGGAAGTTATTTTTGTAATTGTGAATATCATTAGTTGTAAATGTAATTATTTAGTGAAAAATGTTTAATAAAAGTAATGAGTGCACTTGAGGTATAAAGTAATTATGTGACTTTTCTGCACTTCTCTCTTTAACATAGGGAAAACTGGCACAGCCTCTCGTAGCTCATAAGTTTAGGCCATCTTTTAATCAATGCATCCTACACATTTTTATCTGCCCCTGACAGAAAAATAATTGAAACCCAACAGGCTTCATCAAGTAACGTCTTAAATATTCTTAGTAAATCAATCACTCACATCTCAGTCATACTTTCAGGCATGTTGGCTGGAATCGCCGTGAGACCTTTTCCTCTACAATCCACAATATTGTTACTGCAAGTGCACATTGGGGGACAGGAGCCGGACGCAAGGCCACAGGGCTGAGGACTGGACTCAAAAATACCTCAGGAAAAGAAGGAAACATTATATATATATTAGTCTTCAATTGATCGGTTTAATGTTTGCTTGATATCAGTCTGGGAGTTTCTTTGAGTTTGAGGCACAACTTTTGGTGTGTTTTCTTTGTTTAGATTGAACTTCCCCTTTCCTCACATTTTTTTTAATGTACCATCATGTTTCTAAACCAAAAAGTCCAAACACTTTACAATGATTATCCATTGTATAATGCATTAACTAACTTTAACTAACAATCAATGTATATTATTAATCTTTGTTAACATAAGTTAAGAAAAATACGACTTTTCATTGTTCATGTTAGCACAGATACAACTTTTATTTTGAATTATGTATTAGTAAATGTTAAAAATGAACATTAACTAAGACTAATAAATGCTTAAGAAGTATTTTCCATTGTTATTTAACAAACTAACGTTAACAAATGAAACCTCATTGTTAGGTGTTACCAATTGGGAGTGATTTCCATGGAAATTTATTTATAAAAAAGACACAAAATTAACATAATAATTTTGGTGAATTTCTTGTATATATACAATTACAGCATGATTAGAACAAGTAACACTCGAAAAGAATTTCCTGGAGCAAAATTGATGGTTGTTGTGGAAATTACACCACAAAATTACATAACAGTTTTGGAGAAATTCTTATATAAAATTACAGCTTGATCAGAAATAATGCACAATAAAAATATTCAAGAGTAAACAAGTAACACGAACACTTTAAAATAATAGCAAAATTGATGGTTGTTGTTGAAATTATGCCACAAATTAGGGACAGACATAATTTGAGTAAAAAAACAACAACAACAAAAATATATATATAGTTTTCACATAATAATTATTGAAATGGTTTATGATTGTTTCCCACTTTGTCGAGACTATAGTAGTAAAAATGTAATAATATACATAATCTAACATTGAAAGTCTGAGGTTGGAACAACAATTCCTAAAAGTTATTCAGAAAGTTATGATAAAAAGTCTCCAAGACTGTAAAAAAAGTAGCTGCCTTATATTTTTAAGAACAATATTTAAACAATATGCGACTGAAATTGCAATAAACTGACTTAAAAAAAAAGATCTTGTATAGCATAAAAAATGTATATATATTTTTTACAGTGAAGACACTATGTAGTTTTTAAACCTTCATAATATATTTCCAAGACCCTTGTGATCGACTTAAAATAAGTTAAATGACACGTCTGCCATCGCCTGACGGGGTCTGTATCGCTTTTACTGGCACTATGTAACTTCGGGGTTCGGGTAGGAACCCGTGCACAAAAACAACTACAAAATTCGACTGCTTTACGTCAAGCGCTACAATAGTCATTATTTCGTTTTTCTTCGTTTCTGATGTCGCAATACATCATCCTTTCATGAAATCATGTAACATACTCTACCTTGTCTTGGACATCGTTCATTCTAAAGCCGGTGCTGGGTAAACAGCGAGCGTGCGTGCGACGGTAGGCTAAATTATTTACGGCAGCGGTAATGGACAATTTCGTTTCCAACCAGTAGGGCGACCGAAGAGGAAAAGTTACTTTGTGTCACTTTAATGTGACTATATATCCAAAAGTCAAAATCTTGACGAAAAAAATTATGCTTTTAGTTTTAAATTAAGTGTATTCAAATTTAAATTAATGTAATACATTTATTTTAGTTTTAATAAAAACTAACCCCTGGAGGGTAAATGTTAACAGCTAAAAAGAGGAGGCGGCCGCCAGATTTACCAGAGCACGTGAAGTCCTTCTTCTGCAGTTCGGCCAGGTTGAGTCCGTGAAGGTTGGGTGGTGAACTGCACTGTGTGTAAAGTCCCAGCGCTGGCCTCTGTCGGAGCCACTGAGACAACCACGACAAGTGACAGTCACACCGCAGACTGTTGGAGTGCAGGCGGCTGAGGACACAACAGGCCAAAACTGTTGAAAACTGATATTAGTCCTCATTAACCGAACATCATTATTATTCAAGCATCACTATTATAACTACCAACACTTTGGGTAATTGATTTAAACTTCTATGTGAGAAAATAAAATGTCTGGACTCACAAGGTGCGTAACTTGGGCATGTGGTTGAAGCTGGAAATGGGGATGGTGCTGATATTGTTGTTGTTCAGTGTGCTATGGAGGAGAACCAAAGAAAAAGGAGGTTATATATAATCCATATACACTGTATGTATACTTTACAAACAATAAACTGCATTAACTCATTTACTTTCTCTACAACACAAAGGTCAGTACATACAGGACCTCTAGGACTCTCATGGCACGAAACGCCCCATCCTCGATGCAGCTGATGTGGTTCTTATCCAGCTGTCTGAGAGCAACACAGAGGCACACAACACATGTTGATGAGTGAAAGGTTAAATTGAAATAATGGGTAACACTTTATAATAACTGCACGCTATTAATAATTAGTTAAGCAGGAATAAACGGTTAATTCATCATTAATAAAACATTAATAGGCACTTTATAAATACAGCTATAAATGTTTTTTCTTGATTTGTAAGCATATTTATAATGTGTTTATTAATTGTTTTTTCATACTTTGTTAAAGCTACACTGTGTAACTTTTTTAGTTTGTTCTTAGCTAAAAACACTTGAGCACATATATGTGCTCATTAATGTATATTTACTTCGTTCAAGTAATAAAGTATTCTCGTGAGTGTATAATATGCCATTGAAAATACATACGGGTAAGGGGTTCTAATGTCGGTCGCCATGTTGCCCCTCCATCTTGAAAGTACATTAGCCAAAGAGGGACATACCCGTTAATTCAAGCTTCGCCTTTCGCGTTTTAACACTCGATGGCACCGTGTCGAATGTGGACGAGGCCGAACTGGAAGCCATGTTAATCTTGGACTACATTGGCCACCGTAGGAGTTAGAACGAAATCGGAATTAAGAAGAGCAGAAACTAATATTCACTGGATGGTCATATATAAATATATAATATAATATATTTAAAGACTAATTTATCTTCTAAACAGAAAAATAAAACCAACACAACACAGTGACACAGACCATAGAAATATTTAACAGCCTTTAAATCTCCTTTATAAATGCTTTACAAGGCATGAATAGTCCTCACTTTAGATGAGCTCACAAAAATAGTTAACTGACCACTACTAAATGCTTTATTAACTACCTGAATTAACCCTGAATTACAGTAGAAATACAGCATGTTAATAAAGCATGTATTAACATACTAAGTAACTATTACTATATGTCTGAATAATAAGATGTATGAATGTACATTTAAATAGTTTATTAATCATTTACTTACACTTTCTACGTGATATTATGAACCACTGACAACTCTTAAATAAATGTTTTATAAATAATACAATACATCATTTTTGATAAATTGATCATTAATAAAGTATGAAAATACAATTATTAATGCTTTTAAATCAAGAATAAAGCATTTAAAGCTGTATTTATAAACTGCTCATTAATGCTTTATAAATGATGAATTAACTGTCTACTAATGAGTAACAGCATGCAGTTATTATAAAGTGTTACCAAATAATGTTATTGGGAAAATTAAAAGAAGCACGTGTAGATTATTAAAGTTAACTCACAAGTTCTTGATGTCGGTGGCTCCTCTAAATGCTCTTCTAGGTATCATCTGGATGACATTCTCACTGAAGTCCCTAATTAAAAGAGTTTGTGAAATATATAGTTAAACTAAAACAATATTTATTCATGCAAAATACAACTGAATTACAGGTTTATGTTAGGAAACATCACTAAAAACAACAAAAACAGCATAACTAAGATTCAACTTTTACTAATAAAAATGATCATTGTTTAATACTGCCTTATTGAAATTATCATACAAGTTCCTTTATTTTCATTAACTTTTCCTTGATAGCATATATCAGATGAATCTTGGCAAATCTAGACATTCTTGAGATGAAACAGTTGTTTCGTTATGACTTTAAACTATAAAAAATAAAGCCTCTATAAAGCCTAAGCTGAGAAATAAAGTGAGCATGACACAATCTCACTGCTGTGGACTTGAAATGGTTTTGAAAATTATATATATTTCATATCTAGTCATGCTCAGTGCTGTTTTGCAGACTGTCTAAGGAAATTGGCATTTAATAAAAGAACATCTGGATTCCTAAATGTCATTTCATTTGTTTTCTCTCCATGTGAAAGCCATCAGTGACCTTTTCCTAATGCATGTGATTTTTGCTGCAATTGCAAACTGTTGTTAAGTTCCCCGCAATTGGTTCAAGCTACAGTCATCATTTGATGAAAGCCTTTCATGGTCCTTCAGGACGAACAAACATTCTGCACATTAAAGCTCATTTTCTTAGTTTAAAGAGTAAAATCCAGTAAAAAGCTAAAAGCTAACAGAAGACGCTGAGCATTAGCTGCATTATCAGTGCTGTTTGGAAAGTACTATTTCCAGTCGAGGTCAGGCCACTTAACAACAACGAACCAGACACACAATCAGAAATCTGTAATGGAGTGTGAACTTCAGTGTGAAGGAACTAGAAATTGCGTATATAAGAGCATATATATGTATTCTTTCCCCACCATTGTTGGACTATGCTTTACTGTGAGGGGCGCAATCACACAACTTATGAAAGAGTACAGAATCAAAACACTCAAAGCATTAAGCATGTTGTAGTCTTTAAAAAAAAGAGATTTTCTCAGCTTTTTGTTTAAAAATGATGCTTTTTTATGAAACTTACCCACATTCAAGTGTTGATTAAAAAAAGAATGCATGAAAGTTTTTTTGTGATAATGATCAAAAATGCTAGCGATGGCTAGTCAACTTTTTTTTCTAAACTGCTGGCGGGGAAAGAGTTCAACTTTAAGGAGATTTTAATCAATATAGTAGAATATTTTAACTTGAATATCATGCAAATAGCACTAAAGAGAGTTTTTTTTCGTAATAAAGTATAAAAATAAACAAAACCTTGAGCCTAACACTGAAATGAACGTGGATCTAGAAATGCATGTCCAATTTCTTGCATTTTTCAGTGAAAATTTGGTCAAAGAGGTATTTTTCACCTGACATTACAGAAATCGCTCATTTAAGCCGTTTTTTTTTATCATTTTTCTCATCATGTAGTTACTGTTTCATTTTAAGGCCAGACACGGCAGGCAAAAACATTGGGTTTTTTTCACTGGTCAATTTTGAGATTTTGGGCTTCTTTCTTCTTTCAGACTTGTGGTGAAAAAAATTCCAAAATACACATTTAGGTCTTTGTTTTACTACACTTTGTCTATTTGCGTCTGTAGATTTCTCCTAAATTCAACTAAAAGTTTTCATTCTAAATCATCCGCTGCTCCGTGATCTGCACCGTCATCACACACACCGTTAGAAAGCTCTCTCTCTCTCCTGCACAATACTGTCGGATCCAAATATGGTCATTTCCTTTTTATCAGCAACCGATTGTGAAAGTACAATGGGCATTTAACTCTAAAACCGAAATCTCATTGGCTGATGTCAATTTCTGACATCGTGATTGGTTCAGATGCATCACGTGACGTGCTCTGACATTTAGATGTGTGTTTTTGACAGTTTTTCTGTTCAGTTGAAGGCCATAAATGCTGTGTTATAAGTTGTAATGTGATTTAGGTGGTTTGTATTGTTGTGGCTAATGATTTGATAAGATAGTGTTTCTGTAAATAGTTGTTTCCACTAAAAAAAAGTATGAATTTTTACATTACAAATCTTTATGCTTTTTCTCAAAATGAGTTTTTTGTCATTCCCAGTAGAAACATCTCAGCCTGTGTAGCACATATACACCAAACTTTCCAGTTATACACTGAGCAGTATTCTGAAGATATTTTCAGAGGGATTTGTTTATAAATCATTCCTGGCCTGATTTATGTGACATTTTAATAAAAAAAATATGGCGAGAATTGATTTTTTAAGGCTATGGACATATTTTGATTCCTAGGTAATGAAAGCATTTATCCTAAAATCCCTCTGAAATTCTTTTTTCATCTTGTGTGTAAACAAAATGAAAAAATAATTGTGCACCTGGATTTATCATATGTTCAGATCTATCTACGAAAATATATGCAAAATTATGCATATTTAATGAGATAATGCCTAATTTGCATAATTAAACATACACATTTCAAAAACTTGTAATACGTTTTTTTTTTATTTGTGTAAGTAATCAACTGAGAAAGTTTCATGATGATATCTATTATTTAAAAATTTTACCTTATTCACCTGTAGTGTCTCGCCTTAAAGGGCAGTTTGTACCATTAATCCTGGAATGTATATAGGTCATAAATATTTACTGCATTACACTTCATTGCACTGGTAATTTAATTTTCTCAATTTTCCATCAATATAATATAATGTATGTAATAATGTAATGTAAATATCATGATTGTGTTAATATAAATACTATAAAATATTCATAAAAAAATATTTTACACTTTATTTATTTTATAATAAACTACATATTTTTAAAGGTTTATTTTTAAAACATGCACCAAATTAAATGTTTTCATATTTGACCCACATATGCACTTTATGGTACGTCAGTTGTATATGCATTCCTCGGTTAATTAAACTCATTTGTCATTGTCACTCATGTTAATGTAAGCAATTTTTTCTGCTCCAGAGAGTAACCAATTTCATTGACCTGTGAAGACCGTCCACTGGTTACAGGTCCACTCAGAGAACTATTTGAGAAAAAGACCCCAGTAATCAAATGTGTCAAAACACCAAAGTAAGAGATATCAGTATAAACTCATACATTCCTCAGGAGAATCAGGAATTAAGCTGCTTCGCATTTTTACTGTAGGTCTCAACTGCAACCTCTGAGCATTCAAACCTCCCCTGAGTTAGATTATTGTTCATTTGGGTTCAACTGTTTGGGTAAAATGCTAATGTTTTCTCAAGGAACTCATCTGACTTTAAAAAAAAAAAATGCTAAATGTGCTAATCTTAATCGAAATCGCTTAATATTCTGTGGTATATTGTTAATTACCAATTTTTTTTTGATTTCCACTACTTTTCTTATTAAAACTAGAATCTGACACTTAGAATGGAAA
Source organism: Chrosomus eos (assembly GCA_036326025.1). Classification (NCBI taxonomy): domain Eukaryota; kingdom Metazoa; phylum Chordata; class Actinopteri; order Cypriniformes; family Leuciscidae; genus Chrosomus; species Chrosomus eos. The sequence goes on from CM070838.1 coordinate 29,350,661, forward strand.
TGAATGATGCAGTCTGTTAACATAAAACAACTCACTGTCTTAATGAGTAGCAAAACCAAAAAAGCGCAGATGGGAGTGGAAACTGAAAGTTCAGCGCGGGATCTAATGATGACACGCAAACTTAAGAACGCAGACGCAGCCGACCATTTCCAGTAATGACCAACGTAATCTACCAAGATCAGCGCAAATTAGCGTTGGTTTAAGACGTGCTTTTTGGGGGGCTGTAAATAATGGCGCAAATACCAGTATATTGACTAGAAAAATCCATGATTCATTTAAATACTCTCCTCCCATAAATGTTGCGCCTGAAAGGGAATCTCCTACAAATGCGTCAGCCGCAAAAATAACTGTCTTCTTCAGCGCTAATTTTTCAATGCGTTTCCTTAGTAAATCTAGACAACAGTTTTTTATGCCAAAAGAGGGTTTTGCGCTGGAGAAAGCTGTTAGTATAGTAAACAATGAACGAGTCTAATTTATTTTTATGGTATTCAAATGTTGTAGTTTGCACTTAACTTGTATTAAATCCTGAATATACACAGAACTTGAACGCAAGAAGGCAGTGCAATGATAATGCAATGCAGTTTTCCATTAGTTACATTACTGTAACATGGCCAATTCTGTATGACATCAGAGTGATTCGAACATATTCTGACTTTGCACTTATATCCATCCTTGAAAAATGAAGAAAACCAGCAAAAAGCTCCGGGAAAAGTAACCTCTCAGTGGGGTTTCCTGGTAACCGCCTTTAATCAAAGCTGTTTGCCAAGGATGTTCAGTTTGCAGTTTAAACCTGGCTAACATCCAGAGGTGAAGGCAAACTTACGGAGAGTAAGACTGCTCAACCTCGGTAAATATTACACTCCAGATCTTTTATTTGAAAGCTCTTGACAGAGGGGAAGAAGACGAGGACAATAGGGGCCTGAGAGGGGAAGATGAGCAACACATTGTGGGATCTGAGAGACTGCGACTAGCCACACTGGTTTTCTTTTGTTAGTCCTCGTCTTTCTTGCATTTGTCTTTCTGTGTCTGACGGACTGTTTACTGAGGGATATTAAATGTTAGCAAAGGCAAAACTCATTCTTCAGAGCTCAAAGACGGCGAAGAAACCGTAAACAGAGAGAAAATGTCTTAGCATGAGAAAGAAGTTTTTAATTATTACATATTTTGTATGTGAAATTAAACATTTCTCATTCTTTGCATTTATTTTTGTTAGCTAATGTCTGGTAATGGGTAGCTTAGCATAGCGTTAAGTATGTTTTTAAGTGAGATTCTACATACAAGAGCATTTTAGGAACATCAAACTGAACCCAACTTCACATTACAACCTCGGGTGTGCATTAATTTTCAATAATTCAATAGCCCGCCATAAATAATTTCTCACGTCACCACTTGCGCTACAACTAGGAAAATGTCTAACTTAAGCACATCTGGTGTGACCGGCCAGTGAACTGCAAGAAGTCGTTCATTGAGCCATTATTGCTTTGTTTTTCAAGAAACGCCTCCAGAAAAGTTATTTAAAAATGAAACACTGTTTCACTGAAATGGCCTCATGTTTATTGCCCATTATGTTACCATGTAGAAGAATCATTCAGCGTAATGACTCCTTCAAGACCAACAACATATTTGATAGCAAGCAACACAGATCTTTGTCTGCTGTAACGCGCAAAACGCCTCTTTGATAACGTCACGCTAAACATCACTGCTAGCACACTACATCCAACACTTAGAGAAACAGTTATCCATTTAAATATCACCTAACGAGCTGCTCACAGATTGACATTAGCATGTTGCTAAGCTAACAATGATATACTGCATCATAAACACAGCACACAAAACTCAAACTCCTCTTATTTACAAAGGATGTGCTGTTTGTGATGCTGATTTTGACTAAAACAAAATAATAATTCCAATTTCCAAAGAATGCAATTAATTGTATTGAATGTGCACCTGTACTTTACTAAAAATCTTAACAGTACATTTAAAAAAAAGATAATATAATATTAATGAAAAAAACTTTGTATAATAAATAAAAAATGTTATTACTTCGTCCACTTTGGTGACGCATTGTTGTAGTGCACTTATTATGCTTTAAACTTAAAAAAAATAAAAGCTATATATATATGTATATAAAACAAAGATTATTGGAGTATATTTTCCAAGAAAATACTATTTCAGAACTTCAATTTCACATTTAATGCATTTACTTGCTGTTTCTCTGTAATTGTTCGTAAAATTTACTTGCAATTTGTGAGTGAAAATTGTTTCTACACCGAATATTTTTCAGTGCACTTATTGTGCCTTAAAATGTTTCTTAAAAAGTGCTTTTGATAGGCAGCTCACTAGGTTTTAAACGCAGCTCTTCACGCCACGGTATCCTATCAAATTAAGACAATTCCTCAAGTGGAAGAGACAGGAATGACACGAAGAAAAATTAGTATTTTCTTTTCATCGTCATTGGTTCGTAACATAAACACTCTGAGATAAGTTCACACCCGGTTAGCACAAATTAAAAATTTTGCTACCAACAGTGACAGGATTGAGGAAAAATCTACATATTAATTTGAAACGAATCATAATTAGCAATCACCCATGTTATTTCCTCCCTTAAGTAACTGTGGTAATTAATTGTGCGTGGAGAACACCAGCATGGTGCCAATTAGGAATGAATCTTTGAGTATTAGGAGACTATTACTTGTTTTAATGAACTAGATCTTGCTTTGTTTAAGTGCACTCCACAAAATGTCCAAACATGGAACGAAAAATGCAAAAAAATTGATTTCTATCATGACCCATATTATCATAAACCAATATTCCTGAGGTTCACCATACAGAGTGTCTCTGAAGGAAAAAGACGTTGTGAATTTCATTTATAATAGTAGACATCTTCCCCTAAAGGCATGGTGGGTGGATGGGGGTGTTCGCAGGCAGATTGACTGAACGCGCCACATCCATATGGTAACTCTCTAATGAGGCAACGTGTGAAATGGCATGAACAAACAACCAAATAACAAGCAAACACAGCTGTCTCTGACTATTTGTTCACACCCATTATGCCTCTTTCTGTACTCCCACACATTCCTACATATTTCCCTTTTTGACCCACTGGCCCTGACCCAACTGTATCTGTATTAAACAACGAAAACTCTTCACCCAACCACAGCTAACTAACCTAAGCTCTTATCGAAAGGTGAAGTCCCTATACAAAGAGTTTTGTTTAACATCTCAAAGTGTTTTGTGCAAATTCATTGGTAGAAGCTAGCCGAACTAACCAGATTATTGTCATATTTCAAATACAATAGAATTAAGAAATTACATACAGAGATACATAATGTGCAATTAACATGCAATTAAGTGTTTGAACACATCACATTCAAGAGAATTCCTGATTATTTATAACAAGCCCTTTTAAAAATACTAAGTGTACTTTTTTCACAAAGGTTGATTCCAATTGAGTTTGGCATTAGCATGTTAGCTAAGCTAACAATGGGATACACTAATAAACATAGCATAATAAACACAAAGCACATAAAAACATTGGGTAAATCGTCTTTTTGACTCACTGCCCCTGAGAGTAAAGACTTTACCAACTCTATCTGGATTAAAATATAAAAACTCTTCGCCTAAACGCACAGCTAACTAACCTCTTAAGACGTGATGTCAAGGAAGTTACTATACCAGGTGCTTTGTTTAACATGTCAAATGTGTTTTAGGCACAAATTATTAGGTAGAAGCTTGCCAAATGAGCCATTTCATGCTAGTTCATCTCAAGCATTTCCTGATGGATTCCTGATAAGAAAATAGTCACTTACAGTCTAGAGAGAGCGGGATTTTTCAGGAACAGGAGCTCTGGGAGTTGCTGGAGACGGTTTCGGTTGAGACGCCTGAGGGAAGCACAAAGACATACAGCTCACAATTCAGGAACCCAGTTTAAAGATTACTTACTAATTGGCCCAACATGATGTAGCTTATAATTTACACAAATTGTAGTGTTGACTGTATTTGTCAACCCTGTTACCAAAGATATTGTAAAGTCATTTAAAAAAAAACTTAATTTATGGTAAACCAGAAGCTAAAATTAGCCCAAACCAGCTTAGTTTAGACATTTTTAACCTGGTTACCCAATATATAATATATATATATATATATATATATAATAATATATATATATATATATATATATATATATATATATTATTATATATATATATTATATAATATATATATGTATAATATTATATGGGATAATTTAAAATGACAGTGATTAATTTTACATACACCACGGGGGTTTCTGGGAGCCCAAAATATTAGCCAATTTCAGCTTAACCTGAGGGTTAAATGCTTTAATTATAATATCAAAGCCTTTGAAACAGAATACTGTATTACAGAGAGAATTAAAATATGTGACTTTAAACTCACAGTCTGTCCAATTCCCTCAGATCACTGAAGGCTCCTCTATCAATAGAGACAATCTGGTTGTCCATGAGGTGCCTGTATAGATTGATAAAGTAATGCATAGTGAAAGTTAAAAAGATAAATAATATTCAGTTCATAGTGGAGGATGTGGGAGAGTAAAGAAAGGCCACAGATTCCATCCACTAACAGCATACAAACTGCAATTAAAATACAATAAAACTGTTTGCTTGTTAATTGTTGTTTACATGTTAAATGTGCTCTTGTTTGCTTCCTCTTCGTGGCATTTATACATGTCTATTTAAACGTTTGAACCTCTATAAATTATAAAATACAACAGAAATAAGATTGATGTGAAAAATTAAGCTCACAAAATCCGGAGGTGCTTAAGGCCAGCGAAGTCATCCTTGCCGATATGTGTGAGGTTGTTTGCGTTTAAGTCCCTTTAAAAGCAAAAAGAAAGAGAAATTGTTAGTCACAAACAAAATATTAATTGTAATTTGTCCATACTCTTGTTTTAGATACTTACATCAATGAGTTACCCAACTGCAATTAAAAAAAGTGAGAGATCTCTTTACAGTGTGCTTAAAAGTCGTATTAACTTTGTGCACCCTTCATATGGAGTATATATTATATTATATATATTATTACAGGCCTATCCAGCATTGATAATGTTATTCAACAATATTTCTGAATGTTCAAATGTCCAGGTTTTAGAATTTTTTTTCTTTGTCAACTAAGAGTTATTACAAGTCTGTTCAAAATGTTAGTTGAATAATTGTCTTGACCTTTTTGACTGTTCAAAAGAAAAAGGGAAAAAAAAATGGAAGTGGAAAGAGGTGGATATAGGCCTAATAAGTGTAGATTTTTTATAATTCAGTTTGCGCATTTCAAAAGGAGATCTTATTAATATCTCAATAGTTTGTCCCTGACAGCCATGAGATTAATATCTCTACAGCGCACTGGCCTGAATAAATATAAACTTTAAGAAATAGAAATAAAATCCATAAAATGCTATAATTTGTGCATGCAAAGGAGGGTTACGCTCATTGTTAAGAGGTGAACGCTGACAGACTGCCCCTTTTGTAGTGGAAATATACATTTGCACACACATGTACACTGGTGTCAGCTGGGACACGGGCTGTAATGACACTATTGTGGAAAAGAGCCCAGGTGTGACCAATCAGGGCAGTGAATAAGGTGACTCCTTTAATCCTTTAATTAGTCCAGCATCTGCGGCCAACACTGGGACCATTAACGTGGAAAATTGGACACAAAAGCAGCTTGATCTCTTCATCTGCTAGACATCCCTACACTTTCTTTGAGTGCTTGAAAAAGAAGCTAATAGCTTGTCACAGATGTATACATAACCAGTAGATGTTAATTTACACCAGCACAGTCGTGTGGTAATAAAGAGTCTACATGTAATTCATAAATCTACAGTGGTTCATTATGAAGGTTTGGTAATCTTGAGAAAATGTGTTAGGAAAATAAGCATTAATTTGACCAAAAAAAAACTGTTTTCTTTTTAGAATTTAATTAACAAGTAACTTTGAGATGGATTGGACTTTTTTCTCAGGGTAACAGATCTGAAATATTATTGTAAACAATTAACAGTTTTACAAGTTTAAAGGCTTGAGTAGATTTAATTATTTTTGTCCACCAGGGACACTGACTACCATTGGGTCTTCAAAGTCAAATTTGTTGCTGTGTTACAGAAAAACAGCTTTGATTATTAAAATGGTCATTTATGGTCATTTGAAGCAACAACAAAAAATGTTTAATTCACAATGGCAGAAAATCTAGTCAGAATGAATCCTAGTGGCATAATCCACAGGCATTGAACTTTTTAGTAGAAAAATGGAATATTTCTAAAAAATAATATTGTGTCAGGAAATTACATCATTTTACAAGTAGACAAGTACAAGAACTTGACAAGTACATGACAAGCATTTTCTGAATTTTTACACAAATTGTAGTGTTGACTGCATCGTTCAACCATGTTACTCAAGTTTTCTAACCAATGAATGACCAAAAATAAACAAATATTTTATTGGACTTTCTGTAAAAACCAAAATCCAGCCACAAACTAGTTAAGATCATCGAAACAATATATTAATTAAGGCTAAATCTTCAACCCTGTTATTGAAACCCTGTTACACACCTTAAGAGTTCAGCCCCTAACAATCAGCCATACCTCAGCGTCAACCTCTTAAGATCTAATAAGTGACAATTTTGTTTAGGTTACATTTTCAACCCTGATACCCATTCTGGCATATGTAATTACAGACCTTCAGAGTTCGGCACCTAAAAAATAGCCATATTTCGGATTCAACATCTTATGAACAGCCAAGGATACAATGTATTTAATTTATTGGACTTTATTTCTCTAGAAATCAACATTGGTCCCAAACTAGCAAAGATACATTTAGTAACAGTTTTATTTAGGTTACATTTTCAAGCCTGTTACCCATTCCGGCATATGTAACAACACATCTTCAGAGTTCGACCCCTAACAATAAGCCATACTTCAGATTCAACCTCTTATTTTGTTTAAGTTATTTGACTTTATTTTAACTAAGATCTACTAAGTAACAGTTTAATTTAGGTAACATTTTCAACCCTGTTACCCATTCCGGCATATGTAACACATCTTCAGAGTTTGGCCCCTAACAAAAACAATATAAGAGGTTGAATCTGAAGTATGGCTTAAAGTTTTTGACTTTATTTTAACTAAGATCTACTAAGTAACAGTTTAATTTAGGTTACATTTTCAACCCTGATTCCGGCATATGTAACTACGCACCTTCAGAGTTCGACCCTAACAATCAGCCATACTTCAGATTCAACCTCATATTTTAGATAAGTATATTTATTTATTTAAGTTGACTTTATTTTTAACTCAGATCTACTAAGTGACAGTTTAATTTAGGTTACATTTTCAACCCTGTTACCCATTCCGGTATATGTAACTACACACCTTCAGAGTTCGACCCCTAACAATCAGCCATAATTAAGATTTAACCTCTTATTTTAGATAAGTATATATTTTTTTATTTAAGCTGACTTTATTTTAACTCAGATCTACTAAGTGACAGTTTAATTTAGGTTACATTTTCAACCCTGTTACCCATTCCGGCATATGCAACTACACACCTTCACAGTTCGGCCCCTAAAAATTAGCCATATTTTGGATTCAACATCTTATGAATAGCCAAGTATACATATGCAATGCATTCAATTTATTGGACTCAACATTGGTCCCAAACTAGCAAAGATCCAATTAGTAATAGTTTTATTTAGGTTACATTTTCAACCTTGTTACCCATTCCGGCATATGTAACTACGCACCTTCAGAGTTCGACCCCTAACAATCAGCCATACTTCAGATTCAACCTCATATTTTAGATAAGTATATTTATTTATTTAAGTTGACTTTTTTTAACTCAGATCTACTAAGTAACAGTTTAATTTAGGTTACATTTTCAACCCTGTTACCCATTCCGACATATGTAACTACGCACCTTCAGAGTTTGACCCCTAACAATCAGCCATACTTCAGATTCAACCTCTTATTTTAGATATAAGTATATTTATTTATTTAAGTTGACTTTATTTTAACTCAGATCTACTAAGTGACAGTTTAATTTAGGTTATATTTTCAACCCTGTTACCCATTCCGGCATATGTAACTACGCAACCTTCAGAGTCCGGCCCCTAAAAATCAATTCTGATTCGATCTCCTATGAACAGCTAGGCTTACACTGATCTCTTTTACATAACATTTGAGATATAAGATCCCATTACCAAGATGATCTAATCAGTCAGTTTACATTTACTTTCAATTCATTTAATTTGAAAGGCAAAAACAGCTTCAACACAGATATTCTGTCCGTTCTGAACTCTATTATTGGCCAGTGATATCAAGTTGAGCGCTACTACCCTCAGCAAGCTTTTGCCCTCCTTCCCTCCCTCCCTCCTCCCTCCCTCCCTCCAGTCAACTCAAATAACAGCGCCATTCTTTACCACTGCAGGGGCAAAGCTCAGGGGACCATGGGGGATATTATTTGGCTAGTGCAGTCTCCTTGATAAATGACTCTCTTTGCTACACATCGCCTAGGGAATGTCCTCCTCACTATAGAGCTGCTGGCTTTTATCAATATTGCTTTCACTGCTAATTGTTCAACAGGATTGAACACATTGAACCTTATCTAAATGCCTTTTCATTGTTCATTGCGGCATGTTCCTGAATTGTTTGTTGGTCTTGAAACATCATTCCAGTTGAGGAAGCAGTGCTATTGTTAAGGTGCAGTCACTTTTACTGTGTTTATTAAATTTTTACGGGTAAAACTCAAATCCAGTGATCTGGAATTTCCCATGAGAGCGAAAGTTTCCCCCATGTGGATTTCACAACGGGTTTAAGTTGCCCGCGCGGATTAGCCCCGTTGACCAACAGAAACCTGCTTGCTTTGAAAGTAACTTCTGTGTGAGCTGTGATTCATACATTATGTATATTTTTTTGCCTGCAAAATTTTTGTAGTAATGTCCATTGAACAAATTGTTCCACTGATTCAGATTCTATTCAGATTCAGATTCTATGCCAACTATTCGCAAGTTCTGTCGTTATAGTTCTACGAGTCTGTGTTTCCCGAAACCATTGTTCAAACAAACATTCGCAAACAGCCTCGCAAAGTTGTGTGGTTTGAATGACAACTCTCGACCTTTGATTAGAAGCAGAGTTTCTTGTTTGCATGACATGTGGACTCAATAAATCATTATCTTGAGCCAAATAAGCAATGGCATTCAGTACAATCTGTATCTTTTATTTAGAATGATGCAAATTTAGAATTATATAGTTATTTTATATATAGAATATATAGAATAACGTCTATGTTATTTACGTCTATTAGTTTGTCAAGAGATTTAAAGCGCCGTTTTTGAAGAGTGTGCATGTGAGAACGTGCTCTAGTACGTAAGAACGAGCCTATGATTGAATCTGGAGCAAAATAACTGAGAAAAAATGAGAAATAGTCCTCAGATGCCATGTTCATAATTTATAGCACAAAATCTAGCATTAATTCGATCTCAAACAGATTCATTTTAAGTAGTTATTACTGCAAAACCTGCGTGACATCATTAACTATCGTAGTTGAACGACCACTTTTCGATAATACGGTTTCGGGAAACAATAGTCACTTGATTTCTTCAATGATGCATCGTACTGTGGTAGTGAAGCAGCGAGTCACGTCGTCGTGTGGGAAACGCACCCCAGAATGAGTCTTTCGTGAAGAGGATTTGGTTTCTTGGGTTTACCTAGTGACCAAATGTCCGAATGCGGCATTCAACAAAGTTATTTTATGATTTTAGAAGACTTACAGAAGTCATATGCTACTTTTATGATACTTTGAATGAAGAGTTCACCCAAAAATAAAAAATTCTGTCATCATTTTCTGGAAGTCGGATGATTGTCAATACCTGTTTGTTTGTCTTTTTTCTGCAGAATGTTTGTTATTTTTGTCTGTGTTATAAATTGGGACCCAAAATTTTGAAGCTCCATAAAGGAAGTGTAAAGTAATCCTGCATGTCACGTGACTGAATGCCATTACCCAAGTACCAATGGGGTTTGATGTCACTAACATGCTGCCATTTTTGATTTGGGGCTCTGAATATGTGAGTTTATCAATGTTTTGATTCGTTTGTGAATTAATAACTACTTATGTTTGCTGTATTCATCATACAAAGTGAATCAGAAGACTTGGATTAAAGTCCTATGGTTCACTTTTACGCTGACGTTTTTGGACCCCATTGACCTCCATAGTATCCACAGAAACAGCTTAGAGATTCTTCAAATATCTTCTTTTATTTTGCGCAGAAGAAAGAAACTCAAACTGGTTTGGAATGACATGACGGAATCGTTTTTGCCTTTAAGTGTAAGATTTGCAATATAAAGCATGCTGCATAACACAACAATCTCAGAAAGTAAATATTTGATGCATCTCAATATGATCTGAAAGCACGATTGAGGAAGACGATAACCGGAACTACATCCTCTAAATCAATGGACATTATGTCCTGTAGTATCAGTTACATTTGACATGTTTTGATGGACACGCTCTGACACGAGATACTCTAACATGCTCATACACCGAGCCGGTGCATAATTTAAGGGCTGATGCTGTAAACAAATCCAGAACACAACAACTGTGCTCGTTTGTCTGTTGTTACTGACATAATTCCAGTAAATGGATTTTTCTCAGTGTAAACAGTGCATTTCTGGACTTCCTAAGCACATCATGCAAATCTTACTGAGTTTGCGTTTATTATGTGGTCATGACAGAAGTTGAAAGATAGGATTACATTTTTTTTTAATCTAATTGGATTTAATTGAATTAATTTTAAAGCTTCAATTTTATGTGATTTTGTCATTTAAAAAAATTATTTTTAGCTTTATTTAATTTTTAATTATGTTTTTGGTAAATTTGGTACTTCAACTTATTTTATTTAAGTTAGTTGCAAATGCAAAATTTGCCATTTTTAAGTTTTACAACTTCGTTTTTCCATCTAATTTATTTATAATTTACTTTATTTCATCTTTATTTCAATTACTAAAAACTATTTTAATGGTTTTAGTTCGTTAACATTAACTAAAAATCGGCTATTGCTGATATCTGATAAAACATCGATGTAAAAAAAAAAAAATATATATATATATATATGTATATTTATATATATATACTGTGTGTGTGTGTGTGTGTGTGTGTGTGTGTGTGTGTGTGTGTGTGTGTGTGTGTGTGTGTGTGTGTGTGTGTGTGTGTGTGTGTGTGTGTAACTACAAGTGAATTTAGGCATGACAGTATGAAAAATGGATATTATTTTTAGATTAGCTAAAGATTGCATTTAACTATGTAATTAAATTATTATTGTGTTTATAAGATTAACAATAAGGAGTCATGTGACAAAAAATATACTATAACCTAAATATAATATACTAAAATTATCCACTAATACCAAAAATGTAAAAAAAAAAAAAAAAACTTTGATACAGCTGATAAATAAATAGCTGAACTGCAAGATTAAATTATTTTCTGTAGTATTTTCCACAAAGCTTAACTGGTTTTGAACCCAAAACTTTCCTTGAGTTGACAGATGCAACTTTTGGAGTATCTTAGACCTAAAATAACACTAGATGTGCTTTGCTGATTCATTATGTTATGAATCAGCACATGAAATAAAAAAAAATGATGATCAGTGCATCCCACACGATTCATGAATTCATAAACATGCACATGCATTAGTGACGTACAATGACACAGGCACAACCAACACAAACGTCCCACTTGTCATGATACTCACAGTCTTTCTGTGCTCTTTGGTATATTTCGTGGCACGTTTCTGAACGCGAGGCCATGGCAGTCCACAGTGGTGCCCGTGCAGGAACAGTGAGGAGGACACGCTCCCGAGTGACCCGCGAGAAGAAGGGCGCTCAACAAACCCCAAACACACAAACCACAGCCGGGAACCATCAGTCCAGCGCTCAGACTGCCAGTCCTGACCGGCATCTCCAAACCAAAGCCCAAAGACGCGGGTCTGAACCTCTACTGGAGCTGTAAATGCCCAAACATAAACTACAGGACAAGCATCAGCTCTTAAAACACTCACGAGGATAGAAACATAAGTGGAGATAACAGACCACAGATCCCTCAGGAACAAGATCACTTGTTATTTTCTTCTCTCCGGGCTGTTTTCTGTCTGGTCTTTGTGCCGCGGATGTCTTTCTTCAGTGGTTCCCCCTCTCTCTCTCTCTCTCTCTCTCTTTCCTCCAGGGTAGAGCTCTGGAAAAAAAGAGACTAGTACAATCTCCCACACGCGTCCTCCCTCATTCACACACAGGAATCATCCATCAAAGGACCTACAAATCACAGCTTCTGACTCCTCCCCGTCAACATTACACCCTCCAACGGTTTCTAACGGTCACACACACACACACACAACACACACACACACACACACACACACGCACACACACACGCACAGACAGACAGACAGACACACACACACACACAGAGATGCACACAATCTCTCTCACACACCACACACACACACACACACACACACACACACACACACACACACACACACACACACACACACACACACACACACACACACACACACACACACACACACACACACACACAGAGAAAGAGACACAGAGAGAGACACACAATGAATCAGGCGCACACACACACACTCACAGTCCCAGTTTTGGGAGTCCTGCAGTTCAGAGCGATGATGATCCTGTGGGTAATTACGCTCTGCAGGTCTGGATGAGGAAGAAGATGCTGCAGAAACACAAGAACAAAAAGAATTTGCAGAATTACATCTTTAATTACAATTTTTTTTTTAAACTAAATATTGCCCACTATTGCTCATGAACAAACTATATATATATATATATATATATATATATATATATATATATATATATATATATATATATATATATATAGTTTTGTATAGTTATATATGGTTGTATAGATTTTTCAATGTTTTGAGTCTCTTCAAATCAAATCATCATATTATAAAGATTTCTGAAGGATCATGTGACACTGAAGACTGGAGTAATGATGCTGATCACAGTAATACATTCTTGATCACAGGAATGAATTAAATTTTAAATAAATTAAAATATAAAACAGCTATTTTAAATGTAATAATATTTCACAAAATTACTGTTTTTACTGTATTATAATAATATTTTTATATTTAACACAATTTAATCAATCGTATATGACCGGTTACATATATGGGCCATTCCACCGAATGGGTGGCATTTGCTTGTTGTAACTCTTCAAAATTAAACTTTATCTTAAAATTATTATTTATCTTTTTCCATAACTTAATCTAATACTACACATATTTAACTATACAAAATGTGTACTGGTCAATCTCAGATGACTTTATTTAAATGATTTCAAGGTTTCTAAGCAGAAGATGGATGCATGTTTCGTCAGTCCTGTTACCAAAACTCAAGTGCCATTTAAAAAGCATGTATAAAAACATGTCAAGAGAAGGAAAGATGTATTTCATTAAAAAAGCAAAGCAATTTTTTTCATTTTAAAGATGACCCAATCCTCAAATTTATACTTTTTTAATAATGTAACTTTATTTTTGGTACAAAAAACACTTGGTAACAAGAATGAACACTTGGTAACAAGGATGAAAACTTGGTAAAAGGAATGAACGTTGGGTAACAAGAACAAACACTGCGTAACAGGAACAAAAACTGGGTAACAGGAAGGAACGCTGGGTAACAGGAAGGAATTCTGGGTAAAAGGAATGAACACTGGGTAACAGGAACAAACACTGGGTAACAGGAATGAATGCTGGGTAACAGGAATGAACGTTGGGTAACAGGAATGAACGTTGGGTAACAGGAATGAACGTTGGGTAACAGGAATGAACACTGGGTAACAGGAACGAACGCTGGGTAACAGGAACGAACACTGGGTAACAGGAACGAACGCTGGGTAACAGGAACGAACGCTGGGTATCAGGAACGAACGCTGGGTAACAGGAACGAACGCTGGGTAACCGGAACGAATGCTGGGTAACAGGAACGAACACTTGATAGCAAGGCAAGGCAAGGCAAGGCAAGTTTATTTATATAGCACATTTCATACACAATGGTAATTTAAAGTGCTTTACATAAAAGAAATGAAAATAATCCAAAAAATCAGAATAATTAAAACAGTTTAGAATAAAAAATAAAATACAGTACAAGCAGTCGGACGAACAGTGGCACATTCAGCATACTCATTCAGTAAATGCACAGCTAAACAGAAGTCTGGATTTGAATGTGACTACTGTAGGAGCACTTCTGATCTCTTCTGGAAGCTGGTTTCAGCTACGGCTGGCATAGTAGCTAAAAGCAGACTCACTATGCTTAGAGTGCACCCTTGGTATTGCCAGCTGGTGTGATCCTAATGATCTAAGTGATCTGTTGGGTTTATATTCAGTGACCATATCTGCAATGTATTGAGGCAAAATTGTTTTAAGAAATTGCACCCGCTCTAAGTCTTGACTGGAAACAAAGCATATAATTCTTGCAACAAGAACGAACACTGGGTAAAAGGAACGAACAATGGGCAACAGGTACAAACACTGGGTAACAGAAAGGAACACTGGGCAACAGGAATGAACACTTGGTAACAAGAACGAACACTGGGTAACAAGAATGAAAGCTTGGTAACAAGAATGAAAATTTGGTAACAAGGATTAACACTCGGTAAAAGGAATGAACGCTGGGTGACAGGAACAAACACTGGGTAATAGGAACAAACACTGGGTAACAAGAACGAACGCTGGGTAACAGGGACGAACGCTGGGTAACAGGGGCGAATGCTGGGTAGCAAGAATGAACGTTGATTAACAGGAACGAAAGCTTGGTAACAAGAATGAAAACTTGGTTACAAGAATAAATACTTGGTAACAGGAATGAACACTTGGTAACGCTGGGTAACAGGAACGAACACTGGGTAACAGGAATGAATACTTGGTAACAAGAACGAACACTGGGAAACAGGAATGAACGCTGGGTAACAGGAATGAACGCTGGTTAAAAGGAATAAACACTGGGTAAAAGGAACGAACACTTGGTAACATGAATGAAAACTTGGTAACAAGAATGAAAATTTGGTACATTGGGTTCACTGGGTAACAGGAAGGAATACTGGGTAACAGGAAGGAACAATTGGTAACAGGAATGAACGCTGGGTAAAAGGAATGAAAGCTGGGTAACCGGAATAAACACTTGATAACAAAAAACTTGAACTTGAAAACTTGGTAACAAGAATGAACATTTTGGTAACAAGAATGAACTCTTGGTAACAGGAACGAATACTGGGTAAAAGGAACAAACACTTGGTAACAAGAATGAATATTTGGTAACAGGAATGAACACTGGGCACACTGGATAACAGGAAGGAACACTGGGTAACAGGAAGGAACAATTGGTAAGAAGGAACACTGGTTAACAGAAATGAACACTGGGTAACAGGTACGAACGCTGGGTAACAGGTAGGAATGCTGGGTAACAGAAAGGAACAATTGGTAACAGGAAGAAACAATTGGTAACAGGAACATACACTGGGTAACAGGAATGAACGCTGGGTAAAAGGAATGAAAGCTGGGTAACCGGAATAAACACTTGATAACAAAAAAACTTGAACTTGAAAACTTGGTAACAAGAATGAACATTTGGTAACAAGAATGAACTCTTGGTAACAGGAACGAATACTGGGTAAAAGGAACAAACACTTGGTAACAAGAATGAATATTTGGTAACAGGAATGAACACTGGGCAACAGTAATGAACACTGGGCACACTGGATAACAGGAAGGAACACTGGGTAACAGGAAGGAACAATTGGTAAGAAGGAACACTGGTTAACAGAAATGAACACTGGGTAACAGGTACGAACGCTGGGTAACAGGTAGGAATGCTGGGTAACAGAAAGGAACAATTGGTAACAGGAACATACACTGGGTAAAAGGAATGAACACTGGGTAACAAGAACGAACACTGGGTAACAGGAACGAAAACTGGGTAACACTTGGTAACAGGAACATACACTGGTTAACAGGAACGAACACTGGGTAACAGGAACAAACACTGGGTAACAGGAACGAATGCTGGTGTAACGTAGTCCCTCACGGTCGACTGCTGCCGCACATAATAAATCAAAACATCAAATAAAATCCAGGCCTCGCCTCTCTCGATCTCCACTGTCGTCGCTCCTTTTATGATTCGGCTCCTCCGTGAGAGATACGTGCGTCGCGCAGGTAGCCCTCATCACGCCACCGGCCTTGTTCCGCTCTCTTACGGCCCTCGGCCTCGTCCTGCTCACCAAAGCTGGGTAAAAGGAACGGACGTTGGGTAACAGGAACAACCACTGGGTAACAGGAATTAACTCTTGGTAACAGGTACGCACACTGGGTAACAGGAATACACACTTGGTGACAGGAATGAAAATTTGGTAACAAGAATGAAAATTTGGTAACAAGAATGAACACTTGGTAACAATAATGAATACTTGGTAACAGGAACGGACACTGGGTAACAGGAATTAGCGCTTGGAAACAGGAACAAACACTTGGTATAAAGAACGAACACTGAGTAAGAGGAACAAACACTGGGTAACACTTGGTAACAGGAACGAACACTGGGTCACAGGATAGAACACTGGGTAACAGGAATGAATGCTGGGTAACATGAACGAACACTGGGTAACAAGAACGAACGCTGGGTAACAAGAACGAACGCTGGGTAACAGGAATGAACACTGGGTAACAGGAATTAACCCTTGGTAACAGGTACGCACACTGGGTAACAAGAATACACACTTGATGACAGGAAGGAACACTGGGTGACCGAAATAAACACTGGGTAAAAGGAACGAACACATAGTAACAAGAATGAAAACTTGGTAACAAGTGAAGGGGGTGGATTGGAATCCACTGCTGCTTCAATGTATATGTAATGATGAGTAATTATAATCAAGGCATTAATCAATCTTTTTCTTTCTAAATATTAAATGAGTTGAATGATTTCTCTAGGCTTGTGAGATTTTACTTTGTTATAGAAGTTACCAGTGTGATTACTGAAATGTTCTTTTCATGTATTCTTTAATGTCTGTATTTGATATCTGAATGCAGTAACAGTTCTTGCTTATTCATCCCAGCTTCCAGAAATGAAATAGGGACTTGTTTTGTGTTTGAGAAAGGTCTTCAACGTGTTAAAACATATAGGGGTCATTGAAGCCAATAGTTTAAGGGACCATTTCTTTGTTAAAGCCTTAGTTTCCTCTAGGCTAAAGTTGAGAGAAAGAACGCATTATCTTGATGTTTTGAGAGGACTCTCATGTTTATAGTTAGAGCCTGGCCAAACCCAACCTTGGAAAAGCTGTGTGTCGGTGTGTGTGTTAGTCTTCTTGGTTACAGGTTAAGGAACCACTGGCATTATTTGAGATTGAGTGAATTGTTGTTCGAGACATGCTGGCGCTCAGCAACCCAAATCTGCAACGGTAACGGGAAAGGAACAATTGGTAACAGGAACAAACATTTGGTAACAAGAATGAACACTGGGTAAAATAACGAACACTGGGTAACAGGAATGAATGCTGGGTAACAGGAATGAACAATGGGTAACAGGAATGGACAATGGGTAACAGGAATGAACACTGGGAAACAGGAATGAACACTGGATAACAGGAATGAACACTGGGTAACAGGAATGAACACTGGGTAACAGGAATAAACACTGGGTAACAGGAATGAAAACTGGGTAACAGGAATACACACTTGGAGACAGGAATGAACGCTGGGTAACAGGAATGAACACTGGGTAACAGGAATGAACACTGGACAAAAAAATAAATTTTTACAACACTTTTTACATAAACAAATAACATCTAAGACATAATTTAGGTAACAGGACACAGTACGTTTAGATTGACCTTATCAGTCTTAGATACAATTTCATAAAATATACAGATGTTAAAATGAGAGGACTTACTTTTGTTCTTCTCATGGCCTGCATAAGATCCAGATGATGCAACTTCCTGTTGAAAATGTGTCTTGTGGCATGTTCCAAGTTTTTTTGAGAGGGCAATGTGTGAGGGTAGCAGGACTGAGTAAAAACCAGTGGACACGACTAAAATGTATATTTTAAATAAAATTGATTTCTTATGGAAACATATTGTAATATTTAAAGCATAGATGGGATATGGAGTCACACAATGCAAAAAAATACATTTCTGAAAGATTTTATTATATTTCATGGTAAAAGTTATGGTTGAGATAGTGGATGCATTTAACAAATGCTATTTTTGAGTGTTCTCTGTAGTTTTTATTAATGTTTTAAATGCTATATTTTAAATTTGCATTTAGACTAATGCTCAAGACACTTTGCTTAATACTAAGTGTATTTTGCACTTTATTAAACAAACAATTTCGTCAATGTTTACTTAAATCAATAGAGGTACATAACAAACGCATTATTACTATAACACAATTGTTTAAGGTATCTCTATAAACATATAAGTCAACCATTTAGTAAACTAGATCAGTAAATTTGTAAAATGTAGCCTTACTTTTAACGATATAGAGCAAATCAGACATTTTCTGAATGCAAGGCGTTATACTTGATTCTTATATTCCGATAACACTAGCCCGATTACTAAAGTCTGAATATAAAATCATTTGATTAATATTAACTAAGACTCCGCCTGATTACATTTTTTATTATTATCATGCAGTAGGGAAATAACCGATGGTGAAAAAAAGGTTAAAAATAACTCAAATTGTTCTGATACCTCACCACAAACTGTTTACATTTATTTAGGCCACTCACCGCTCAGGGAATCTGATCATTTATCTCTGACAGCGGAGAACTTTTAGTTATCTTTTTGAAAGTACATTTGTGATGATTACTACTACTACTAATAATAATAAAATCAAGCGACAATCGTGATAATCATATTTCTGTCAGCAGCGCAAGTGACGGTTATGAGTTGATCTGTATTGACCTCTAGTGGAGAGCCCTGGAACTGCGAGCACATATTAAGGCACAAGTCAAAGAATATTTTATATATATATTATAAAATATTATAATAATATATAAATATATATATATAAAATTTATATATATAATATATTATATTTAAATAAATTTTTGTATATTATATATATATATATATATATATATATATATATATATATATATATATATATATATATATTCCGTATGGCCGTACAGGAAAAAAAAACCCGAGTTACGGTTCAGCTGGTAAAAGTTTTAATAAAAAATGAAATACACAGAAGCACCCAATATTACAGCCGATCATGTACAAAATACAAATGTTTCACAGATCAAATAGATTTTTTTAATCCTCCAGTTTTAACTACTGTAACATTAAAAAAGGATAAAATATACATTTTATTTTGAAAGTGTAAACAATGCGGTTTATTCCAAATCAATGAATTTCCCAATTTGTAACATCACATTTTCCAGTAGATGCTAAAACCTGCCCAACTTTCACATCTAATTACACAAAACATCACACTTAATGCAGATGATACATTAGTGGCACCTACAACAACCTATATATAAAAAAAATATAAATAAAAGACATCTAGCGCTTCTAAAAACACTTTAAGAACTGCTTACTGTGAAAAGTTGTTCCAGTTTCTACATGTAAACGTCCATCATCAGCACCACATATTAATCTTGACACAGCCTGTACCATGTTAAAGATGGGCTTATTTACTGGTGTTATTCCAAAAATTTAAAGAGACAGATCATCCAAAAATGGAAATTCTGTCATCATTTACACACCCTCAAGTCGTTACAAACCTGAGAGATATTTAGAAGAATGACGGTCACCAAAGTTTCGGACCTAATTGACTTCCATATATACATTTATACATTTTATAGGGACCAGAAAATGTTTTGATTAACAACATATTCATGTTTGGGACGACTTGAGGGTGTGTAAATGACAGAATTTCCATTTTTTGTTAACTGTCTCTTTCTCAAAATTTTAGGCTTAAAATACAGACTTAGGAAAGCCATATTTGTGTATTAAAACAGCAAATACTAATAAAAATGACATTAATTCAAGCAGTTCCAATGTACAAATCTTTATAGTCGAGGGAATGTGCATCTGTTAGCACATCTGAAAGAGCAGTATATATATGAAAGGAAGTGACATCACAGCACTTTGAGGAGTAACACATGACAGGAGATCAAAGCCAAACCAGCATTAACAGTAATTCCTTCCACATCATCCTTTAATTCCCACAGATCCAAGCGCAAACTTACACACGGCACATTCCCGCTGATCAACTCTCAGACCCAATTACAATCCTTCCCATAATCCCACTCTCCTAACTTACACAAACCTTCAAAACATCACAAAGACCCTTGACACGTCAACACACCCCTAGGAATAAAACGTAACAGCTTTTAATTGAGAAACATCTCTGCACTTCTCATATGAAAAATCACGAAATATTGTACAAAAATACATGAATCTCCTTGACTAAGTGGTCAAACTGCATGGAAACTGCTGATGATTTACAACAAAAAAGGTTTAAAATAAATCACAGTTGTCCCGTTCTAGTCACAAAATGTCATATTTCGAATGTTCACAGTGTTATTAAGACAATTTCTGTATGTAAACAAATACCAGTTGCTGTAAATAACAGTAATGCAATTTTGTGAGGAAAACGTTCTCTTGACGTTTGATTACAGGCATGTGTGTGTGATTAGCGTACGGCCCAGATATCAGCACACATATCCACACACACACACATATATTTACACATATACAGACTGCATATAAATGAACTCAAAGAGCAAGTGTTATCACAGTTAAAAACTCCCAGTGCAACTAACTAGTGGTTTACCCATGAACACCTGATGCAACGGTTTAAAACTGCAGCGGATTAAAAAAAAGAAAAGGAAAAAAAATTCACATTAAAAGAAAATTAGTCCCAACATTTAGTATGTTAAAACAATACAGAATATAAAAATATAAATAAAATAATTATAATAAAACTATCTCGTGTGGTTGTTTAGGATGAAGTCTTCTGTTCAGGATGAAGTCACTACAGACAAAAACAACAAGCAAATGTACAGAGATATTACTTCTAGGACAAATTCACACCGCGAAATAAATCATTAAAACTAATGATAGTTGGGGGGAGCTGGGAAAGAAACCAATATCACCAGAACAGGTTGTTTAACCATCCAAATGATTTCTAGACAGCTTTATTAAAGGATAATTCTGGTATTTAGCACTTTGAGTCTATTTTCTAGTGTGTTTTGGATGAACTAGAGTGGTGGACACAGAAATGTTGGCGATGGGTCCTGTCTCGACTTTCTGACTCTTTTAGGATCGCCTCTGAGCGCTTCAGAGTGGCTGTCTATGGGCATGCACAAACATGTGCTTAAAACAACCCTTAACGTTCGTTTTCAAAACTGTGACACTCACCGAGTGGTTAGTGGTGTTCGTTGATGATTAAAAACAAATATATCGGCGCAATGTATGATTTCAATCTGTGTTATTTGCAATAGGAACTATTTTTTCAGATACCTCACAACCGCGTATAAACTTCCGCTGGATATTTGAGTCTGAAGCGTTAGCGCACTCCAAACCACTTGATGGCGACAACCACTTTACCGCAGTTGCTCTGCTCACGCTAGCCTTCTGAGAGACGGAGAACCGAGCGAAAAGACTACAACCAAATGTAAACAGACCCCTTTCGGTATCCGGTAGCGCAGTAATATCAACGAGCACTGAGTCCTCCAACAGACATCAATGCGATTTTAAAAAATGGCGAATAAAACACGACAGAAACTGTATTTCGCTACGCTACTTGTTTTGGAACATCAACGAACACCACTAACCACTCGGTGAGTTGCACAGTTTTGAAAACGAATGTTAAGGGTTGTTTTAAGGACATGTTTGTGCATGCCCATAGACAGCCACTCTGAAGCGCTCAGAGGCGATTCTAAAAGAGTCAAAAAGTCGAGACAGGACCCATCGTCAACATTTCTGTGTCCACCACTCTAGTTCATCCAAAACACACTAGAAAATAGACTCAAAGTGCTAAATACCGGAATGATCCTTTAAGTTAAAAAAGTTACCAAGTTCCCCTTTAAATAAGAAAACTAAAATTTAAACAAATGAATAAATAGCACTTATGAAATAAAACAAAGCAAAAAAATAATTAGAACAATAAAACATGACACTTCAAATAAATTTAAAAAAAAATAACGTTTGAAGAAAAAAAAGTAAATTAAAAAAATTAAAACAAAACAGAAATGACACAAAACAAAGACATTTAAAGGTGCTCTATGTAACAATTAGCGGCCTCTAGCG
The DNA here is from genome assembly GCA_036326025.1 of Chrosomus eos. NCBI lineage: Eukaryota > Metazoa > Chordata > Actinopteri > Cypriniformes > Leuciscidae > Chrosomus > Chrosomus eos. Next base: position 29,373,019 of record CM070838.1, read on the forward strand.
GTGATGTTTCAGATTGCAACAAGAGCGCTCGTGCTCGTGTGCGTGTGCGATCTCAAGAGCGAGCATTCACTACCGGCCACGCAGAGACTTTCAACGCAACGGCGAAAGCGTCACACACAGGGTTGCCAGGTCTGCACAACAAAACCAGCCCAATTGCTCATCAAAACTAACCCAATCACGGCCAAAAATAGTCAAATAGCGTTCCCGGGTGTTTCCCCGATAACAATCATGTTCCAGTGGGTAAAACAATCGCGTCAACCCGTGCACTACACAAACAACCCGCGGAAACAGTGCAGGCATATACGGACCTGGCAACACTGACATGCTGGAAACTCCTGTAAACTCCCACTGCAACGTTACAATAATAGGCTACTTTTATCAGCTTGACGTTTAACTAATGCTCTATGCTCGTATGATAACGTTACATTGACTGCATTTAGCCGACATGTGATGTTATCTAGCAAAAGGCATTTCACTAACTATTCGTGTATCTTTCACAATCAGCAATGTCAACATAGGTGAGTGTATACCTGTAATATGATAACGAAAACGTTGAACTAGACTGAACAATGTCAGTGTAACAGTAAGACAGTAAGAAGTAGCATTACTGTACTGAACGTGTCTGGAAATGTTTATTATATACAATATGATAGTAGTGGGATGAGTAACGGTAGACAGTAGATCTAGTACATAAAATAAGTTACACCTAGCTACTTTTTGTTGTTACCCTGGAACAGTCTTTTGTATTCATGTCATGTCTCATGTAGTTTACCTTGCTATTTCATTAGAGTTTACTAATGATTCAAAAGCTCTGCCGAAGTTGATCCGTGTTTTCGTCCTGAGTCGATCAGAATCACGTTTGGCCTGACGAGCTTCGGCAGATAAAACTTTTTTTTGTTTTTTATATATTTGTGGAGTCTGTGTTGTGCTGGAGGCAGGTCGTTTTGGAGTGTTATCAGACTCCATGTCGTTAGCTGAAGTGCCGTCGGTCGCATAGACTGTAAACAAGGAGAGAGGGTCGGGAGCGCGCATGCTAGGGCTGCAACTAACGACTATTTTAATAGTCGACTAGTCACCGACTATTGAAACGATTAGTCGACTAATCGAATAATTATTAAATTTTTCTAAAATTTAGCATGAGATTGCTTTAATTCTGTGGAAAATGATAGTAAACACAAGAAAGAAGGGGTAGGCCTACTTCAATGAAAAATGCATATTTTATATATATATATATATTTTTTTTTTTTTTACCGAAAATACACTTATAAAATGTACATCCAAAACAAAACGTATCGGCTTCCATATTATTTAAATCTTACCGAGGCGAGTCAAACTCTGTTTCATTCAACTGTCCGTGCTTTCTCTTTAAATGTTCGTGCATCACCGAGGTGCTGCCGTGATACGCAAGGACTGCTTTGCAAACCATGCAGTAGGGCTGCAGTACGATATTGGTAAAAAAAAAAATCACATTGCGATATTTTATTTTCCTGCGATATATATTGCGATATAAAAACAATTTCACCAGATGACTTAAATAGCTCTATTTGGAAAGAATGCATTAATTCTAGAATGACTGGGTGGATTTGTCATGGAGTAAATCCACATAGTGTGGATAAACTAATATTAACAAATGTTAACTAATGTAGTTAACTAGACTTTAATAAATGGAACCTTGTTGTAAAGTGTTTCCGATTTTTTTTCCGACATTATTTGAGCACAAATTCACAACCAGTGGTAGTTAGTTAAAAAAATAAAAACGTCGGTCTTCCGACCTTTTACCATCATGCAATCTCAAAGATATTCAGTCAACTCAATTCACTAATATGAGAGAGAGAGAGAGAGAGGACAGTGGTTTCACTCTCTCTGCTCGTTCTCTCAGTTAAACAAGCGCAGCTGTCAGTCATCTACATCACTCACCTGTCAAACTTTTGCGGGACAAACGCATTAGTAAGGCTGACATAAAACAGCGCGCAAGTTCCAGTCTTCTTGCGCTTGATGTTTAAACTGACAGGACTCGCAAAGTGATAAAAATCCGCGAATCATTCACAAGCATTACTGGCCGGGGAGCTGCTGACTCGTAGCATACTGATCATGAATCACGCATCAACTGACATCGCACATATCTGCCTATCATGGATGCTCACATCGCGATATCGATGCTAAAATGATACATCGTGCAGCCCTACAGGTAATCTTTTTATTCACCGTATCCAGGCTAAAATGCACCCAAACTTTAGATGTTTTGGTACGCGCAGCTGCTGCGTTGGACGCCGCCATTTCTGTATGTTATCGCTCAGCAGAGAAGCTAATTCGCATGTGAGACTCTCGGAAGAGAGATGCCTCGGTCGGAAAAAACATGTCTGGCGACAAATTCGACAATGAAATTTATTGTCGACTATTTCTATTATCGATTTTTGTCGACAACGTCGACGAATCGTTGCAGCCCTAGCGCATGCACGTCACATCCGTTGGATTTTGCGGTAAATCCGACCTGGAGACTTCACATATAAATATAAATATTGGCCTTCAGAGGTAATAGCAAAACTCGACAAGTGGATCATTGTAATGTGTGATTACAATCCCTTCACACACAGGCAATAAAAAAAGGATTCATTTTAGTAGAAAAATTCCATATAGCACCTTTAACAAATAAAAAAAATTCATACAGCAAAAATAAATAAATATATGTAACTTTTGAAATAAAACAAAAAACAAATTAGAACAAAGAAAATAAAAATTCACACCTGGAAAAACAAAACAAATATATATAGCAAAATATAAATAAAACAAAAACAACTAAACAAATGAGTAAATAAAAAAAATAATACAAAAAGTCCACCTAAATAAAGACTCAGTAGCTCACCTCCTCCTGTCTCTGTCCCACAGCTGAGGTTCTCCTTCCCCGGGGGAGACACTCGCCCTCTCCTGTCCACCGCAGGCTGGCTCCCCAACACCTTCCTCTGCGTTTAAACACAGCGGGATATTATAGTACAGCTGCATCTGTGTGTAACTACCAGAAGACAGATGTCTGAGTGTATAGAGATCTGACCTTGATGAGGCCGCCGAAGGAGCGCGAGCGAGTGTGTTTTTTACTGGTCGGAGTGGTGTTCTCACTGACAGGAGTCACGGGGGTCGACTGCTTGCCCAGCTGAAATCACATTACACCACACATTAAACAACCACACAATAAATATAGCAAACATTTAGAAAACGTACAATAACAGAAAAAAAGCCACCTCAAGGGGTCTGCTGCCATTAGTATCCGAATAATAATAATTATTGATACTAGTCAACAACAATAAGCATGCTTTATTTTTAAATAAATCACAAATTATAAATAAATCACTACAAAAAGTATGTCCTATAGCATGATCTATTTTGCTTTTTAAAAAACAAAAATTAATAATCATAATAATTTGAATCAATTATTTTGTTGAGTTTTAAAAAAATCTAAAATAATTTATGTAATAAATGTATGCTAACAGAATAAAAAAATGGTATCTCAAGGAATCTGCTGCCATAAGTATAATAATAATACTTATATAATAATAATAATCATCATTATTAAGATAGTAATGAGGCACAATTTTTATAAATCACAAAATAACTAACAATCAGATGAATGACCACCTCAAAGGGTCTGCTGCCATTACCTTAATATTATTAATAGTAGTTATTAATATAAATAAGAATGATTTTTCCCCCTGAGCCTCTTCATTTTGGGGTCACATTTGGTGTCTTCAAATTCAAAAGTGACCGAAGCCTTGAAATATAACTTTTTTTTCTTCAGGAAAATCAATGTAATATATTTTTGTTCAGTACTTTTTTTTATTATTTAGAATTTTGAGGGTATTTTATAATACAATGCAATATTTATAATATTTTCCCCCAATACAATTCACTACATTTTTCAATAAATGCAATATTTCAAATTAAATAGAGTGAACGACTTTGAAATCATTCAGCTAATTACAGCAAACATTTATAATATATATAATAGAATTTAAAAAAAAAAAAAAGAATAAAAGCAACCTCAATGATCTTCTGTCAGACTCATTAGTATAATAATACTAATGAAAATCATAGTTTTGAATAAAACCCGCCCAGGCGTGGCCTCACCTGTCTGATGAGCTTCTTCTTCTTGGCGGAGTGTGGCATGTTGTCGGTGACGTGTCGATAGAGCTCTCTGAGGGCCTCTTCTGTGTGGTTCTCCGAGTCTAACGGCACTCGTGCTCCGCTCCTCTTACAGGCCGTCACCAGAGGAGGGCCGCTGACCGCCAGCAGCTCCAGATCATCCTACATCAGCAGTCCTCAACACAGTTATTCACACCAGAACATTTACTACGCTTCAATCAGAGCTCAGACTGGCTCATACACGGCACAAACCTTGGAGTGAATCACTTTGGTGTTGGCGAACTGAAGTCTGGCGTGTTCCCGCAGATACGCTGGTGCCTTTACATGAGAGAAGACGACAAGAAGACCGTTTCATTTCACACATAAACATCCTTTAAACGTCACATCAGTGTTGTTTTTGTTAACTAAAACTGTTAAAAATTGACTTCAAGAATTGAAATAAAGCTGAAATTAAAAAAAAACGAGATTTTTCATCTTAAACTAGTCAAGGCTCAACATTAACGCTTGCCCGGGACAAGTGGATTTTTTGAATGGGCAGCCGAAGAACAAAAGAAACTCAGTTAACACACTGCGGTAAAACATTAAAAATGTGGGGTTTTTACAAGTAAAACATATGATAAAGTTAAGCAACATCAATGAAAATGTGACACTGATTTCATAAGACCGTTTTTCATATGACAGTTCAAAAAACAAGTAGTTAATATAAGTAACTTACATTTCGACGCAATATTGACAGTTTTTGCTCTATTTCAGCGGCGAAGATAGTTCCACACCAAGATCACAGCAGAACCGCAGCGCACTCACAGCGACACTGACCGCGTTTCTAATGAATCGCTTATTGCCACGGCAACATTTCTAATTTAAGTTGTTCAACTAATATTTGGATTCTATTTTATTTCAGCTTTATTCAATTTTACAGAAAGGTTTTTAATAACTTTGGTTTCAGTTAACGATAATAAACCCGACGAACAAAATTAAAAAAATATTTCCTTGGCAACTGACTGAAATAAATAAATTTAAGCTGAAGTACTAAAATGAATAAACCTGAAATAAAAATAAATTAAAGCTAAAAAGAAATATTTAAAAAAATATATAAGTTACAAAAGCACATAACAAAATGAATTTAAAAAAAAAACCTATCATAATGAAAATATAAAAACGCTCAATCAAAATATTAACAAAAACTATAATATATATAAACAGTACAACATTTTTTGTAGCCCTCAAACCGTATTCACTTTATAGCCCTTAATCCTGTAATTGTGGACAAATGTGGGCACAGAGGACTCAGGTGTGATCCTAATTTTTATTTATTATAAATGTTATATCACTTTCTTCGATAAAGTTTTGTCTATCCATTTATGATGTTTTTCTTTATTTTAGGGGGTATTTTTGAATTTATTTACTTCAAAAAGTACCATATTTTCTATAAAAAAACTAAACATAAAAATAAGCATAATTTAAAAATTTTTTAACTACATTAAAATATCATTCCAATAAGTTCTTAGAGCTAAAACCTAAAGATGAAGTGACTTTGCTGTCACCTGGTGTCTTATTTTGGCTTATTTTAGAATGCTCTAAATTACAGTTTTCCCCATTCATTTCTATGGGTGCCCATTTTTGACCCAAATACAGGATTAAGGAGTTTTGTTTTTTCACCCACTTAACATTGTAGAATTGAGTCAAAAATAAAATTGTGTGTGTTCAGGAGGCAAATTTAGGAAAAGTAGCCAAGTCTTGTACCGCTCAGATCAAGGGAATTATTTTTACAAAAATAAATCAAGACTATTTTGCCCACATTTGTCCAGAATACATGATATTGTATCAGATAAAAAGGCTGCATTTGGAAGAGAGGAAAAAGTACCCGAAAGATCTTCTGTGAATGTTTGATGAGAAAAGCCATGCCGCTGTTTAGCTTCTTCAGGTTCTCCTGAAGGTCACTGGCGTTCATCTGAAGAAAGCAACACATGAAACATGACGTACAATTGGACGTTTAACAATTTTAAAACAAGCAAACCGACGCCGTACGTTCTTGGGCCAGATGACGTGTGGGGCGAACATGAGTGCCAGGTTGTGCGCGGACATCTTGTTCTTGTCCTGTTGTTTGGCGGTGTGATAGAGCAGGTCCAGCAGGAGCTTGAGGAGCGTCCGGTTAGCCGTGGGCAGGAGGAGCAGGAGCAGCTGTAGGGCCTCGATCTGACGCTCCTTATCCGGCAAACTCGTCTTATTCCCTCGCTCGTCGAACAGGTTGAGCTCTGCAGAGAGGAGCAGATGGAGCTCGAGCGGGGAATGACGGACAGCAGTGGGTGAGGTGTTGGGAAAGCGGACCCACCTGTGATCTTCAGGTGAGCGTGGAGGTGTCGCTGCGTCAGCAGGGGCTCGGGCAGTTCTCCCAGAAAGCCTTTGAGCAGCGTGGCCACGTCATTGGGATGGAAGTCACCGGAGGCGAAGTCAATGTCGGCTCCCCCGTTGAGCTGCTCCCTCAACGTCTGCTGTCTCAGGCTGTTCCCAGGGACCCGGAAAAGACCCTCTACGTGCAGATCTGCAGGAAAACAACCGGAACGTCTCAGTTTCTTGGGCTGCACGACATTGGAAAAGACGGACACTGCAAGATTTTGTTTTTTCTGCAATATACTGCGATATGAAAACTATTTCACCAGATGATGTAACCCTCTGGTGCTTTTTTATTTCAATGAAATTAATGTAGTATATTTTGGGTCTATTTTGTTTTTTGTTTTTTAGGGGATTCTTATGATACTAAATTATACTTATGCAGTAGTTAAAATGCATTTGTGTTTTGAGCATAAACCTGAAAATTGTCATAAATTTTGAATGCTTTAGTTCAGAGCACAGATTTAAGTTCGGTCTCTTTTTAAAGAGGACACTTGACAGATTATTGCTGAAGTGAAAAGTTAAAAAAAAATGTTAAACAAGTTTAATTTTATAGTTATGAAAAATACAACAAAAAAAATTACTATTTTCAATTGACCGTTCGCAAAAGCCACGCCCCCTAGTTATTGTTGCTACGCCCGTCAAACAAATGGTCAAACACGACCAGCGCCACAGATTGCCATGAATGGAAGAGGTATACCCGTGCGTGTCAGTGACCTTTTTTCGAGCAATTACCTCCGCGATATCCTCCAGATCGAGGCAAAATGGGTTACAGTATGCAGTGGAGGGATATATTCAAAATATAAAAATACGCAAAGGAGACATGACTACTATTGAGGCTAAATTTATACCGGTCTCAAGCGAAATCTGAGAAACCCCATGACCTGTAACGTTACCTCAAATGCAACCAGTAAATTACAGCCTTGAAGAAGATTTAATACGCTGGTTCAGTCGCTAATTGTTTGGAGTTAGAAATATATAATTCGCGCTGCATATTTAGTAATTTTGCCTCAGATACAGGATTATACATTCGCTTTAACAAGCAGGTTTTTCATTACCACGGCAACCGCTTGCGTGTCATGCTGAATCCGATTTTCGTGTTTAAAAAGTAACTATACATAAGAGACGGAAAGATGCAGATAACCATACATTTAAGGTTATTTCTATTCATTACGATATTGATTACGTTATATGAACTGATGTTGTCAAGTAAGCTTCATGCGTTCCCCGTTGCGAGCGTGCACTCTTCTAAACTGTAGTCTACAGGTCCTGCACTGCTAGTGACTGCTGCTCATTTCCCCCCGAAAATATCACGTTAACAACAACCCTTTAGAAAACGTACTTCCTTTGTGGATCCTCTTGATCTGCTCTCTCCATGTTTCTTTGACTAATCTCAGTGTGTCAGTCTCATGCACGCTGTTCGCGAGTGAACCATGTTCGACACATGTAACTGGGAGTGGGGCCGTCCACACTGTTTTATCCATCGTAGGCACCGTTCACGTTGTGTTTTCGGCTTTGGGAACGAAAAGAACACAACTCCTCCAGACAATCTCTCGGAGTATCTAGTGTCCGGTTTACAAACGCAGTGGGCGCACCACTTCACCAGCTTGCTTGGAGTCAATGTTTGACGGAGCTGCTCACATAGTAACGGTTGCTATGATGTGTGATTGGACAATGGCCGTTTTGGGGGAGGGGCCTGCGAACGGTCAATTCTCATATATATATATATATATATATATATATATATATATATATATATATATATATATATATATATATTTAAAAATATGATTTAATCTAAAACTGTGAGAAATCCAAAGCCATAAATTAAACAAGTTGTGTTCCAAATTTGAGGTTGATATCTCAAAATATTAACCTTCAGTAAGATTTTGTTTGGCTGCAGTACCAAAAGTTTCCACTAGATGAAATTAATCTCGCATTCGTTTCCAATGCTCATTTTGGACTGCGAGTAGCACAGGATTTTTTTTCAGGATCATTTAACCTTTTTGAATCATGCCCATTTTTTTAACATAGCAAGTGCCAAAACATTTACTAAGTTTCATATCATTCGGATGAAGCCAAAATATTAACAACAAAAAAACTAAAATGTAAAAAAATGACAGAAGAGGATCAGTTAACTTATATAGCTCTATTCAGAAAGAATAAATCATGATTTTGTAGGGCAGTACATCTGCATAGGCGAGCGCGAACTAGGGCTGCACGATTATGACACATCGATTATTTCCCTTGATATTCTAATTGCTAAATATTCGTATTAATTTATATTAAAACACTTGTGTGGGGGGCAACAGCATGTCATATTCTTTATATAGATTAAGCATCCAAACCGGTTCATAGAGGGCGCTGTTTAAAAGCAGAACCTGCTCTATCACACCGCCAAACAGGACTAAAACAAGATGTCTGCCTGCAGGACATAACGCATCTATGGTCACTAATATTACTATGGTCAAAAATTGTAAAACACGCTATAGTTGCCAGCTGCCACTGTGTCAATCATCGCAATTGTTAATTGTAATATCAGACTTCTCTTGTAGACCAGTCAAGGAACATTTTAACTGTACGAGTTTTCCTTTTGTATCAAGCAGCAAAGCATGGCGTGTTTGAGTTCATTTGCCTCACATTGAACATGCAGCGATTTAGCGATGCACACATGTTGCTATTCACTGTAATTCCACGAGCAAAATCCATCAAAATCATTTGAAAAGCAATCAGGAATTTTAAAGGTGGGGTATGGGATTCTCTTCTTTGTCCATTTTTTTAAAATCACTTAAAATCCTATTCCTAACCCACTTACAGCCACTAAGTTAGAAGCACTGAAATGAAAATTAAGCAATTTAATCATCTGTGGAACGAGCAGGACTCGAAAAACTCCAGCCAATCATTTCCAAGACCACCTAGAATCATTGGACAGTAAGTTCATCAATCAAACGGTCGTACCATACCCCCCTCCCCCCATCCCCTTCACGCGAATCAGGGCCAGCGTTGGAGGGAAAGAAGGTAGGACCATTTGAGTTGTGTATTTTCAAAATCTGCCGGCCGTTTTGCAAATCCACACACCCCACCTTTAAGTAAGAGCAAGACATGTGGGCGTAATTTGGTTGTTCTTGATTAAATATCCTGGACTTACTTTTGCTGAGGTAGATGATGAGTTGATATATGTGGGCTATTCCTTCCTCCGTGAGCGGCATGCCAAACACAACACCTTTATCTGCCAAATAAAGAAGATGCAAATCAGTTTCTTACAATGAAACATCTCTCCAATCATTTTTTTTAGCTTGCTCACTGGGAATTGGAAGGCAATGTTTCTATTCAGCTGAATAAACTTAATCTATATAAACTTTACTTAGTCTGAAGGGGGGAAATATGCTGTCAGCTTAACAGAAAATATATTCCTGAAAATATTTAAATAATTTGCATTGTCTTCAGTTATTATGTGTCATGGAATATTGCAATAAATAAAAGCAAAATTAAATGTATACATAAATAAGACCTGAAATACTTTCACGTATGTTTTCATGTAAAATGTTAAATACTCATTTATTGATAAACCTAATGAATTATGAAATTAAATATACCTTAAAAATAAATGTAATGTATTTATTTATGTAAAATGCAAAATGTATGCATCATGTTGTTTTTCATTTCAAGGATACACTACGGATATTGAAAGAAGTCTGTCCTTTCTGTTTACCGAGGCTGCATTTATTGATTAAAAAACACAGTAATATTCTGAAGACTTTAGAGGACAAAAATGTCTGTGTAAAAAAAAAAAAAGTGTCTCAAAAATGTGAAGCTTTTGAGCACAGACTTAATTTTCTTTCATTTAAAAGTCTCATTTTAAAGAGCAACCTTGACAGATTGTCCGATTATTGTTGAAGTGAAAGTACTAAAAACAAAAGTGAAAAAACTAAGAGGTTCAAGTTTATGAAAATGATTTATGAACATTATTTTATATAAAATGTATATTTAGACTCAAAAACTGCTAGAAAATCAAAGTGTCATGTTTAAAATTTGAGGTTTATATCTCAAAAAAATTAGCTTTTGTTTTGAAACATATGATAAAGTTTCAACTTTTGCTTGGGTGCAGTACCCAGCTTTTTTAGATTAGATGCCAGCAGGATTTGTGATTTTGCAGTACATTAGATTTTCTCTCTCTCAAATATTACACACAGTTGTTTTAGTACACACACACATCACACTCTTACATCCATACCAACACACCTGCACAATTATAGCTGCATAATTTATCCAATTGGCTCTACTATACACAGAAGCAGAAAACAGGAAAATAGAGTATTTTCTTTATAGGCTAAAACTAAAAAAAATGACGCCATCTTGTAAAAATAGTAAAAGTTTCCATTTTTAAGCTTTGCCAACAGAATGAGAGTCTATTAACAAAGACTGCATCCTTTTTGCATCAGTTTAAATGGGACATTTTTGTCTTTAAGGTCCTAAGTGGAACTATTTTGTGTGTACCTAGTTTAAAATAGATTTACAAAAGGAAATGAGGGTGAAAAGGTAAAAGTCGTTATAACAGTTGGCTATAACACAGACAAAATTATAAACAAGTATGAAAAAACTGAAAAAGACAAAAATGTTTAAGAATGTATTTAGGGTTGAACGTGTTGCATTACTTCTATACTAGAGTCTTCCTTTGATTTGGGAACCAAATACTGTTGGTCACACAGTGAAACCAGTGAGGTCCTGACTTTAGTTTCACTCATTACTGTTGGCTAGCCGGTAATGAATCTAGAGCTAGCCGGTCGATAGCAGGAGCTGACGGCGGGAAACTGACTTGAGGAGCGATCAGAGAACTGATGATGTAATTCTCAGTCTGAAGGTTGTTCAATAGATTCAGTCAATAGAGTCTGAAAGTCTTCCCGCAGAAGAATCACCGGCGCCTCCATTAGAAGCTCAAAGGCATATTGACAATGAACTGGTTGTAAATCTCTCCAACGCATGAGGAATAATTTATGCAGGCAGAAAAGGAAAAGAAACCCAACAAGGAAACTAGCCACAAGAACCCCGCTGACCTTTGCGTTTGAGGAAGTTGAAGGAGCGGAAGAAGCCTCCGGCCGCAGTGCCGTTGGGAGTCTTGGGCTCCTCGTCCAGTAACTGTGAGAATTCGGCCCCCGGGAGGTCGAGGAGGCGCGTGATGTTACTCAGCACCAGCTCGGTGAAGGCCTCGGGTCGCTCGTGACGCAGCTTCTCCACAAAGAAGTCTGGGTTAAAGATGATGGGCAGCCGGCCGTCTCTCCCACCGCCCGCTTCTGACTCAGGACTGTTCACGACATTGCACACCGTGCCCCTGTGAACACACAAACATGACTTAAAGGGATAGTTCATGACCATGATTTACTCACCCTAAAGTCACCGTTAAATTTACGGAAAAACTGGTAGCTATGGTTACCAGAAATTTACCGTTCAAAATACGGTAGCAACATTTTATGTTTTACAGACTTAGCTTAAAATTTACAGCAATAAACCGTATTTCATGATCTGATATAATGTTAATTTACTGACCAATTGAAGTATTAATATCGGTTTTGTACCATTGTAATACACTGACAGCCAATAATCACAACAGAGATGAGAGTCACATGATCAATCAAAGCTCATCATAAGCAGCACTTCCTCAAGACAGTTAATACTAATACAGAAGCTGCACAGTGTCATTCACATAAACATTAAACACCACCATGGTAACATGTTGAAATTTTAAAAATGCAATAAACATTAGGCTAATTTAACATTAAATGTAACATAAAACCCTAATGTACATAACTGATTAGAAACAAACTAAGAAAATTATGAAGAAACAGTTATAAAAATAAGAATATATCAAGTGTCATGCAGGGAATTGTGGGAATGTCAAACAGTTTTTCACTGTAAATTATACAATGACTTGTTCTTTTTCACTTCCAAAACCTGTAAATTTACATTAAATGTACCATTATACATATCAGTTATTTACCGTAAGGAAACTTTCTTGTCTTTTACCATTAATCACAATCATTTTTTAGTGTAGGTGTATGTATATGACACTTTTTTTCATACGAATACAATTGAAGTTCAGTCTGATATATATATATATATATATATATATATATACACTGCTCTTCCAAGCTTTATAATGGCAGTAAATTTGCAACCAACAGTTTAAAGCTCAAAAAAGTGTGTGCATCCATCCATGATTTTTTTTCACAATTATATTTGTGAAATTTTTTTAAATAGAAAAATATATTTTAAAAAATGTATTTACACTCATATATACTTAAGATGTAAGGAAAATATGTTATTCATCATTTTTACTTGATGGTTTACACCATGAGACACCACAAAATCAAGTTGAATTTGAACTTCAAAATGTTATAACTTGCGTTTTCAAACTAGATTTTTCCTTTTCTTTTGAAGGCCTTAAACTGTAAATGAACATATAATTTGTAATTTTATTCAGCAAAGATGTTGATGGAAGCCTTGAATGAAGAATCAAGAGCTTGAACTTGTGTAATTACTTCAGAGCAAGTAACTTACAAGCACGTATCGATATGTTGGTGATTCTGAGGGTTTTAAAACACGGGAGACTCCATAATGACTGTAATAACATAAATCATCTGTTGTTCTCTATAATTGGTATTGTTCTGTGGTTGGCATTTCACTTTACCAAGCATTACCATGGTAAAACGCTTAGAAAACATGTAGCCTAATCTGTCTGAATCTACTGTCAGTGTCACTTGACAGTGTCAGTTTCGATGGCAGTGAAAAGTACAATGATTGTTTCAGATGGTAATACCATGGTACTATTACGCCCAGAAAGATTCACATTCGTTTCGGAAAGAAATTTACATGGTTTTATACGACTCTTCAATGAATACCATGGTATTACCATGGTACTTTTTGTTTATACCCATTCAAAGTTACGACTTTAAAGAAGAATCTATATATCTAGATGTATCTATGTATGTCTCTACAGTAACTTAGGTTATGTGGCAGGAACTGTTGTTACAATGTTATTTTTTCTGTTATTTGAGTTTCATACTGTAACGTCACCAGGCACAAAGCATTTCGTATAAGAGTAAGACACTACGTTTCTACCTCGGTGCTCCTATCCAGCAGTTTATTTTCAGTTATTCAAAAGTATAAATATTTTACTGTATTTTCAGACTATGTATATTAAACGAACATTTTTATACATAAATATTGGTTACCTTCTGTCTCGTTTATTTACATCGGTGTCTTTCTCGGCGGCCATCTTTCATCTCCAGTTTGAATCCGCCGCTGCTGAGGCGTTAACCGACGCTTAATCATGATTGGCCAGTGAGGGGAAAGTAGGAGGGGCTCTGGAGCCAGGCGGGTTTTCTGAGCGCTGATTGGTCCGTTCAAATGTCTGCAGTGTACGCTACAGTTCTGAGATCAGCCATCTAAAGTCTTCTGTAGCAGCCAGGAGGTTGTTATTTAAATAAAATATATAACATTTTAGCAATAATAAAAATATAAAATAGTATTATATATATATATATATATATATATATATATATATATATATATATATATATATATATATATATATATATATATATATATATAAAAGCGACCCTTTAAAATTTTATAATATTATTTTTATATTAATATATTAATATTTATACATTTTTTAGTATTGCTAAAATGTTGACACATTCAGGTGTTAAGCAGCTAGGCATTTTAAGTGGTATTGTATGCACATTTATAGAAATGCAATCAACACTGCTGTGCATAGCAATCATACATTTATTTTAAATAAAAAATAAATAAAACAAACATTTGATTCTGGCAAAAAAAGACACAAGATTCACATGAAATATGCATCATCTACTGAAAATATTATGATAGTCTATAAATGATTGCATGGTCAATTAAAAAAAGTGTTCAAACGTCTTATCATCAGAAATAAACTGCATTAATGGAATAAATAAATAAAAAATATATATGAATTAATTCTTTTATGAGAATGTAAAACATTTTATCAGTGCTCCATTGCGAATACCAACAACAGTCCCACTTTTGCATAGTTCATATGTCAAATTCCATTGATATGCATATATTTACAATAATTAAGAAATGTATTACAACACAACCGAATGAATAACATCTGACATGAATAATTTTTGTAGATTGTGCTTATAGAGTTTTCACACATTCTGGAAACACAATGGTGACATGATACATAATGTTAGTTAGTGCACTTAAACAAATTACAATTGACAGACAAATTAAAAACAGAAAGATTCACATTTTAAGTACATTTTATGTTGAACTGTCTTAAAATATCTAATCACATTTATTTAAAATATATATATATATATATATATATATATATATTATATATATATATATATATATATATATATATATATATATATATATATATACAAAATGCAAAGACAGTGGCGTATGACAGTTGATCTTTAAAGATATAATTTCCTCCTCAGGGTGTGGAATAACGTGGCATGCTCACATTTGCTCCAGTCATTTGTAGATACAAGATGGAGGAGGTCATCAAGCACAACAGACCAAAAACTGTTGTGTAAAATATTGGCGAGATATCATCATACAGAGCTAAACTACATGATCCAACATATGCATGGACTCCATGATGGCCTCATCCTGAGCACAAATGATTGGTAAAAAGATAAGATACAAAACAAAGAACATATTAAATATCAGGTCATGTAGGTATCAGCCAAATTCATTTTAAATGCATTTTGGAGTGTTAAATTAACTTATAACGAGTCTTTATAATGAGTAGTCACATTCACAATCATCAAAAAGTCACAATATTTCTATTTAATACCAAAAGCATAAAAAATATAGAAATAATAGTTTGTTTTTGGTGTCGCCCTTGTACCGTTTGACACGATTCCAGGAATTCCTCTATTGTGACGATGCCGTCATTGTTGCGATCCATTTTCTGAGTGCAAACAGAAAAACAATTAATAATTAGAGACCTATATTGTGCCAGAAACATGGCGAGCATTAGAAATAATAATATTTAAATAATACATTAAATAAAAATAATTAGTTTTATGTATGTACTCCTAGCTAACAAAAATACATTCTAAGAACGTTTTGCAAAACGTTGAAAACATTATTTCTGGATGTTCTCTAAACGTTCAAATGTCCAGATTTTTATTTTCTTGATTATGCAATTTTTTTTGGAACATAACTTTTGAATCCAGTAGTAACATTTAAAAAACATTAAATGAACATCCAGTTAAAACTTTTCAGAAAAAAATGTTCAATGAACGATGTACAAATAATGTTTAAAGAACATTATCAAAGACCAAATAACTTTGAGCGAATGCTTTATTAATGTCACTGGAAGAATGTTTGCTCAATAATCCTCCCCCATTATGTGTGGACACGCCCCCTACTGCTGATTGGCTCACTCTGTCTCCTCCCCCATTATGAGTGGACACGCCCCTTACTGCTGATTGGCTCACTCTCTCTCCTCCCTCATTATGAGTGGACACGCCCCCTGTTGCTGATTGGCTCACTCTCTCCTCCCCCATTATGAGTGGACACGCCCCCTGTTGCTGATTGGCTCACTCTCTCCTCCCCCATTATGAGTGGACACGCCCCATACTGCTGATTGGCTCACTCTCTATCCTCCCCCATTATGAGTGGACACGCCCCCTACTGCTGATTGGCTCACTCTCTCTCCTCCCCCATTATGAGTGGACACGCCCCTACTGCTGATTGGCTCACTCTCTCTCCTGCCCCATTATGAGTGGACACGCCCCCTACTGCTGATTGGCTCACTCTCTCTTCTCCCCCATTAGGAGTGGACACGCCCCCTGCTGCTGATTGGCTCTCTCTCTCCTCCCCCATTATGAGTGAACACGCCCCCTGTTGCTGATTGGCTCTCTCTCTGTCCTCCCCCATTATGAGTGGACACGCCCCCTACTGCTGATTGGCTCACTCTCTCTCCTCCCCCATTATGAGTGGATACGCCCCCTACTGCTGATTGGCTCACTCTCTCTTCTCCCCCATTAGGAGTGGACACGCCCCTGCTGCTGATTGGCTCTCTCTCTCCTCCCCCATTATGAGTAGACACGCACCCTGCTACTGATTGGCTCACTCTCTCTCCTCCCCCATCATGAGTGGACACGCCCCCTGCTGCTGATTGGCTCACTCTCTGTCCTCCCCCATTATGAGTGAACACGCCCCCTGCTGCTGATTGGCTCTCTCTCTCCTCCCCCATTATGAGTGGACACGCCCCCTACTGCTGATTGGCTCTCTCTCTCCTCCCCCATTATGAGTGAACACGCCCCCTGCTGCTGATTGGCTCTCTCTCTCTCCTCTCCCCATTATGAGTGGACACGCCCCCTACTGCTGATTGGCTCACTCTCTCTTCTCCCCCATTAGGAATGGACACGCCCCCTGCTGCTGATTGGCTCTCTCTCTCCTCCCCCATTATGAGTAGACACGCACCCTGCTACTGATTGGCTCACTCTCTCCTCCCACATTATGAGTAGACACGCACCCTGCTACTGATTGGCTCACTCTCTCTCCTCCCCCATTATGAGTGAACACGCCCCCTGCTGCTGATTGGCTCACTCTCTGTCCTCCCCCATTATGAGTGGACACGCCCCCTGCTGCTGATTGGCTCACTCTCTGTCCTCCCCCATTATGAGTGAACACGCCCCCTGCTGCTGATTGGCTCTCTCTCTGCTCCCCCATTATGAGTGGACACGCCCCCTACTGCTGATTGGCTCTCTCTCTCCTCCCCCATCATGAGTGAACACGCCCCCTGCTGCTGATTGGCTCACTCTCTGTCCTCCCCCATTATGAGTGAACACGCCCCCTGCTGCTGATTGGCTCTCTCTCTCCTCCCCCATTATGAGTGAACACGCCCCCTGCTGCTGATTGGCTCTCTCTCTCCTCCCCCATTATGAGTGGATACGCCCCCTACTGCTGATTGGCTCACTCTCTCTCCTCCCCCATTATGAGTAGACACGCACCCTGCTACTGATTGGCTCACTCTCTCTCCTCCCACATTATGAGTAGACACGCACCCTGCTACTGATTGGCTCACTCTCTCTCCTCCCCCATTATGAGTGAACACGCCCCCTGCTGCTGATTGGCTCACTCTCTCTCCTCCCCCATTATGAGTGGACACGCCCCCTGCTGCTGATTGGATACAAGAGTGTTTTGGTGCACATGGTTCCTTCCGATCCATTTTGGTTTTTTTCTCGTTTTTACACAGCCAGTACACAATTTTATTTTTCAGCACACACACAGGAACAGACATGGTGCAAATATTCACGAAATTGTTTTTTTGGGTGTAGATTTCAATTTCCAACAGTGTTTCTCAGAAATCGCTTACTGTGCCTTTAATTTGAAACAAACTGCAAGAATGTATATTTTATGGTTACATTATCACTATCAAACTTCAATTTAAACAGTTCAACAAATATATATTGCAAAACTAATAAATAAAAAATCGTAATATACTTTTTAAGACTGTAAAACATTTAGTTTTGACATCCTTTGGGGCGTCCAGCTTTAATTCTATGAATCTCTGCCTTGTGAAAGAAGATACTTAAAAATACCTTGAAGAAACTTTCGACATGTTCTGTAGGTGCACTGTCCTTCATATACGGATGCGTATACTTCCCCATCATATCATAAATGGACTTCATAATGTCATTCATCTCCTAAAATAGACAGAATAAATGAATGAATACAGTAATGGGTCCACAATGGACGGCTAAATGGCCGAAATAAACGTTAAAATAATCTCAAAATACCTTTTAAAATACATAAAGTACCTCTTTAGTGATGCAGCCATCTTTATTGAGATCATACAAACTAAAGGCCCAGCACAGTCTCTCGGTGACGGTCCCACGCAGAATGTTGGACAGGCCGACCACAAAGTCCTGCAGCCAATGAGAAATAAGAGAGAAAGTACAAAATAAATACGTAACATATTTATGATAATAATAGCAAATTATCTATTGATTAGGCTACATAATCCGATATTTGTGAAAATAACAATTAAAAAAAATCAATGCTACTATGGCATAAAATCCATGTAATTGACTTGAACTTACTTTTTACATAACTATTGTATTACTATATGGTTTAAAATGAATTAAAATATGTATATGGATATGAATAAACTGACCTCAAAACTAACGGCTCCATTCTTGCGTCGATCAAAAGCCTCAAACAGGAAATGAGCATATGCACTAGAATCTTCAAAAGATTGAGCGTAAAACATTAATTTGAGACACAAACAAGGGATTTATAAAGGCCAGGTCTAAATTCGATTAATTAATGAGTTGGAACAAATGAATTTAATTGAATCACCTTCATGCTTTATTCACTCACCTCCTTGAGGGAAAAAGTGAGCGAAGATTAACTTAAACGTCTCTTCATTTACTGCTCCAGTGGGACATTCCTAAGGCACAATACAATACTCATAAACAAAAATATACTGAAAGAATATTTACATATTTACAATATATTTCATAACAATAAAATAATTTTTAAGAAGAAAACGTCCCAAACCATTTCATGTGTTCTTTAAATGGGCCAACCTGACAATTTCGTACACATTCATACAACCTGATTTGTAGGAAAGCATATGATCTGTACAATAAAAAACTAGACATAAACCTGCAACGCTAAACAATCAAATGGGGCATGAGCGGGTCGTAAAAAAAGTGTACGAATGAGATTTTTGAATTTATATGAAATCGCCACCAATTCGTCAAAAATAGTTATGTATTTTCATGGTACTGTTTTGGGAAAAACAGATTTCCCAACTGAGACTGTCAGCAAACCCCCAAATCATGAGTAATCTTTCCTTATATATGAAGAGGTTTGCAATCACAACAGAAGTTTGTTTACATTTAGGAGTCTTAAAGGTACAGTAACTTTTTTTTTTGCCTGTTTAATAGAGTGCATTAGTGCCTGCCCACTTTTTCAGTAGCGTTGATTCCCAAAGTGTTTCTTCTATAAATTTCTCCCATAGGGATCTCAAAAAAGTCTTTGTTAACGCATTATAATGCATGAACCAACCAGCTACAAGGTGAATCACAACATTACAAACTTTGATTTGAATCAAAAAACTTTTTGAAAATGTAACAAAAGACAAAGTTAAAAGACTATATACTTAACGGCTTTTGAAATATATATTTTAAGTTTTATTGCAAATTTAGCATATCAATTCAAATATTGAAGTATTTTGTAAGGAGTGGTAAGGAGGTCGACTGGATTTCATCATTCGCAGTGCTTCATGGGAATTGTACAGTAACTACTGAGGCTGACTCCCATTCATCCGGCCACCAGAGGGAGCTCTTTCCCAAGTATTGACCCTGAACTGTTTCATTGGCGGTGAATCCCTGTTTGCCACATGTATAAATAGCCATATTCATGCCACTGCACTTTGCAAAATATTGCTAATTTCCATTGCCTGCTGTTCTCGTCTATTGTTTTGACCTTAATGCCTGTTTCCTTGGATATAATTAGTTGGATTGCACTTCTGCTTTGTTTGCCTGGTTGAATTATCAAGTTACAGAATTGCTGCCTTAGTTTATATCTCTGCATATCCCTTTTCAATTTGGATTTGTCTGCTGTGTGATTTTACAAATATGTTTGCGACGATGCTGTGTGCCTGGGTTAAATCCACTTGTTGTATGCGTACATATGTGTGAACTATGGCGAGAAGAACCAAGTAGAAGTAGAAGTTATGCTTGAGCATTTCGTCCTTTTTAGGGTTGCATCTTGTGACATCACGTCCAGTTTTTGGTTTGTTTAGGTGTCTTTAGTCCATGTAGTGTTCATCTCTCAGATGAACCGCACCAGAGTTCGCTTTAAAGGATTAGTTCACTTTTAAAAAATCTTTTGCTGATAATTTACTCACCCCCATGTCATCCAAGATGTCCATGTCTTTCTTTCTTCAGTCGAAGAGAAATTAAGGTTTTTGATGAAAACATTCCAGGATTTTTCTCCATATAATGGACTTCAATGGGACCCAAACGGTTCAAGGTCCAAATGACAGTTTCAGTGCAGCTTCAAAGGGCTTTAAAAGACACCAGACGATGAATAAGGGTCTTATCTAGCGAAACCATCGCTCATTTCAAAAATAAATAAAAAAGTTTTATAAGCACAAATGCTCGCCTTGCTCTGTTCTGTGATGCACGTTCGTGACGTCACGTAATACGCAATTACGTTGAGACTCTCCTGTTCGAACTCTTTTCGAACTCTCGAATCTTTTTTCGAGTCATTTCGTTCATTCAAGTGGCTTTAAACGTTATACTTCTAACCGCCAAATTCCCCGAACACATCCACGTATGCAATCTTGATCATATTCTGAATAAAGAAATCATTATAATGCAGTCAAAAATAATTTAAAGAGAACATAAATAATTAATTTACCTTCCGAGTCTTTCGTTCATTTGTCACGTGACAGACGCAATGAACGATCGTTCATGAATGACCCATCACTAGAACAGAGAAAGGCGAGCATTTTGCTTATAAAACTTAAACTTTTTTTATTTATTTTTGAAATGAGCGATGGTTTCGCTAGATAAGACCCTTATTCATCGTCTGGTATCGTTTTAAAGCCCTTTGAAGCTGCACTGAAACTGTCATTTGGACCTTGAACCGTTTGGGTCCCATTGAAGTCCATTATATGGAGAAAAATCCTGGAATGTTTTCATCAAAAACCTTAATTTCTTTTCGACTGAAGAAAGAAAGACATGGACATCTTGGATGACATGGGGGTGAGTAAATTATCAGCAAAAGTTTTTTTTAAAGTGAACATCCTTTAATCAAACCAAACCTGTCAAGTGTAAACACACACCCTTATTGTTGTGTCTATTAACAGGTCAAACTGGTGAGGGCGCTAGGTTTCTTACGTTTTTGAAACTTCTGTAGAGGACTTTTAGCTCTGCTCTGGTGAACTTGGTCAGTTCCATCAGTTTATCCACACTATCCGGCCTGTAGCACACCGTAGCAACCTCAAAATCCTCATCAATGCTGTCTATATAGCAGATGGAAACATTAAAAACATACAGAGACTCCAGAAACAGTGCTGAATTTATGTTAGAGAAACGTGTAATCAGTCAAGGAAAAGCATGCACAGAAAGGAAAGCATCAGACAGTGGGTCACTTGCTTTGCCGGACAGCTGGGTTAGAGTCCACATGACAGCAGGGCAGGAGTTTGAGGAGGCGCTGTTTCATGTTCTTTTTTCCTCTGGCCTGAGGGAGGGTTACCTGCAAACACAGGCGACTGCTTAGCTATGCAGAAGAGCTTTGTAAATCATTTAAATTGCATTACAAGGACACAAAACTATTCGCAAAATGGCAGTCAGTTGGCACAGTTTGCTGCTCTGGCTTTGATTCAGAAATGAGATGGATCACTGAAGCTGAAGAAGCGAGTTTCACCAAAAAAATAAAAGAATATGGGCACACACTGTTTCGTTGATCTTTTGAGTGTACTGGACATTTGAGATTAGTATGTAAATTCCACAGAACTGGGACAAATTACCAATGACGTATTTTAAAAGCACAAACACATAAGCAAGACTTCTGTGAAATTTCACGGACAAAGTAGGCGCACCGCATATTCAGAAGCCAAACCAAGCAGTTTTATATATTGATAAATAAGGTGAATTCGAGTAACAGTTAAATATTTTAATCAAATGTGAAATTTGCACAGGGAAACTTCTCCCTCATGCAAAATTCTCGTGAATCGTATCGTAAATTCGCTTGTTTCCGACACTGAATTAAAAATTAAAAAAGGTAATTGTGACTTTTTATCTCACAGCTGTTATTAAAGTATCAAACACAGTTATTAAAGTATCAAAGTGGACCATTGGAACAAACCATACTCACTAAAACCAATGCTAATGAGTCATTAATAAAACATCAAACTAAAAGTCAGAGAAAAAAAAAACTTATATTCAGATCAGACCTGAAATCAGTTTCATTGAATGTATTCGTTACTGTTGGCACTGAGCTTCATGTACATATCTATCATCAACCGAGTTCATGTCACTTCATTTCGGTGAATTATTTCAAACACCTGGTTCTCCAGAGCTTATTTACACTGGGATGGAAACACAAACAAAACCAGCGCATGCGCACAAGCACCACTGCCCCACATTCAGTTTATGAACATCAACACACTGAACTAACTATGCTATGCCAAATGATTGAGGTCACTTATACATTAAAGCTACACTGTGTAACTTTTTTAGTTTATTCTTAGCTAAAAACACTTAGTTCTTTCAAAAATATATGTGTTCATTAATGTATATTTACTTCGTTCAAGTAATAAAGTATTCTCGTGAGTGTATAATATGCCACTGAAAATACATACGGGTAAGGGGTTCTAATGTCGGTCGCCATGTTGCCCCTCCATCTTGAAAGTACATTAGCCAAAGAGGGACATACCCGTTAATTCAAGCTTCGCCTTTCACGTTTTAACACTCGATGGCACCGTGTCGAGGAGGTCGAACTGGAAGCCATGTTAATCTTGGACTACATTGGCCACCGTAGGAGTTAAAACGAAATCGGAATTGAGAAGAACAGAAACTAATATTCACTGGATGGTCATATACCTTTTCACCGCTAGATGGGGGTAAAAATCACACAGTGTAGCTTTAATAAACAGTGTGCCTATTCCCTATTCCTATTATGCATAACAATGTCTAACGACAGATTAATATGACATATATATATACATTTAATCTTAACAAATGTACATGGCCATCCAGAGTATTTTTTCCAATTTTTTTGTAAATTTTAGTATGAAAGTTATCGATTAATCATGACTTTTATGTATGTGTGATTTCAGGTACTCACATATTGTTGCATAAATTTAGAGTACATTTTTGTACGAAAGTTATTGATGCCTCATGATTTTTTTTTTTATGTATGTGTGATTTCAGTTACTCCCCAATTTTTCATGAATTCAAAGTAAATGTTTGTATGAAAGTTATTGATGACTCACGATTCCCCTTTCGAATGGGAACTGGTCACTGGGGTCATTAGTAAGGCGCCTGTAGTACGTCATCAACGTCTTTGTCTTCAGGAGCCGTTTGTTTACATGTCGGAGGTGATTTATGAAACTCACCTCTACGCGCTTCAGGAAGTGTGTGCCACTGTGTCAAACGACTTGTGTATGGTTTGCTTGGTTGAGGAGCACGCGAGTTCTCGTTCCTGTGTCGCTGACGAGGGCAATCTGCTGGATAACCAATCAATATCAGGTTACTGTGTGTGTTCATGCAGAGCACTCCTCCGGTTTTTATTTATTATTATCTTTATTATTATCTTCACTTTTAATGTAGGGATTTAAACTGTCTTTTTTGCACATAGCTCTTTAGCACAGATATATTCACTATAAATGTTTTCATATAGCATTCAGTTGGCACGTTTGTTTGAAGGACAGCATTGGCGCAGGAAGTGGAATAGTGTGTTTTGTCAATAATAAAAGAAAATCTGGCTTTTGTTATCCGATTAATCGAATAAATAATCGGCCAACTTGCCGATTATCAAAATAATCGGCAGCTTGAAACCCTTACTTTTAAGGGCTTAGTTTTAGCACACACACTTACATCAGGGCACTGAGGGACCAGACCAATGATGTTTATGCAGGATTTACAGCAGGACTTGTTAGCAAACCGTTTGTGCTGTACAGTTGTGTTCTCGACTCAGCGTGGAATTGGTACAATGGAGAAATGGTGAGTGGTCTCTTTAATTGCTATTCACAAACACTCATGATATAATAATGCTTTCACAGTGGTCTCACAAGTTAAGCTCATAGTTTGAGCACAGAGTGAGTGCGCTGTGAGACACTTTTAGCAAACACTGTGACCTCATGGTGAGATCACTGTGAGATCAAATCGTTAGCTGGGTCAGCTTTCAGACCTGATAGGGCTCGAGGTTGAGCTGCCATCCCTGGATATCAGGGATTTCTTTGAATATGAAGCTCCCTGTACGCTCTCGAGGGCAGCGGTGTCATGTGGTCCCTCATGGAAAAGAAGTTCATTTTATGAAGTATACTTATGTAATGTTCAAGTTTATTTTTAAGTATACTTTATGTAGTAAGTAAACTTGTAAGTGAACTATTTCAATACTGCTTGGGACTAAATTGGCCCACTTTTAAGTATACGTTTAAGTGTACTATAAGTGTAACAGTAGTAAACTTTATTGAGAAAATCACATTTTTGTCAAAGACTAGGCCTTGATCAGATTCAGAGCGATGATCAAAACACAGATGCAGTAGATCGAGTCCAATATCCCCAAAGCTTCACAGTCGTTTTCTCTTCATGGGGTCGACATTTCACTGCTAACATTAAGCAGTTTTGATTTACACGCTGTTTAATGTTTGATGATCACGTTATTTTACATTTGCGTGAGCAATCTTCTCAACAAACACAGTTCCATGTTGGATATTCATGTTGCATATTTATTTAACGGCTGAATCACGGGACTGCGTAGAAAATCGGGGAACTGCGGGATCTAATCCCAATCTACCTGTCTGTCTGAATATCTGTCTATCTGTCCATCTATCTGTCAGTTTTTATGACCTCAGTTATTGAGACGCTGCAGTGAATATTACATTAACATGTTTTGTTAATGTACAGCTGTGACACTGACAAAGAGGAGGTCTGACTAAACTATACTTGACTATACTTTATCAATTATTTAAGCGATATTATAAAGCCTTGTTATGACAAAATATGAGATATATGACTAGCATGAAATGGGTCGAGTGATTTATTTCGACATATTTAATAGGCTACTTTGCTGGGGGGTTTGCATAGCCTATAGTTGGTTGACTGGTAAATTAGTTTAATAAGATAGATTAATAAAATTGGTGGTTAATTTAGTGATTTTCACGGCAAATTAACAAATCTAAAACTGAATGTAGAAATATGATCAAGTTTGTTACTGCTAGCTACTGTTTTTTGAAAATTAGCTAGTTGTAAAGTATGTTAGCTACTAGTATACTAATTTGTTTAGTTAGTAGGTTATCTAGCTGGTTAGCAGTTTAGTTAGCTAGCAAGGCAGACTTCATAGCAAATCAAATAATCAAAAAATGAATCTGAGCTGTATGTTTTATCAACAAGTTTATTTAAATATATATTTTTAATTGCTGTGACTGGTCACCACCGTGTTAGTAGTTTTATTGCACTGCAGTGTTGCAAAAACTGATGTCATAAAAATGACATGCATTAATTATCATATAAAATAATTCATGCTTGAGTTTAGCATGTCACAATGTCAACTACCCAGATATTGCAGACAGTGTCTCTTTTAAATATGAAACACGAAACGTGACTAATTTAACTCTCAGTGAGCATTAAAGCACACTGTTAAGTTAAGTAAGTAATTTACAGTTAGTATTTAGCCTACATACTAGACAGTGACGAGATGAAATTATGCTAATGTCTGGATAAGCGCAGCTAAAGCCTTTAAACATTATAAACTTTGAAGCGTAATATGATTAAACTGCGATATCTTTCATTAAAATGCGTTATTCGCACAACAACTAACAGTTTTTTTGAGGAATTTGACGAATTGGAAAGTATTTTTGAAAAGTGAAAACCTAAACAAAACAACTAAAATGTCAGTCAGACTCAGCAAGTGTTTGTCGGGCATAAGATCAGCAAACTTTATCCGAGAACTGACAAAAATATAAATTGTTCGTCGTCGTGGTAGGTTGATAATTCGTGTGTGATGTTTAGTGCACTTACCAGTCAGCAGATCGCTGGATCCGTCACATTCTCCAGTAGTATTCAAACTCTCATCTCGAGATTTCACCTTCATGTTGTCTTCGCACGGAAATACACTCAAATAAAAGACCTCCAATCCCGTCAGAGAGAGAAACACTATTGCATTACCTGCCAATAAAGCCAGGTAATGTATATGCAGGGCTTTAGAGTGTGAATAATGTTGTTATATTTCCATTAGAAGTTCCCATCGGTCGTCAGCTGCGTGCAGGGTTGACTTCGCTCCAGTGTCTGGTTCGTTCGTGCGGAACATGTGCAGACTGTTATGACTGTACTATCAAAGACAGTTCTTCTGTGTTATTATAAAAGAGTCTCTGCACCGCCTCACTGCCATCTGCTCTGCCCTACTGCAATATGAATGAAGTTGCTCGCTCAGTGAATCAGGACTGTGTCTGTGTCTCCAAGCCTGAGTCACACCGCATGTTCGAGCATCATCACTGGCACGCACGTTTGTTTCAAATCAAACGCATTTTATTTGTTCTGACACAAAAAATTTTCTGTGCATTTCAAATCAAAACTTCTTTTGGCATGCATGCCACAAATAATGCTTTCTAGTTCTCCAAAATAATTTGTGAATTCAGAATCAAATATGTGCATTCTAGAATGAAATTTTCCATAAAGAATTTAGTACACATTCCAAATCAAAAGCATTTTTATACATTCTGAATAAAAAAATGTTTTTACAGATTCTGAATCAAATACATTTTACACATTTCGAATCAAAGGCATGTTTGTTTGTTTTAAAGGGCAAAAAAAATATCTTAATTTGTGTTTAGAAGATTAACCAAAGTCTTATGGTTTAGAACACCATGAGGGAAAAAATATTGCAGAATTTAATTTTTTGGGTGAACTAACCCTTTAATTCTTGTATATTTATTACTTCACATCATTCTACATTTTTCCGAAACATTTTATGTTCCCAGTTTTTGAAAATTAAAAATTTAGAGAAAATTATCCTTTGATTAAACCAAAATTGTAAATATGAGCACAAATAATTGTGTGCACATTCTGAATCAAAATATTTTTGGGGGCATTCCAATGCATTTTTTACACAGTACAAATCATAAGCCTATTTGGCTTTTTGTTGTTGAAAAATTGGTGCATTCAGAATCAAAAATGTTTGAACA
Organism: Chrosomus eos; assembly: GCA_036326025.1. Lineage (NCBI taxonomy): Eukaryota > Metazoa > Chordata > Actinopteri > Cypriniformes > Leuciscidae > Chrosomus > Chrosomus eos. Next base: position 29,400,482 of record CM070838.1, read on the forward strand.
ATTTCCAACTCTAAAGCATTTTTTGTCATTTTGCAAATAATAATTTAGTACACATTCCAAATCAAAAGCAGTTTGTGTCAAAAGCATAAATTAACCAAACTGATGCTTTCATAGATCTTCTCGAATTCACGAATCTTCTAAATACATTTTCTTCTCAAACGAGTCTTAAATGTCTAAATAATGACTAAATCATTCATTTTTTGTGGTTTGAAATTTTGCACATATTTAATATTTCATAGACCAGAGCCTGTAGTGCAAGGATGAGTTTTTGTCTTGAACTATTTTTAAACCGTACTTCTCCAAAAAAAGATTTCTCTTATCTTCTCCCGAAAGCTAATTAATGACATAATGCTGTTAGGATGTATATAGAACTGTTAGGATGACTATGAATCTGTAAGCACATCTTCTGATATAACATTAGGTTTATATTTATCCATTTAAAGTCTGAAAACATGAGACCAAAGAAAAGCACACGGGCTGACAGCACAGACTCTTGATCATGATCATTTCAGATGCTCTAATAATAAAACACTGAGTCAATGCTCCTCTGATGAGCACTTTAGGCCCTACATGTTGTAAAAAGTTAGTTATTTTAGATATAATTCTTATATATAATTCAAGGACTTAACGTTAAAATGTGTCGATGGCATTATAGAAATCAACTAATATCTCTCAACAATATATCTTTGAAGTGTTGGCCATTTTTTCTACTGTAAAACATTTACTGTAAAATTGACTGTAATTTACCGTAATAACCTGTAAATTAACAAGAGTGCCGTAAATCAACAACTACAATAATACTGTAAAAACAGCTCAACACATCAGCTGTGAATTTACAGTTCTTTACTGTCATCTCATTTACAGTATCTTACTGTCAATAATAATACCATGCTCTAAAACATGTTAACTTATTTCATTTGAGGAAACGGATTGTCTTAAATTGGTCATAACATCAGTGTTTTTTTGAAGGACAGGTTTTATTCTTCCGCACAATGGTGAAAAAGATCATTAAACACTAACATATCTCCATATATCATAAAATAACACTTCAGTTCAACATTTACTCTCATGATCAATCATTAAAGGTACAATATGAAGGAATTTTGCAGTAAAATACCCAAAAACCACTAGGCCAATGTTATCTATTTTGTTTAGTTGATTACTTACAATATCCCAAATGTTTCCAACTATTTTAGTTTTAGCTTTAGTTTGGCTGTTGACCCTTGAGTTTTTCTCTGTTTGCTGTAATTGGACCAATATGTTATGGAAGAAAAAAGAGAAAATGTGATTGGTGATGTTGTGGCCGTGTATTGATGATGTCATCATTATTCAATACAGTATGTCATAAATCAGTAGTGACCTGATCTCATCGCTGTATAGAGTCTAATCTCTGATTATCTGGGTCATTTACAGTTGTGCTAGTGTTTTTACAGTATAATTGTAGTTGATGACTCTTGTTAATTTACAGGCAAGCCGGCAACCAAAATTGCCAGTAAGTTACTGTAAATTTTAGAGCAATTTCTCACAGTATAGATCTCATATGACTCGTGTGCCTTCAAGAGACCAGTTGCAAAAGAAATTGCTGAATAGGAAGTTCAAAAGTTTAAGAAAGAATAAACTAAAAGAAAGGCAAGAATGAAGATAGAGACAAAAAATAAAGAGATTGAAGAGTGGAAATATGGTTGGGGAAGATAAGCCTAAAGAAAGAAAATCAACACTGATTTTATGCAATTCAGCCTTATTATAAAGCACTGTTTAACAATGGAGACGTTATCTAAGCAGCTTTTCAGAAAATCCGAGAGTGCATTAAAGTTGGTCACAATTACAGTTATGTAGAAAATTCATTGTTTGATTTTTTTTTTTGCGAGTGAAATCTGGTCATTTCATTTGAGTGCATTAAAGGTGCTCTAAGCGATGTCAGGTGACGTCACTTCCTGTTGACGTTCGAACTCGAAGTATTGTCAAACAAAACAGAGGCTTGCGAGACCCTCCTCCTCATCCGCGCATTAACCCCACAACCCCCAAATTGCCCTTTGCAGGAGAAAGCAAAAGCTCTCTTTTATCTCACTGCCACACACAAATGTTGTGAATAAATCCTTAATGGAAAGGATTTTAACTTATTTACTGTTTCTTTTAGAGGTAAAATATAGACAATGAATACAAAGTTTTTATTAATTTTTTTAGAAGACTACAATGTGCTCGCCGAAACACAAACCAACACACTGGCCATCATTGTGTATGTTGTACAAAATAAGATTTAATTAGGAAACAAACACCCATAAATAATACTAATCCAAAGGAAGTCAAATACTCATTTAGTGCCAAGCCCAGGAAGAATCACAAAGAATTTCTTTGACATGTGTCTGTTTTATTTAGTTATCCGGTTTGATTTAAATTCAGACTTTTTAATAGTAGAACTGGTTTGGGTTCTAAAATGTTCTAAATTCAAACCGACACTGGCAGCGGGTTCTCTAGAACTGGTTTGGGTTCTAAAATGTTCTAAATTCAAACCGACACCGACAGGGGTTCTTAGAACTGGTTTGGGTTCTAAAATGTTCTAAATTCAAACCGACACTGCAGCGGGTTCTCTAGAACTGGTTTGGGTTCTAGAAATGTTCTAAATTCAAACCGACACCGACAGCGGGTTCTCTAGAACTGGTTTGGGTTCTAGAACGTTCTAAATTCAAACCGACACCGACAGCGGGTTCTCTAGAACTGGTTTGGGTTCTAGAACGTTCTAAATTCAAACCGACACCGACGGCGGGTTCTTTAGAACTGGTTTGGGTTCTAGAACGTTCTAAATTCAAACCGACACCGACAGCGGGTTCTCTAGAACTGGTTTGGGTTCTAGAACGTTCTAAATTAAACCGACACGACGCGGGTTCTCTAGAACTGGTTTGGGTTCTAGAATGTTCTAAATTCAAACCGACACCGACGGCGGGTTCTCTAGAACTGGTTTGGTTCTAGAACGTTCTAAATTCAAACCGACACGCGGCGGGTTCTCTAGAACTGGTTTGGGTTCTAGAACGTTCTAAATTAAACCGACACCGACGGCGGGTTCTCTAGAACTGGTTTGGGTTCTAGAACGTTCTAAATTCAAACCGACACCGACAGCGGGTTCTCTAGAACTGGTTTGGGTTCTAGAACGTTCTAAATTCAAACCGACACCGACGGCGGGTTCTCTAGAACTGGTTTGGGTTCTAGAACGTTCTAAATTCAAACCGACACCGACGGCGGGTTCTCTAGAACTGGTTTGGGTTCTAGAACGTTCTAAATTCAAACCGACACCGACAGCGGGTTCTCTAGAACTGGTTTGGGTTCTAGAACGTTCTAAATTAAACCGACAACGACAGCGGGTTCTCTAGAACTGGTTTGGGATCTAGAATGTTCTAAATTTAAACCGACACCGACAGCGTGTTCTCTAGAACTGGTTTGGGTTCTAGAACGTTCTAAATTCAAACCGACACCGACAGCGGGTTCTCTAGAACTCATCTCATACGAACCATCTTTCAGTGGAGTGTAAAATTAATACATTTGCTTCTTTCTTTGCTCAGTGTTACAATATAACTCAAATACAGCTCTTTTTAAACTGCAACTTCATATGTTTTTCATGATGGCGCACTGAAACTTCTTGCAATACTGGAGAATACTGAGAGAAGAAAATGAAGAAACTGTCAGTCTTTTAAAAAATTAATGCATTCATACTCAAGGGTCGATCTCATGAAAACGGTCCCAAGTCACATTTTAAAAACCATAAGAAAAATTATATTTCGCTTAAATTTTGCCCATTTGATTTTTTCAATATGATAATTAAATGATCCCCCCCCCAAAAAAAAATCTCATTACCATAATAAAGATAAATATGATTTAAATTACAAAGTACAATTTTAAGTATGCATTATGGGAGTGTTTTTAAATGTAAAAAGGGTGAGATAATTACCATTACTTTATTATGGTACAATGAGAATGAGATTTTGTCACATTACAATAATAAGAATTTGAGGGGAAAGATGCTTAAATGTTATTGTAAATGAAACTTGTTTTGAAACATTAAGATTTTTTTGCATTGTGAAAAATTGATGACAATTAAGCATAACACACCCAAATTCTTATAACTATAATATAAAAAAAATGAATATTTAAATTGTAAGTATGCATTTTAAATTGTAAGTAATATGTTGTACTGCATTTATGTTGTTTTTAACTGTTTTTTGTTAATTATATAATACAAATTCTTGCATTACTGTATTATGGTAATGAGAATTATTCTTTTGATACGGTATGATTTTTTTTGCATTACGGTAATGAGAAAATTTTCGTTTTTGCATTACGGTAATGAGAATTATTTTCTTTTTGCATTACGGTGTAATTGGATGAAATATTTTCTTTTTGCATTACGGTAATGAGAATTATTTTCCTTTTTTGCATTACGGTAATGAGAATATTTTCTTTTTTGCATTACGGTAATGAGAATTATTTTCTTTTTTTGCATTACGGTAATGAGAATTATTTTCTTTTTGCATTACGGTAATGATAATTGGAGAAATTTGTTGAGAATCAGAATGCAAATCTTAATAAAAATCTTAATGGCATTTTATTAATGCAAATGATCATTTTCTTTCCTTTGAATATATCAATTATGACCCAGAACATTTCTTCAGGTTCATGCAAGGTGTGCATTCACTCGACTGGACACAAAAGCGGTATATAGAAAATGACTAAAATAATGGCAAGTCTGTGTGAGCACAATGGTTTGATCGGTTTTATCCTAAGGCAATGAAGAATACGCAGTATAATCAACTGAAACAACACCAGACCACCAAAGGAGAAAAAGAAGAGGAAAAGAAAATACCACACATTGTGCAAAGATGGGCTGATTGCTTTGTTGAGCAAATACAAGTCTGTTCTGAGTGCGACCAAACACACACAGCATCAATAATACAGTCTGGGAATCAAATCCAGTTCTGTCCACTGGGAAACCTGGTGTAACATTGAGAAGCCTCAGTGTGAGGGGTGATAGAAATGTCAGTATGAAGGTCCTGAAATCTGCTGCTGTTTCAGGATATAGAGGAGAACTCCTTCAGCAGAAGATCCTGACTCATGGTGCTCAGAGACACGTTCTTCCTCACGTTCAGACTGATGGAGCGCACCTAGAAGAGGAGAAAACCAGTGAAACTAATTGATATCCTGCCATCATGAAGAGAAAAGCATTGAGGCAGGTGTGTGTGTGGTCATAAATTCACTTTACATTAAAATTTAACACAGCATTGTGTTCCTAAGGGCAAAGTGGGCTCAGTTAAGTAGGAAAGGTAGGTTGGATTTACACCAAAATGTTCAGCTTTACAATTCCAGCATTCATAACTTGACACAATGTAGACTGTTGATTGAGATATATTTACATATGTTGAATTCAGAGGTGTAAAAAGTACTCAAAAACGAAGTGACAGAACAAATACTGAGGGACAATTTTCCTCAATTAAAAGTTTAAGTATCTGGCCAGAATCGTACTTGAGTAAAAGTACAAAAAAAGTACCACATTAAAATTGTACTTGAATATTAAAGGTCCCGTTCTTCGCGATCCCATGTTTCAAACTTAAGTTAGTGTGTAATGTTGTTGTTAGAGTATAAATAATATCTGTAAAATTATAAAGCTCAAAGTTCAATGACAAGCGAGATATTTTATTTAACAGAAGTCGCCTACAGCGAACGGCCGGTTTGGACTACATCCCTCTACTTCCTTCTTTAATGACGTCAGTAGAACAGTTCTCTGACTAACGTCCGCCCACAGGAATACTCCCTCAACTCGCGCACTTCTTATAACTTACTGTGTTTACTCAGCTCTTACGGCTAGTTTCTGAAGTAAAACTGACGCTTCATCTTTTGTGTGATGTACAATAAACTTTATTAAACTCATCAGTATATTTTTGATCATCATTCGGACCTGGTCCGACACAGCAGACTTGTAGCTAGGCTATTAATAAACAATGCTGGATACATACAAGCAGATGACAAATACGTTATAATAACCGCAATTAAACTACTAAACTATACCTGTTCCATCTCTATACAGCCCTCTGACTCTGTAGGCATTATTGTCCGACTCGAAATGAACATCGTTACTGAGAGTTTCTGATGTTATCATTATTCCATGAGATGAAATTGTCCTAAGAGTCTGAGTGCGAGCTCTTGAAGCTCCGCCCCCTGTGTCCTGCAGCAGCAGCTCATTTGCATTTAAAGGGCACACACTAAAACAGCCCGTTTTTCTGAGTCCTCAAAAAAGACAATTTAAACATGCTGTAAAAAATGATCTGTTGGGTATTTTGAGCTGAAACTTCACAGACACACTCTGGGGACATCAGAGACTTATTTTACATCTTGTTAATAGGGGCATAGAACGGGACCTTTAAAGAAGTAAAAGTGATTCTTGTTTAAGCTTTTAATCTCTAAAAACATGAAGTGAATGAACCACATACAAGGTTTTAACCTGCTTTAGAGCGGTTTGTATTTAATTATCAAATTACTATCTAATGCCAGTATGCAAATGCAGCTCAAAGTTGTAAAACCTCAGATTTAACTTAAGCAGAAGCTGATTTTCACAATTGTGAGTGTCAAGCCTAGCTCTTCTGGGGCTGAAAAGCCTCTCAGACATATAGATGCGACACGACGTCACTTCCAAAGGACCAGTGCACATGTCTGACCAATTACATGGAATGTGAAACCGAATCTCATTGGCAGAATAAATAACATTTAAATTAAACTGGGCATCGGCGCAATTCAATTGGTTTGGTGATAGCAAGGGAAAATAGAATGAAGTGATCTCCTAAAAAGAAGTACTTTATGACTGTAAATAAAATTTTAAGGAGTAAAAAGTACTTTTTTTTCTTAAAAAATTTTGAAATATAAAAAATGTCTTAAATATTGATTTTTAATTGTACTCAAGTAAAGTAAAAATCCCCCAAAATAATACTTAAGTACAGTAATTAGGGCTGGGTATCGTTCAAAATCTTTCGATCCGGTGCCAATTTCGATACCTCAGTTTCGATACTGGTTCCTAACGATACTTTTTTCGATACCAATTTTATGAAATCCATTTTAACAAGATTACATAACACATTACCTCAGAAAAACTTTGGTTTTTATTTTTTTTTTCAGTTTGACTCATGCTCCTTAGCCAGTGCACAAAGGAACAAAAAATGTTTTATAAAGAGCTCATGCTCACCAAAGCTGATTTTTTTTTAAATAAAAAAATACAGTAAAACTTGTAATATTGTGAAATAGTATTACAATTTAAAATCTTATTTGAATATATTTCAAAATGAGATTTATTGAAATTAATTGAATTCAAAGCTGAATTTTCAAAATCATTACTTCAGTGTCACATGACCCTTCAGACATATGAAAACAGTTTGCTGCTTAATATTTTGGAAAATATGAATATAAAATATGAATATAAAAATTCAAAAGAATAATTTATTTAAAAACGAAATATCTTGTAACATGTCACCTTTGATAACTTTAATGCATCCTTGCTGAAAAGAATTTCTGACTAACCAACACATTTTTGGACGGCAGTGTACATTCAGTAGGTTATTATTTATTGCAATATAAATACTGTCAGAGTGATCAACAAGGTATCTCTTCATTTACCAATTGAAGAGGAGCAACTTTTATGTTTACTCTGTGCACTGTCAAGGTCGTTATCATATTTGTCGTGGTACCGGTCCTTGCAATTATTTTACCGCAAATACTGCATCGCGCGCTGTTGGCATCGAGCCTGGAGAAACGTATCCACACTTTTGATCGACTTTTCCACATCTTTAAGGTATTATGTGTGTGTGCTCGCGTCTCATATGAATATGTGCGCGGCGAGTTTGTGTGTGTGTGTGTGTGCTCGCGTGTCAGTCCTCGCGTGAGTCGTGTCTAATATAAGTATGCGCGTGGAGAGTGTGTGTGTGTGCTCGCGTGAGTCGCGTCTCGAGTATGTGCGCGGAGAGTTCTGCGCGTCTTGTGTGTGTAGAGTTTGCGTGTATGTGCATTTCATATGTATTTGTTTGAGCACTGACGTTGACGAGTTAACTCCGTAGGTATCGAAATCTGGAACCGAACAACGTGTCATTTTTCGATACTCGATAGTATCGAGGCAATTCGATCGATACCTAAAAAGTATCGAAACTCGGTACCCAGCCCTAACAGTAATCAAGTAAAATTACTCAAGTACTTTACAACTCTCGTTGAATGTGATATATTTACATATCATGAATTTATAATTCGATTAAAATCACTATTTCATTATATAGAGGTAAAAAAAAAATACTGATTAATAATTTCAATCAATTAGTGCTGTCAGTTAAACGCGTTACTAACATCGTTAACGCAAACCCATTTTAACGCCGTCAATTTTTTTATCGCGAGATTAACATTCTTTATGGCCTAGCAAACTTTGTCGTTTTTTTCACATGTTGTTACAACTAGTAACGTTAGAAAACCTACAACACCACACCGGATAGCTAGACCGGAAACAAAACAAAGGAAGTAGCTCGCCAAGCGACTGAAAAGCTTACCAGCTCCTTGAAAAAGCCAGCTTCTTTGGGCTGCTCTGAATAACGCTCAAACTGATCCAGACCGTCCTGCAGCTTCAAAGTTAGTGTGTCGTAGTTTGAGCGTACGACCTCCAGCACCTGCAGAGAAGAGAACGACATAAACACACACACACACAAGCAGATCTTACAGCTTCATCTTCATCTCTATGCTCAACAGCGATTAGCACAATCACAAGACTGTCCACTCAGTATGTAAAACAACAGAACAACGCATCATCGACTATGTTCCTGTATTTATAAAAACATTTAATTAAATGTAATGGTATTTTACTACAATTTTTTTTAAAATAATATGTCGAGACATGTTATCTTGAAAACATTTTTTTCCCAATATTTTGGTAGGTTCTGGTACATTTCCGGAAGAATATTTTGGTACATATTTAAAAAGAGACCCCCAAATTATTACTTTTTTATTGAATTTCTCATTATATTCAGAGAGGTTTAGATGCTCCAAGACCCTTTGCAAACAGAACATTGTCCAACAACTGTCTTTGTCGAAATGAGAGACAAATCAAAGCAGTTTTCTGTGGTAATCGTGGCAAGATCCTGTATTTCAGAGTAGCTTTCCCAAACTACAGGGAGTTTGAAGTTGTGAACAGTGATTTTAAAGTGAATGGTTCTGGATTTTGACTGGGACAGGCTGATGGACTGACACACACACACACACACACCCCACACACACACACACACACACACACACACACACACACACACACACACACACACACACACACACACACACACACACACACACACAACACACCACTAACTAAACGAAGCGAGCCAGAGATGATAGATAGAGGTGGTGTGGAAGCATCTGGCATAGCGAGATAAAAGAGAAGAGGTTTTAGGATTGGGAGTGACAGCTGGCATCACCATCTGTAAAACTGACCTCACTTCCAGCACATGGCATCATTACCCTACAGATCAAAGGGTAATTAAGCCACACCTGTGACCACACACACCTGTGACTGTCCCAGTGAACAGCTCTCCTGTAAGAGGGGTTTCATCCAGACACATGTAGAGTTTATGCGTATTCATATTCCACACCAATTCTCTCATTTCACAGGATGACTAGATGCCGGGTATATAAATAAAGTGTGGAAGTATGTATAAGATACATCAAAATCTAGTTTTAGTCCTTTTGTTGTAAAAATGTTAACTCTGTCATTTCCAGCACAAATTTAATGAAAATCTAAATGTGGTAGAAATTACATTATAATTAACTTGACAATTGGTGTTCCAGATCGTAACGGTGAAATTTCGGCCCACTATCTATTATTACAAGTCGACAATCTATTATTATTTTAATATAGTAATAACTGTTTTCTATGTGAATATATAGTAAAGTGTAATTTATTCCTGTATCAAAGCTGAATTTTCAGCATCATTACTCCAGTCTTCAATGTCACATGATCCTTCAGAAATCACTATAATATGATGATTTGATGCACAAGAAACATTTATGATTATTATCAATGTTTTTGTTTTTTTGTGTGTAAACCATTATACATTTTTCAGGATTATTTGATGAATATAAAGTTCAAAAGAACAGCGTTCATTTGAAATAGTAAAAAATAGTCACTTTTGATTCATTTAATGCATCCTTGCTTAAAAAAAAATATATATATATATATATATATATTTTTTTTATCTTGCTGACCGCAAACTTTCAAACAATTGTGTATTTATAGATTTCAACATTATAATCAATTATAACAACCACAAAATGATAATAATTACAAGGCTAAAACTAAATTTTCTTTGCAGAAACCCGTAGTCTGTTATTATGAATTTATTCCTGATCTTTTTAAGACATTGAATTGTTATATGACGTCAATCTGATGTGAACGTATTGAGTTACCTGATCTTCTGAGAGCTGCGAGATGTGGTTCACAGCAGCGTACGACTCAATCTTAGGATTGAAATGGTTAATAATTGCTCTGAAATTACAAAAACAAAGAAAAACAGGGAAATGAGATATATTTCATATACTTGAGTACGTGACCTGCATTGAAAAACGCAATATTAGCTGTGCTATGACATGCCAGGGTGAGAATAAAAGGTAGCGTTACATGGAAGTTCAAAGGTTTGGTTCTTTTAAATATTCTGCAGTAATGCTCTGCATTATGTATGCTTTAAATATACAACAACAGTCGACTTCTTTTGTGCGGCACAAACACATGGTGACATCTCTGAAAGCCCAGAGAATGCTTCCACATTACCTCAGACTCTAAATCAATAATTTATTCACTACGCCCCAAACCAAACCAAATAACACAAAAACGCACACAATACCAAAGCTGTCCATGTTAGTCACAGACTTATTTGTTTAGTATAGAGAGCCTAAGTCCCGCCCCTCCACTTCCGGCTCACGGGACCTTATTTCGGAAAAAATATGTATGGTAGTCAATGGCGAGAGACAACTTATCTTTTTATTCCGTCTGAACTGTGCCCTGATGCTACACATATGATGTTTGACAATTTAAAAGATAATTATGAAAGTCAAGAAAGTCACAGTTTGTCATAAAACAGAAGAGTAACATTTAGTTTTATGTGAAAATCGCTCAATGAACTACATCTCTCGTCTCGCACTGTACGTCACCAAGCTCGTGTGTGTGCAGTCTGGTACAAAACACACAGGCGTAGTTACGATTATAACGCTAGACCAGTGCTTCTCAAAGTCCGGACTCTGGTCCGGATCCGGAGGGAATTCAATCCGGACATTTCAAGAGCACTAATTGTGTGTAAGGGATTAAAAGTGTGGATTTCCTACTTTGATAAACGCTGGTTAAAATCATTTGTTTATTTTTTTAGATGGTCCGAAATTAAAACGAAGGCGAGATATTTTCCTCCGTGATTTAGTTGCCATGACATCCAGTGAGCAATGAGCATATGACTTTTGACGTAATCGGGCGCAACGCGACACTTCACCGCAGTAAGGTGTGGAGGATGTCAGTCATTGTCCAGGAAAAGAAAAGTTGATGAAGAAAATAGAGTTTTCAAAGATGATTGGAAAGAGAGGTATGCGTTCACAGATATCCCAAGTCTCCCGGAAGTTCCAGGAGTCTCCCGCACATTGATAGCGGCTCCGCCCTGATGCCTGCAAATTAGTTCAAATCCCCCAGCAATCTAGAGCTCGCGAGCTCCAAACCGTGTAGCGCGCGCTAGACAGTGAGGGAGAGAGCTATGGCGTTTTAGTCTCAAAACTCGTGCACAGGATACGAGGCCAAAAAACAGTATCCGCGCGCAGAATGCCATCCACGCGAGCCATTTCTGCACTGCGAGCGCTCTGTTTAAACGCTCCTTTTAAGTATCCGCACGCGCATTTCAAGTTGACTTTTGAGACCCGCGCGCAGAATGCCATCCTCGCGCGGGCGCGTTTCTGCACTGCGAGCGCTCTGTAAAAGTATCCGTGCGCGCGTTCCAAGTTGACTTTTGAGACTTTAGACGTAAGCGACCTTACGTGTGTGGGCAAATGTGCGTGTGTGCTCATGCCTCAGTAAAGTTAGCTTCAGTAAAGTTGGCTTCAGTAAAGTTAGCTTCAGTAAAGTTGGCTTCAGTAAAGTTAGCTTCAGTAAAGTTAGCTTCAGTAAAGTTGGCTTCAGTAAAGTTAGCTTCAGTAAAGTTGGCTTCAGTAAAGTTAGCTTCAGTAAAGTTGGCTTCAGTAAAGTTAGCTTCAGTAAAGTTAGCTTCAGTAAAGTTGGCTTCAGTAAAGTTAGCTTCAGTAAAGTTGGCTTCAGTAAAGTTAGCTTCAGTAAAGTTAGCTTCAGTAAAGTCAGCTTCAGTAAACTCAGCTTCAGTAAAGTTAGCTTCAGTAAAGTTAGCTTCAGTAAAGTCAGCTTCAGTAAACTCAGCTTCAGTAAAGTTAGCTTCAGTAAAGTTAGCTTCAGTAAAGTTAGCTTCAGTAAAGTTGGCTTCAGTAAAGTTAGCTTCAGTAAAGTTAGCCTCAGTAAAGTTAGCTTCAGTAAAGTTAGCCTCAGTAAAGTTAGCCTCAGTAAAGTTAGCCTCAGTAAAGTTAGCTTCAGTAAAGTTAGCTTCAGTAAAGTCAGCTTCAGTAAAGTCAGCTTCAGTAAAGTTAGCTTCAGTAAAGTTAGCTTCAGTAAAGTCAGCTTCAGTAAACTCAGCTTCAGTAAAGTTAGCTTCAGTAAAGTTAGCTTCAGTAAAGTCAGCTTCAGTAAACTCAGCTTCAGTAAAGTTAGCTTCAGTAAAGTTAGCCTCAGTAAAGTTAGCTTCAGTAAAGTTAGCTTCAGTAAAGTTAGCTTCAGTAAAGTCAGCTTCAGTAAAGTTAGATTCAGTAAAGTCAGCTTCAGTAAAGTTAGCTTCAGTAAAGTCAGCTTCAGTAAACTCAGCTTCAGTAAAGTTAGCTTCAGTAAAGTTAGCTTCAGTAAAGTCAGCTTCAGTAAAGTCAGCTTCAGAAAAGTTAGCTTCAGTAAAGTTAACTTCAGTAAAGTCAGCTTCAGTAAACTCAGCTTCAGTAAAGTTAGCTTCAGTAAAGTTAGCTTCAGTAAAGTCAGCTTCAGTAAACTCAGCTTCAGTAAAGTTAGCTTCAGTAAAGTTAGCTTCAGTAAAGTCAGCTTCAGTAAACTCAGCTTCAGTAAAGTTAGCTTCAGTAAAGTTAGCTTCAGTAAAGTCAGCTTCAGTAAACTCAGCTTCAGTAAAGTTAGCTTCAGTAAAGTTAGCTTCAGTAAACTCAGCTTCAGTAAAGTTAGCTTCAGTAAAGTTAGCCTCAGTAAAGTCAGCTTCAGTAAAGTTAGCTTCAGTAAAGTTAGCTTCAGTAAAGTCAGCTTCAGTAAAGTTAGATTCAGTAAAGTTAGATTCAGTAAAGTTAGCTTCAGTAAAGTCGGCTTCAGTAAAGTTGGCTTCAGTAAAGTTAGCTTCAGTAAAGTTAGCTTCAGTAAAGTTAGCCTGAGTAAAGTCAGCTTCAGTAAAGTTAGCTTCAGTAAAGTTAGCTTCAGTAAAGTTAGCTTCAGTAAAGTCAGCTTCAGTAAAGTTAGCCTGAGTAAAGTCAGCTTCAGTAAAGTTAGCTTCAGTAAAGTTAGCTTCAGTAAAGTTAGCTTCAGTAAAGTTAGCTTCAGTAAAGTCAGCTTCAGTAAAGTTAGCTTCAGTAAAGTTAGCCTCAGTAAAGTCAGCTTCAGTAAAGTTAGCTTCAGTAAAGTTAGCTTCAGTAAAGTTAGCTTCAGTAAAGTTAGCCTCAGTAAAGTCAGCTTCAGTAAAGTTAGCTTCAGTAAAGTTAGCTTCAGTAAAGTTAGCTTCAGTAAAGTTAGCCTCAGTAAAGTTAGCTCAGTAAAGTTAGCTTCAGTAAAGTTAGCTCTACAGTAAAAGTTAGCTTCAGTAAAGTTAGCTTCAGTAAAGTTAGCTTCAGTAAAGTTAGCTTCAGTAAAGTCAGCTTCAGTAAAGTTAGTTCAGTAAAGTTAGCTTCAGTAAAGTTAGCTTCAGTAAGTAGTTAGCTTCAGTAAAGTCAGCTTCAGTAAAGTTAGCTTCAGTAAAGTTAGCTTCAGTAAAGTAGTATTAGCTTCAGTAAAGTTAGCTTCAGTAAAGTTAGCTTCAGTAAAGTTAGCTTCAGTAAAGTTAGCCATAGTTAAAGTTAGCTCAGTAAAGTTAGTCTTTCAGTAAAGTTAGCCTCAGTAAAGTTAGCTTCAGTAAAGTTATGCTTCAGTAAAGTTAGCTTCAGTAAAGTTAGCTTCAGTAAAGTTAGCTCAGTAAAGTCAGCTTCAGTAAAGTTAGATTCAGTAAAGTCAGCTTCAGTAAAGTTAGCTTCAGTAAAGTTAAGCTTCAGTAAAGTTAGCTGCTCAGTAAATTTCAGCTTCATTCATTGAGAGAAAAGGTATGACGTCACATGCGCACCTTTTGGGTTTGTAGTCTTTGTAATTATTATTTTCACAGTCTTACACCTCAACAGTTTTACATCAAACTGCGACTTTCTTGACTTTAAAATATATCTTTTAAATTGACAAACATCATGTGTGTAATTCAGGGCACAATTCAAACGGGATCCACATATTTGTTGTCTCTCGCCATTGACTACCATACAATATTTTTCTGAAATAAGGTCCCATGGTGGTCGACCGGAAGGGGAGGGACTTAGGCTCTCTATAATTGTACAAACGTCCACCTTCAGGTGGTTCACGTGTCTTTCTGATGTGAAATCTTTACTGATTTTTATAAAGCAAACACGAGAATAACTTTCATAATGTTAGTAATATTTCAAGATAAACTTCCTGGACTGAAGCAACTTTGCAATACTTCCCATATCCTCACTATATCATACTATAATATGAGCCATAAACACCTGATATATCATCAAGTATGACAGTATGAGTCTAGCGGTTTAATAAACATTTCAAAAGATGTTAAGGTAAATATTTTTTTTACCTGACGTTGACAAGAGCGTGTGTAACTTTACTAGCGGGCTCCTTCCACGGGCCAGCTTGGTGGAGACTCTCAGCACTGAGGAAGATCAGGTCACTGCTTTAGGGATTATGGGTAAACATAAGCATGTACACACACAGCAGGACTGAAGTGGTGACTTACCCATGCAGTAGAGGTTATCGAACACCTGATGCATGCGTATAATCTCATAATAGAGCTCGTCGTAACTGCTGGGGGTGGGCAGAAACGTGTCTCCGTATGTGATGAACATATTAAACAGGTTCACCACCTACAAACAAGAAAGAACGAGGACGTCAGGAAAGGTGAGAAAATGTAAACGTTCCTAGAGTGTGAAATGTAAACCCGTGTGTCTCTAGCTGAGTGTGGTTCACCTGAAGAGCCAGCTGGAAGATATTGTGCTTCGCCAGGAGGATGGTCTCATTAGACAGCAGGAACTTCAGGAGGTTAATGAGAGCTGGAAACACACACATCAACAGAGCCATCTGAAGCTATTCAGGGAGACACATTTCTTCACACTAAAAAGTAATGACTATTTTTGACCTGTGACCCCACAGATTTAGACGATCATTAACCCTTTAGACACCGGTTTTTGCACTTATATCAAAATCATTCAAATTCCCCTCGACATAGACAACATGCGCTTTTGGCAATATACGGCTTGTAATTTCATGCTTTCCGTCAGCAAATGACGCAGCTTTCTGGCAGAGCGGGAAGGAAGGATTTGAACAGAGAGATACGAAGCGCGGCAGGTTAGAGTGTTTTGGATTGCAAAAAATAATAAAAGAAAGTTAACAAAACATGGCGAAAGAAGTGGTAGACAGCAGAAGAGGGGATTGGGATGATTTTAATGAAACTTGGGAGGCGGATGGGCCGTTATTCTTTCATGTATCTTTACATGTGGTGTATGCGTGTGTGTGTATGTGTGCGTGCCTATGAATGGACGCATTTGTATGTGTGCGTGTATGAAAAATAGTGTCCTAAATGAAAACTGTGCAACCCAATGTCACAAAAAAGACTTGTATAGATGTATTATACTTCGTTTTTCAACTTTAAATGTTTGTTTCTTTCGTTCGTGATTTTTCTGTTTTTTTCAAATAAAAATCAGAAAATGTATTCTCGTTTTTATTTTTTTGTCTATTTAAATTCTTTTTACAAACTCACCACACACAATAACGGTCAATAACTGTAATTTGTTGAAAGCTAATCTTTTTTGAAAAAGATGACACCTTGCACATGAAGATGAGCATTTTAGAATTTTACAGTAAAAAAAATCAAATATGTGAAAAACACCTATTTTAGCTTCAGGTTCTAAAGGGTTAACAGATTCATAGGGGTTGCAGAGAAAATTCAGTTTTTTCTTTATTATTTTTATTATAAATAAAAACATTGTAGAAATAAACATGCACAAAGCAACAAAAAAACAAAAACAATAAAAAAAAAATAAAAACAACATAAAAAATTAAGTAAAAAATAAAGAACAGAAGAAAAACAACAGAATGCATTTATTTTTGTTCACATGGTAATGATCATACCTGACCAGAAGTCTCTCCATGTGTAGTGAAGTCGAACTCTGCACTTCTTCTGGTAGCAGATCAGTTTGTGAATTATTTGAATGCAGCGCCTAAAATAAATAAAATAATTAATTCTCACATATCCACATTTATCTCAGCATTACAGTATTTAAAACTGCTTATACTACAGGGCTGCTGAATGCTTGATTCTGACTGGTTAACAAACGTTTTAAGGTGTGCAATTATATTCCAGTAAACGGACGGCTGACGTAGATCCAGGCGGGTCCATGTCGCCAAATGTAATTTCAAAGTTATTTCAAAGGAAATGAACCAAAACCCACAAAGACAATGAACACTAGGATAAAAATAACAAACAATTTCCATGTTTTTCCAACAAAACTGAAAAAAAAAGCGTTCTCCAGCTCTCACTCCCATAGAAACGCACACACGTACAGTACATATTAAATAGAAACTCACACATAGAGATCCATAGGAAATTCCTTCATCATATGAGTAACAATGAACTCGACCATCAGATCTGCAAAGACGAAGAATACTCATATAAACGTTCACAAAATGATACATATAATCATTCACAATCCCTGGTTCTGAACACTCGACTCACCCAGAACCGCACACACTAAAGGTCGAGAGGGGACGTTCTTATCTGCGGGTTTCTTTCGGTGTCTCATGGGCTGAAACACATGTGATGTCAGTAAGAGACCAGTATATGCAAGATATGACTTTAACCAGTACAAACAGCATTGACTTTCATTGTATGGCCTTCATTTTTGACTTGAACAAGGTTGATTTCAGTCAAAAGTATAAGAGTTAGACTGCACAGGTGGGCTGTTTTCCATTTGAGAGCTTTTTAATTGGATTTCCCGCAGCAGCGAGCCTGGGACGTGCCGTTTAATAATGGATAGGATGTAACATGGGGTCAGCCAGTTGGCTGTTTGGTATGCCAGAAACGTCGTCTCCATTTGGATTCTGCCATTTACAGAGAAATGAGACCTGAACAAATGAGACTCTTACCATTCTGTGCAAGTTGACCCTGAAGTTCATGTTATCATCGTGGAGAAAGGCGTCGGCATACTGGTCCTATTAAACAGACAGCGAGAGGACGAGCGGTCACAGGAAGAATCATTCACACACACAAAAATAAATAATAATAAATGAAAAATACCTCAGCTATACAGGTCAGAATGATGAGGCACAGTCGGGCACTGTTGAGTCTGTGTTCATCTGAGAATATACAGAGAAAAAACTATTGAAAGCTGTGCACAATCATAGTCTAAAAATAAGATAAATAAATGGCTCCGTTCCAAAATCTAGTGAGCTCCCTACGTAGGCAGCATTAAGTGCAATAACTCAGAAGCTAGGTAAAGTTATGTTGCCTTCTATGACACCTTCTTTCGGCCAAATGCAAGACTGCATGTGTCCTTCGCAAATAATGCAATCCCATAATGCATTGCAACAAGCCCTGAAATCAAAAAATGGTGGAAGCAGCAGGAAAAATGCTGATAATAAATATAAGGTAATATATATAATTGATCAAATACCAATTCAAAATTGACTATTTTATCAAAAAGTGTGTGTACTTTTTGTTTTTATGCTTATAAGAGTATCAACTCGTTATCTTAGCGACATGCTAACAACAAACTACATTGAAATCAATAGTTAGCCCAGTTTAATTTGAGTTTGGATGCTTTCTAGGTAGGCTGTAAGACGCTCACTAGGTTTTCGGAAAACGTTGAGTACAGGAAAAGTGATATCTTGCCTTTGGTGTCCTGCATTATGATGGAGGAATATTTCAGGAACGTTATAAGAAGATTACTTGTCTGCAAGTTTGGGTCCAGAGGAAGCTCAGGATTATTCATCACTGCCAAGAGAGAATGAAAGAACGGTGAATAATTTCTGAGAATGCATTCGCCCCATTTGTGTATTTCTACACACACAAAGTATTAGAACACACTATTTATTAGAAAGTACACATTTTAGAGTATGTATGTAGCAAGACTATAACGATAACAACAAAAAATGCGAGCAGATATTATCAGGAACAAGCACAAAAAGCACTTGGAGATTCAGAAAAAAACTGCAACAATAATTAAAGACGTTTTTAGATTATTTTAGTCAAAATGGCTGAAAAAAAAATCACAAATACAAATCACATGCAATAAGAATAAATTGCATATCACTTTTGACCAATAGGTGGCGCTGTCACCAAATTGATGTTGTGTGTTCAGTGTGAGCAGACAATGATGACACATGCAAAGTTTGGTGTTAATATGGCAAAGCACTGCAGTGTTGCAGACTCAGAATCAGCTTGGCCACCATGCCATCAAATGGGTTAATGTGTTATTCGAGAATAGTTTAGAAATTAAGCTTTTGTCAACTTTTTTTTCCAATTTTGACAAATCGTCTAGGACGAGTTCGGAAAAGTAGATGGGGGGAAAAATATTCATGACGGAAAACACGTCAAAGGACAAAAATATTTTGTTTCAATGTTTTCAAAAGTTATTAGCACAAACGTAAGTGAAACTTTGGACAGTTGGTGGCGCTAGAGGAATTGAGTTAGAGACTCCAAAATTGGTGTGGTCAATGTTCTGCCTCTCCTCTATCAATGTGCCAAATTTCATAACTTTTTACCACACGGTTCCATGGGCTGCATAGACTTTTACAGTGAAATAATAATAATAATGATAAAAACCCTAACGATTACAATAGTAATGATATTAATAACAATATTAGCGCAGACACCAGCGTACAACAATCTGTTTATTATAAGCGCGCGCTGCAGTTATGCCGTCTGACACTTTAAATGCTCGAGTATGTCCTGGCATGAATGGTCCTTAACTAAGATAAGGTAATTATATAGTACATTTTTTGGACCAACCGAGTAATCAGTGCCATCATGATTATAGATAACTGAGCACACTCAAGCATGACAACACGCCACATGCACCATGGGATTTTCAGTCTGCCAGATCTGAGTGGATTTAATATTTCATACAGCTAATGGAAATCAAGTTTTCAAAAGGTTGCAGCATAAAAGTGACGTGTTTCAGAGGCAAATGTAAATGTGGCGTTAGTTTAAGGAAATGTGGTGCTGGTCTACTATATAACACAGACTGAAGCACGTTCATGGGTCATTTGCTGAACAACATTTATTTAAAATGTTATTATTCAAACAAACCTTACTACTGGTTACTGCTATGACCATTTAATAGTAGATTTATTATATAACAGCCAGTGAAAGTAATATGAAGCAATGCATGCTTTTTCGGATATAACTTCTCATGTAGTGTGTAATGAAACTGTTTGTGAATGTAAAGGTCTGCAAAAGTTTCAAAGATCAAAGTGCATGACAAATGGAGTCATAGACGTCAGGTTAGTTAGACGCCATGTCATTTTCACAAAACACAACTTTTTAAAACTGTTTTGTTAAGTTTGTGTCTTCTGAAGACGCTTCATCAGCTGAACAATGGCTATGTACTTAAAAGTAAATTCAAATGAACACTGTACCCCTTTTATCCCTAACAGCCTCATTTTATTCCTGTCAAAAAATGAAATTTGGACTACCCGACTACGGTCTATTGTCTCCAAAAACAAAAAAAATGATTCTGAACTGCCTGACACGAGTCGTCAGTAATTCCAGTCTTACTTCCTGCATTAACCTTGCTTGTAACAGATTTGCAACCAATCACAACAGACTGGGTCATCTGACAATGAGAGCTGAGTAGACCAATCACAACAGACTGGGTCATCTGACCAATCAGAGCAGAGTAGACCAATCACAACAGACTGGGTCATCTGACCAATCAGAGCAGAGTAGACCAATCACAACAGACTGGGTCATTGACCAATGAGAGCTGAGTAGACCAATCACAACAGACTGGGTCATTGACAATGAGAGCAGATAGACCAATCACAACAGACTGGTCATGTGACAACAGACTTGACTCTCAGAAAGGAGGGGCTTAGAGAGAGATTGGATCCTTTATCAGACTGTTTCAGACACTGTGATAAAAGAGGTGATGATGGGGGGTTTATTATGTGAAAAATTCAGTGTTTTTGACTTTATATGCATAAAAACCTATTTTATGAGACCTCCAAAACAAAACTAGGAGCCTTTAGCAAGTGGGCACTTTAAGATGCTATTTATAAAACCTCCTCTCTGCTGCAGCTCTTAAATCTAATTTGTGTTCATGTTCAATTCAAATATGGTGCATCATGACTTCTACTTTCAAATTCTGCAGAAGAAAGAAGGTCATGTGGTTCTGACACGACGAGGGTGAGTAAATGAGATGGAGCGGAACTCACTGTCCAGAGAGGGCGGCGTCGTGCCCAGCGGGGTTGTGGGAGAGGCTGGGACAGGAGCAGCGGGCGTTGCTGACATGTCAATGTCTGGATGACTCTGTTGAAAATAACCCACAACCTCTTAATGTATAGCATAGGCCTAACAATATATACATGCAAGTGTAAAATAATCCCAATGCACAATTGTGAGTGAGTAGTGCTGACCTGCGCGAGAACAGTGATGAAGTTCCTGTTGAGATGCACGGCCTCATACAGAGCGAGCAGGATGGCTTCATTAGTCCTAAAGGACAGTAAAGTCATCAGACACGTGAGCATTCGATGTAATACAAGAAGGGAAAGATTTTTCAGTCTTGCTGTGCAAACACAAACACATTAATGAGGATGTCTAATGCTATTCATGTATTCCCACTTATTTACACTGTTAACGCGTTGGATTCTCAAGCTAAACATAGCCAAAAAACTAAAGACTCTTCGGACATATGAAGGATGCAATACTACTCTATAGGTACAGAAGATTAAAGGCACATCGCGGACTTTGTGACCTAAAGAGTTGATGCATATGAGTTATTTTAAATGATTCCTCAGGCCAATATACAGCGCTTGACACTATCAATGCTCGAGCGGGGCTGCCCTCTTGAAATACCGCCTATGTAAGTTCGGAGAAGGCGCACCGTCTTTGGACAGGTCATGTGACCTGGAGAACGTACCGCTTTACGACCATCACGTGACCGAAAGCTCTGATATACTTATGGAGCTAAGGCTTTTGCTGATTTTGCAGTCGCCTGCTCGACTCCTGGCCATGGCTGAGGCAAGGAAACGGTTTAAAACTCCTAAAACAAGCAGGGTTTGTGTGCATTTCATTTTGTGATTTCACCGGAATGAATAGAGTCTCCGCAACGGCGATAGATTGAAGAGCGCGTCCGAGTGAAGACTGCGCGCGCGCAGCCACAAGAGACACTATGTGTCCATGACACTAGGGCTGGGCGATATGGCCCAAAAAAAATATCACGATATTTTTTTTATATCAGTCGATATCGATAATTATCACGATAAATGTAAATTTTTATTTCTTTCAAGTTTAAAGGCAGATTTTTGCTCCTAAGTGAAAGTTGTAGAAACCAGAGCGTTAATTATGGTTTTAAACTAGGCTACTCTTTATTGTCAGAACATATCATGACAAACACTTGCCAAACAGGTGAACATTTCACAAATCTGAGGTAGAACATTCAAACATTGTAATTTTTCCTTAACAAAATAATTATCTGAATAGAAAAATATTTCTTCAGCACAGTTGGCACTGTAGTGCAGGCTGCAATATTAATATTACATGTTTTGTCTCAAAATGCATATTTGATCAGAGTTGACAGTAAATCTGCATCCTAACTCAAACTAATACTACGTTAAATTTATGTTCATTAACAAAACCAGTATCATCTGTTTAAAAAAAAAATTTAACGACCATATTTTTATTTGGTAAAATGTAATATTCTGACTGTTTGAGTTTTATTAAAATGAACCATTGGTCATCCAGTATCATGCATTTAGATCATGATAACCACAGATAAAACCAGGCATAGCCTATAACTTAGCACCTCACTATCATGGCAAAATGTAACTTTATGGTTTCTATGGTATTTGTATGAAAAACAGTAGTCGTCTAACAGTTAAATACATTATTAAATACCGTAATTATATTCCATTAGTCATTTAATACATTGTCTACATTAATAATATAATACAATTCAATATGTATATCCCACATTTCATGGTGCAGTTAATATTACTATAGGCTAACGTTACAGTAAATCCATGGTAGGCTAAATGGATTCAGTATCAATTCAGATTCTGACTGTATAGTTGCGCACAGTGTTTCTCCTGTTTGGCAGCGCTGTTTCATCTGCCTTTAAACTGGACATTTGTGTTCTTCGCTGAACTCAAGCGCTTCTCACTGGATCTCGTGAGCGAGACGATCAGAGTAAACGCGTCTGCTCTAGTGAGCTCGCGTTGCGCTGCTGTTTGGACTTTGAGCCGAGCGGATAAACGGACCGTGTGGCGCGCGCGGTTCAAATGAGTTTCGTTCCGCTTTTGACACATACACATTATCGAACATTTATCGACCTCTTGATATCGTTTTATCGAGAAAAATTATAGCTGATAGCAGCGGACACGAGCGCTCGGGTTGAGTTCAAAAACACATTTTAGCGCTAGATCTCTTATTTAAAGGCACACTATGCAAGATTTGTACCTTAATATAACAGCTTCAAAGGGGTATCAGCCGTGAGTGCTCTGCGTGAGTGCTATTTACGACAGTAACGTTACATACAAGTACTCCACAGCGACTCTAGGGGTCGCTGTTTGACAAAAACAGAATTCCTGCATAGTGTGCCTTTAACATGAGATTGGTTATGTCTCATTAAAAAATTCCTAACTTTTGAACGGTGGTGTATATGAAAAAAAATGTCAATTTAGGTAGTATTTTCTTTTTAGTATTTTCTATTTTCTATTGTGATCACCAGTTAAAAAGTAATACTAAACTCAATTTTTAAAGGTGTTTTAGTTTTTACTTACTGCACTGACAGCTTTTCGTCTGCGTCAGCGATGAACATACTGCCCACCTGTAGACCAAAGAAGGATTACAATAAAACTGTAGTTGCAAAGTCACTTTCATTGAATGGAAAGAAAAAAATAGCAGCAAGAACATTCTGCAAAATATCTCCTTTAGTGTTCCCCAAAAACAAAACGGGTCTGGAATGACTTGAGTAAATGGCAGAAAGGTTTATACCATGCTGGTAAGGGTAGAGAAAAACCCTCCCTGGTTTTCTTCTTCTTTGTCTTTATATTGCCTGTGGATATCGGATAGAATACGTGAAATCTATGAATGTTTATTAAAACAAAACAGATTGCATGTTAAAAAAATGTAAAAAAAAAATGAAAAAAAAGTTTCTGCCTTAAATTGAGTACAATCAACTTGGATGTTTAAGTCATCTCAACTTAAATTACATAAAAATGAGTTGTATCTTGTCTAACTTATAAATGGTGTTATAACTTATTTTGATGCATTAAAGCAATGTAAAAAAACACATGTTGCCATAACTTATTGATAATATAATTTTTTTAAGTGATGTTACCTATTGTAGTCTGTAAGTGCGTGGTGGATGACCATTCCCATGCCCTGTGAAAAGATCCATTACATTAGATATCTCTACATTACAAAGACTCAATAACTAGAGAATCTCCCTAATCACTCACATCAAGGGTCGGCTCATCATCCACTATTGACAGCTTGACAATGTACGGATTCACAGACTATATGTAACAGAGGAAACAATGAGTCTCACAGAAATATTACAATCAATGCTTCAGATATTCAGTGCGAAATCACTTCAGTATTTATTGTGGTTTTACAAATTTTGAAAATGTACTGTGGATTCACCTCATATTTCCTGTAGTTGACCAGTAGAGCTAAAAGCACCACTGCATCGTAGCCATGTTGAGATCGACTGGACACATCCGACAGAATCTGGACAAAAAGAGATGGATGAGATGGAAAACTATAAGTGCACAATTAATACTGAGAAAAAAACGCAAGCAATCCCAGATTTACCTGCAGAATGGCCTCAAATATACTGTTGATCATCACATACTCCAGTATAGTGTTCTGACTAATATTATCTGTGACCTAAAAGACAAAAAAATACATTATGACTAATGTTGCGGGAAGATACTTTTAAAAGTAAACAGTTACAATATTACGTTACGCCGTAAAATGTAACTAATTACATTGGTAACACATTTCGATTGTTTACTTTAGACATTTTAGTAACTTTTCATGTCAACTTATTCTACAAACCCGAATCCCAGTGTTGGGCAAGTTACTTTTAAAAAGTAATTACAGTTACTAGTTACTTCTTCCAAAAAAGTAACTAAATTAGTTACAAATTACAAAAGTAACTAGTTACTTCAGAAAGTAACTATTTCGTTACTTTCAAGTACATTTTTAAATGCTCAAATGTGACCCCACCTCCTCCACCCCTCTTTAATGGAACTTGAAACACATGTGCATGTTCACTCTGAATATTATAATGAAATGGACACTTAATACAATACATTATTAACCGAAACAATGTACACAAATCTCAACTATTTTAATGTTGCTGTGGGACAAAGTAAGACTAGCCTCTAATCAAATGCCATGTTTTTTTTAACACACGTACAATATAATCATCAGATTACGTTTATAAATAGACAAGCCTTGTTTCCAAATCCACCAAGCAAAGATATCCTGCCAATTTTATAAACTGTTATAAAACCAGCCAATATAATTACAATGAACACATCTAAAATAAAATAGCCTATTTAAGATATATAAAAACTGAAAAGCGTCTAATTTGTAAACAAAATTATTTATGCACGAAATCCAGCATAAACTCCGGCACAATCTGCATATTTTTAAACTCTCACGACAGTTCTTATATAGCATTTATGTTAAATATTTAATTTTGGATGCGTTTATTGTGATTATACTGGCTGGGTTTATAAAAGTTGTAAAATGTACAGGATATCTTTGCTTGGGGCATTTGGAAACAAAGCTTGTCTATTTCCGAATATATTCGAGTGAAGATTATACTGTGTGTGTTGAAAAAAACACAGATTAAACACACTTCCAAAGCCAAGAGACGATTTAGTGTTGCCAGCGAGTTTTGCCGCTGTAGTGGACACACACACCGTTAAAACAATCAGATAGAAGGTGCGGCTTTGAAAATTGGTCAAAAAACGTTGGTGCGGATGCGGACGGATGATGAGTTGTGTGATGCGGTTGCGGATGAAATAATAGTCCATCCGTGCATCTCTACTGAACACTAACCAAGGAAGAACAGTAAAAAAAAGTCTTTGCCTCTCGGCTCAGAGATCTAGTTGGTCTGATGAAAAAAACAGCTTCAATTATAGTAACGCACCGCATTTTTTGGGCAGTAACGGTAACGGTGTTATTATTAAGGTGGGAAGAGTAATCATTTAGATTACTCGTTACTGAAAAAAGTTACGCCGTTATTCCCATCACTGCCGAATCCTAACCTAAGTCTACTTATGATCTAATGAGAGTTAGTTGACGTACTCAACACTGATTATAAAAACCCACAGTTTGTAGAAAGAAACAAAAATTGCATTTACAGTAAAATTACAACTGAAAGCCTTTGGGGAAAGTATGAACATATATAATTTTTGCTATACTTTTGAAACTTTGTGCTTATTTTTGGTCCTGTGGTTTTCCCCATTGACTTCCATTGTAAATGGACTTTATTTGCTAGCTTTCACCAGCTAAGGTGTGTGTATAAAATGATTTTCTGTAAGTGAAAGAAGGAAAGCGAGCAGGTTTTGTACAAGGATCTTACAGTGACCAGACACAGCAGCAGTTTTAGACACAAACTCTTGAGACTCTCTGATCCGTCCCCACACAGCAGACTGTCCAGGCTCTCCATTAGCTCCTGTGTGGACAAAGTGCATCACAACTTACACTGGCATTCAACTCAAAGCTGCAGATCATGTGCGATTGGGACCAATGACTGACCTTCATTCTGAGTTCGGCTTTGTCAAAGCCCATCAGCATATTGATGATGTCGAAGCCGGTGGCTGATTTGTTCTTTTGGTGAACTCCTCTAAAGAGCGCACAAAGAGTCTAAAGAAACGGAGAGAAAGAGGATTCGATGTGTAGTCGCTTTCATTCAGATCTTTAGGTTAAAAGCAACTGTTACGTTGTGTCTCGATGATGCGTTCAGTGAGTAAATAAATGCAAGGTGTGTCTCCAAACACAAAAGCTGATTTCACAACTACAGTTTTATGTTTCAAATGAAATGCAGGTCAAGTTTAAAACTAAAAATCAAAGGAAAAATATATATTTTGTCGATGTAATGTTTTTGAAATGCTGCATTTATTTAATAAAAAATACAGTAAAAATGTTTATATTGTGAAAAGTTATAACAAAAGACCTGTTTTCTATATGAATATATTGTAAAATGTAATATATTCCTGTGATACATTTTCAGAAATCATTCATAATTTGATGCTCAAAAAACATTTATTATTATTATCAATGTAGAAAAAGCTTCAGATTTTAGGATTATTTGATCAAGAGAACAGCATTTCTTTGAAATAGAAATTGTATGTAACATTATAAATGTCTTTACTGTCACTTTCGCTCCATTTAATCCATCCTTCATGAATAAAAGTATTCATTTCTTTCAGGAAAATAGAAATCTTCCAAACATTTGAACGGTAGTGTATTTTTAGCATCATTAATACTTTTATGATAATTAGCCACACTTTGCTCCATAATTATCATTATCATAAATGCCAAAAAAGATGTGTATAGACGTTTATCTTTCGAGTTTGTTTGTTATTTCTATTAAAATCGCAATGGCGATCCTTATTCGATATTAAATTCTCAATACTATAAATAAAAATCATCCTATTCTGTCACACAATGAACAAGTAAAATCAGTAAAACAAACACTACCATAATGTGTAAATACCATTTAAATAATATATCATTACGTTTTGTAATGGAATGGCATTTTTAAAATACCGTATATTGGGGCAAAAATTATTTTCAAGTGACATGAAAATAATATATATATACTTTTTTTTTATTTAAATGTAAATTTTAATTTTATTTACAGTTTTTTATTGTCCTTTATACTGCGATTTAAGGAACTCTCTTTTTGAATCAATTCAGTTAAAAAAATCCTGATATATTTTGGAAATCTGAAAGGGAGATTTTGTGCTGGCTGTTTAAAAATGATGTTTTTGCTTTGGCAAAACGTATAGAAAATACAATATTTTGTATCCCATATGAAAATGCCAGCTATATTTCTATGTGTACACATTTTTAGTGGTATAGTTATGCTTTGTTATGCTAGTGTCTAATAAGGGTGGGCACCATGGTGTTTGGCACTTAAATAAACAAAGCAATCAATCAAATATACAAAATATGTCAATGATCCCCAAAAATACACCTCATTTTCATATATATATATATAGTGAATTATTATAACCTGGATAACGATTATTTTCTCATGATAACTATGAACATGTCCCTTCATTAAAGGTCCCATAGTGTACAACTTTCTGAAGTTTTATTTTCTTCTTTCTCAGGAGCTCTGCCAAGAACAGCTCGAGTTTGGCCTGTCTACTTAATATTCATGAGCCTCTCTTCTGATTGGCCTGTTGTTTTCTGAGTGACCCACCATTGGTGACTCAGTAGTTCTGACATCACAAATATACAGAAGTCACAACGGCTCGTGAAAAGGCACAGCTACTTTAGGCAGGCTGTGTGCATTTGTTTGCGGTTTGACTGTTTTGAAACTTATATGGTAGTTTCATAGAGCCTAGACCTCTGCTATCATGAACAAGTTTTGACAATATGGGATCTTTAGTGAGCATTGATTTTACCTGGAGTGCATTGACTACTTTGATCTGGTGCTCTTCGCTCAGGGCTTGAACACAGTGATGGAACAAACTGTTGATGTTGTCTTTGACTTTCATGACTTCATCCCCATCCAGAGACTCCAACTTCCCTTCCAGATACTCCAGATTCACCTGGACAAAGCAGACACATCACGTATATCAGCCACTTATTCATGAAACAGTGTACTACTACATCAATCTAGAGCGAATCTATTTCAGATGTGTATCAGCCAGTGACCTTCATCAGAAAGAGCTCATCCCAGAAACGAGGATTGTTCTTGGTAGGGTCTTCTTTCTGATGGGAAAGAGAAAAAACACTGATTAATATCTACAATATTACATTTGGTAGGAAATGAAAAGCAGAGTTTGAAATGAGGATTTCCACATTGATCATTTGTAATAATTTCACACTGTTTAAAGGATTTGAAAAGCAGATTTTTTTCTAAAACCTTGTAAGTACATATAAATGCCAGCACTGAAAATAAAACATTTTTATAATCTTTTTATTGTAGTATTTATTTATATTTCTATTAATTACAGATTTTATTATAAATATATAAAAAGTGTTCTTAGAAAAAGTGATTGGATTTCAAAGATTTAATCTATAAAATAATTATTTGATAGATTTGTCCCTCTTCCGTTCATAGACACTCTTTTTTGTTTCATTAATTTAAGCTTTATTGTGTTAAGAAAATAATAAGGATAATTAATCATAATATTTAAGATAATAATATAATTCTTGATTAATTGTAAAATCTTCCTTTCATAAACAAACTTTTATTTTATTTTTAATTTTATTGATAATATTAAAAACAGCATTCTTACAAAAAACACTGTGTGTTAAGAAAAATATATCAATTAATTGATTAATTAATTTCAGATTTCATTAAAAATATTTTAAAAAGCTTTATTGTGTTAAGAAAATAAGGATAATTAATCATATTATTTAAGATAATAATATAATGCTTCATTAATGACAAAAACAAAAACACTGTGTTAAGAAAAATAAATAAATCAACAATTTTATTGTACAGGATAAATTACATATTTTAATTGAATATATGTTATGATAAGGATCAACTATACTTTTTTTAAAGATAATAATATAATCACTGATTCTTGGTAAGACCTTTCTCTTCCCTTCATAAACAGACTCTTTTATATTTGTAATAATTCTATATTATATAATATTTATTAAAAACAGTTCTTTTTTGTTATAGATTAAATTGAATAGATTTGTATGATACTTATAAATAATCACAGTATTTTAGATCATAAAATAACTCTTGATTATTGCCTTGATTATTTCATCTTCCCTTCATAGACAGGCCTTTTTTTTGTTGTTGATTTTAATAAAAGCATTATAAAATTCAAATGAAAGCTCACCGCAAATATCTCCTCATACATGAGCACCACTTTCTCCTTCAGAGGTTTCTTAGAAGAGGAGGTTCTCCTCAGAAGTCCTGTTTTCTTCTCAGCCTGAGCCATACTTAACACTGCAACTACATACACACATGCACATTAACATGACAATCAAGCTGTCATAACACATATCAAATATCAAAGATAACACATATCTTCTCTTGAAGTGTTCACCTTCTTTAGAAACACGAGGTCGAGGCACATTAATAACTCACTGGGTTTGGAAACTGATGCTGTCAGATTGTTTACATGCATGTATTGACAGTTTAGCTTTAGCATGTAGCTTCCAGACATTATACAGATTAAAGGACACGTTTGGTAGCTTAAAAAACATCACTGGCAAACACTAAGAGGCGTGCAATTATTTAAGATGAATATTATTAAATTGTAATTCACTATAGTCTCCATATGGGATAGCTACGAATCAAAGCTAAACTGCTTGACTCACTTAGCTTGTGTTTATAACACATTCAATATAACTAACACTCCAGCGGTTCATTTTAACAGTCAGGTGGGGTATTTCATTGGAATATATCAGTTTACATAACTAAATTCAATAAAATGTTCATACCCGAGTAAATGAATTACTGTAGCTGTTCCATCACTCTAGAAGCTAATCAGTGATTTCGCTCGGCTGACTTCCGGTGGGAGCCGAAACCCCGCCCGTGTGTTTACGTCACATCCGGGTTTGCTTACTGACATGATTGACGCGTTGTTGTGATCTTTCTTTTACTGTTGTAATTTATAATATATACAAAATAATTCAAATTAAATGAGTCACTTGATTATTATTGTCAAAGGTAAAGGTAAATTATAGGTATCATCTGCTAGTCATGCTCTTTCAGTCGACAGCTCAGACACACATGGACATGTAAGTGACAACGATGTTGTAACGTTTTAAAACGTACATTTTATGAAAATAAATAAATACCCAAACCAATAAAATAAAGAAATGGGAGAAAAAATTATGAGGAAAAAAAACAAATAATTTTATGAAACGACATCAACAATCTTTTATAGATTTATAGAGAAATTTAAAGGGATAGTTCACCCCAAAAATAATAATAATAATAATAATACTCTCCCTCATGTCATTCAAAACTCGTCAGACTTTCGTTCATCTTCGCAACACAAATGACGATATTTTTGATGAAATCTGAGAGCTTTCTGTCCCTCCATTGACAGTCTACGCAACTACCACTTTTGACTCTTTAATAAGTTCATAAAGATATCATAAAACTAATCCATATGAAGCCAGAGGTTTGGTCCAAAATGTAAATCTTTAATACCATCATACTTCAGTATGATAAAGGATTTGAAAAGCAGATTTTATTTCTAAAACCTTGGTAGTATGAAACATAAAATGATGAAAATAAAATAAAAATGTCTCTTTTTATTAATCTTTTATTTAATTTTAATGTTTAATTAATTAAATAGATTTTATTAAATCAAAAAAACTTTCCTAGAAACAGCTATTTAATTTATAGATTAAATTATATATTTAATTTAATAGATATTTATTAGCCTGTATTTAAGGTCATAATATAATTTTAATTATTATATATATATTATTAATTATTATTATTGGTAAGACTTTTCTTTTCCCTTCATAGACAGACTATTTTTTATTTTTTATTAATTTTAGATTTTTTAGAAAAAAATTTAAATCAACAGTTATTTTATAGATTAAATCATATTAATTTAATAGACGTTTATGATACATATAAATGATCATAGTATACTATAAATGATCATAATATAATTCTTGATTATTGGTATAGACTTTCCTCTTCATAAAAATACTATATTTTATATTAATTATAGACGTTTTAGATAAAACTTCTTCACGACCTGCTATATCTGCATAAGTGTATCACTGTAGATCTGGGCGTTTAGCAGTAGATGGAGCCACACTCACTAACATCATATTCCAGCAAGAATGTAGTAGTGAGAAAAAACATAATTTGAAAAGGCTTGTGAGAAAAACCTGCCTCCTATAAGAACATGATCGCAGGAACCTCGTGTGTGAGAGACTCCAGTGCTCCTCAACTTACAGTGGGATAAATCAACACACACGGTAAGCATCTCTTCTCACACACACACACACACACTCTCACACACACACTCAGGACTGCTGGGAAGATGGGGACAATCCTATTGTCTAAGGTATATTGTTTTTTGCATTGCATTATGACTTTTACATCATTTTGATAGGTAAAGTTTTGCAATATAACTACAATTAGCTGCAAGTTTTTAGTGGTTCACATTGAACAACTGCGCTTTGCATTATAAAGTACACGTAAAGAATAACATATCTTGTAATATTACACAAATACTTAGTGCTTTTGAATGGGAATGAGCTTCTGCAAGACTTCACGGAAACAAAAGTAAGCATGATTACATGAATAAGAGGTTTTCTTGAAGAGAAAACAACAATTTCAACTGGAGGTTGCTAGAGGGCTTTGTCAGATAAATATGGTGTCTAAGTACTAGTTGGTACATGCCTTCAGTTGCACTACTTTTGAAATCTCTGTAATAGCCTTGTACTGTAGATTTACTGTTACTTGTGTTTTATTTGAACTGTTTCTTTCTGACACAGTCTGGGAGGTTCAGAGATTCGCATCCTCAGGGAAACCCATTAAACTCAATATTACAAGAGTGAATTTGTCAAGAACATTTCCCACAGCGTTTGAAATGAGATCTGACGCCTCGGTCTGAGATATGCCGGATATGGTCGTTTGCACAAAGACAATGTGCTACTTTTAAAAATGTGCCATGGCATAATTACTTTTATGAAGTGGGTGAACGGGCCCAGATTGGACACTGTTGTTTTGTGGAGGACTCTGCCAAGTTTCTGCAGGACTGAGCCAGCGTCAACAGCGGTTGTATTCAAACGAAACAATGTGACCTTTGCAACACGGATGAAATGTAATTGGGGTTTCGTTGGAAACGGTGATTTATGAAAATGGGTTTTTTCCCTTGTGTTGCAGGTCACAATGCTCGGGATCTGCTTGTGTTTGAGCGTTGCCGTCCGCTTTGCGATGTCTCAGGAAGCCGAAGCTCAGGAGCCTGTCACATACATGGCAAGTAGTCCAAAACACATGAAAGATGCTTATGGGTATAGCTTATTGTTTTGTGGTTTGCTTCGTTTTCAGGGGCCAAGCAGCGAAGGTGTGTAGGCACCTATTGTATCTGTTAGTGTTATTAGACGGCTGTTTTTAAAGCAACACTATGTAAAATTGTTTACCTTAAATTAATGTTTCCAAAATCTTATCAGTGGTTCATCAAGTCGTAACAGGGTGAAAGGCACTTCTGCCATAGCCTGACGGGGTCTGTATCGCTTTTACTGGCACTATGTAACTTCGGGGTTCGGGTAGCAACCCGTCCACAAAAAGAACTACAAAATTCGACTGCTTTACGTCAAGCGCTACAATAGTCATTATTTCATTTTTCTTCGTTTCTGATGTCGCAATACATCATCCTTTCATGAAATCATGTAACATACTCTACCTTGTGGTGCTGGATAAACAGCGAGCGAGCGTGCGACGGTAGGCTAAATTATTTACGACAGCGGCAATGGACAATTTCGTTTCCAACCAGTAGGGCGACCGAAGAGAAAAAGTTACTTGGTGTTACTTTAAAAAATGCTTTTGGGAAAGTTGTGAAATTTGGCACACAGAAAGAGGACAATCTGAACTGTCAACATTGCGAATTTAGAGTCTCTAACTCAATCCCTCTAGCGCCACCAGCTGTTCAAATATGCTTAACTTTTGAACCATACTGGTAGGAAACGAAAAATTATTCGATTCGATTTTCCGACATGAGAAAAATTTCCATTTTCAATTTTTTTTTATAACGAAAAACCTACTTTTTTGAACTCGTCCTACACGACAAAAAAATAGCGCGATTTTAACGGTAAAAAACCTGTTAATTGGTAACAGTAAGTTTCCTTACAATATACGGTAAATACATGTAATAGATCTAACCATACATCTAATGTAACAATTTACAGTAAAATACTGTTCAATGTACCGTTTTTGGAAGTGAAAAAGAACAAGTCATTGTACAGTGAAACCCCATAAATTGGCATTCCCATAATTCCCTGTGTGACACTTCACATATAATGTATTTTTTGTTGAAATAACTGTTTCTTCTTAGTTTTTTCTTATCAGATATTCGTACATTAGGGTTTAATGTTACATCTAATGTTGTCAAATGAATGTTTATTGCATTATTTGAGTGTAATGTGTTTCATTATAATGGTGTTTAGCATTTCGAATTCGACAAAGAGCACGTCAAAATAAACGTGAGGCCATATCTCTTGCAAACACTTTATCGAGATGAGTCTTGGTACAGGTATTCACAAGCATGACCAGAGGCTACATGCAGCGTTTTGGCACAGCACTGGGTCAGGAGATATGAAAAATGCCTAATTGTCTATATAACTTTTGAACAGTTTGCTCACAAACGTATATCTTTGGATTCAGTGCAGCATATCGAGTCGAATGATACCCAATTGATCCCATATTGATTATTTTGGGCAGCGGCCATTTTGAATTTTTTTGCAAAATGCTGTATTTTATGAACACATTCGCTTATTACGAAACGCAGTGTGGGTCATCGGCACCATGCCCTGAAAGTACATTTTTGAACATCGCCACCTTCTGGTCAAAATTTATAATGAAATTTTAAAAAATGTTTAAAGCTTTTGATTAATTTTAGCTTATTTTAATAAATCTGGACTTGATAGATTCTTTGAGTCATACAAAGAACAATGATAACAATTATGTCATATTCGGACAAACTTGTTGTCCACCATTTTGTCTTCAGATCATTCAGTAGCTGCGTTTACATGGGCTCTAATAAGCCGTTTGTAATCGGACTAGTAGCACAGTTGGAATAAAAAATTCACATGTAACCACGTCAGTTGGAATGAATTGGCAAAATCTGAAAATGGCCAAATCAAAATTTCATTAAGATTGTAAGGGGTGATTTAAACCTTTTCTAATCCACTATCTAATCTATAGTACATGTAAACACTAAATAACCCGATCACTTTATTTAGTGTTTATGTAAACACTATGTTTGGATTCATCAATTGGAATGATTTCACAAAAATTGTCCATTTAAATTTTAAATGAAGCTATTGTCACCTCAACACCACCTACTGGTCAAAAGTGATAAGCAATTATTAAATCAAATAATTGCATTTTGCAAATAATCTAAAAATGTCTTTAATTACTCCCAGCCATGCGTGGATAATTCATCATGACTTTGTTGTGCTGGGCCACTTAATTGCTGCTTTCAGCTATATTTTTGTTTTGTTTTGTGTTTTATATGTATTATTATTAAAAAAAATTGGATCAGTGCTGGGTTGTGGCAGGAAGGGCATCTGGCATAAAACATGTGCCAAATCAGCTGTGCGGATTATTCCGCTGACAAAAAAGGGAGCAAGAGAGATATATAGATGATAGGCAGAAAAAATTATATATTCTTTACATAAATTTCATATCAGTAATCTGTAAATGTTGTTTTGTGTTGGTTTATGCATGTTTTTATTTATTCTCAAAAATCGGATGGATGGATGGGTTGGATTGGATGGATGGATAGATTGGTGGTTGGTTGGTTGGATGGATGGATGGATGGATGGATGGATGGATGGATTGGTCGATGGGTGGATGGATGGATGGATGGAAGGATGGATTGGTGGATGGATGGAAAGATGGAAGGATGGATGAATGGATGCATGGTTGGATGGGTGGATGGATGGTTGGTAGGTTGGTTGGATGGAAGGATGGATTAGTGGATGGATGGATGGATGAATGGAAGGATGGATGGATGGATAGATTGGTGGATGGATAGATTGGTGGATGGATGGATGGATGGGTGGATGGATGAATGGAAGGATGGATTGGTGGATGGATGGATGAATGGAAGGATAGATTGGTGGATGGAATGGATGGATGGATGGATATGGGTGGATGGTGGATGGATGGATGGATGGATGGATGGATGGATGGATGGATGGAAAGACGGAAGGATGGATGCATGGTTGGATGGGTGGATGGATGAATGGATTGGTTGGTGGGTGGATGAATGGATGGATGGATGAATGGAAGGATGGTTGGTTGGTTGGTTGGATGGATGGAAGAATGGATTGGTTGGTGGGTGGATGAATGGATGGATGGATGAATGGAAGGATGGTTGGTTGGTTGGTTGGTTGGTTGGATGGATGGAAGAATGGATTGGTTGGTGGGTGGATGAATGGATGGATGGATGAATGGAAGGATGGTTGGTTGGTTGGTTGGATGGATGGATGGATGGATGGATGGATGGATGGTTGGATGGATGGATGGATGGAGGCAATCTGTATGTGTAAATAAATAGTCAAAGGTGAATTTTTAATCAGGCATCAGTTTTTGGTATCTTGCCAAAATTTTGGTATCTTTTGGTAATTTGCTGCATTTTTATCATTTATATGGATACATATTTATTATCTCTTGCCTCTTACACATTTTTTTCTTTTGCAGTGCACTGGAGGTTATGAATTTGACTTTGAGAAACAAATCTGTAAAGGTAACACAACTCTTTTCCCCTCAATCAGTTGTCTTTATAGTACAAGCATTAATGTTAAACCAACCATAATATCTAATCATGTTAATCACGTGTCCTTCTACACATAGATATAGATGAATGCAAGACAGTGCAGGACGCATGCAAAGGGGGCATGAAATGCATCAACCATTTTGGTGGATACCTCTGCTTACCCCAGAACGCTCAGATAATCGTCAGTAACGGCGAGGATGAGCCCACTACTGCCCCCCCAGTGGAAAGAGATGTTCAGCCCGGGATAGCCCCCAATTACAGGGGCGATTACTCCAGAGTCCTTCAAAGCGCAACACATACAATCCAGTGTGGTGTCGGTTTCATGACGGACTCTCAGAACTACTGCAGAGGTGAGCGACAGCTGTGGGATTCTCTCCAGAATCTTATACTTGGTTATTTGCAGTATTTGTTGTGATTATGGAGTTTAAAGATCTCTGTGAATGGTGTGTGTAAAATAGTTTGGTGTTAAATTTCAAAATGTCGTCCTGGTGTTCTTGCACCAAATTTTTTTAGGTCTGGTCATTGCACTATAGCGGGCGAAACACGTATACACTTGCCTTTATAGGCATCAATGGTTTAATCAAGAACCTTTAACTTTAACTGGCGTATTTTTTTCAATTGTTTTCAATGGAGCGCTGCGTTTTTTAAACGCCATGAGCGTTTTTTTTCACGCTGAAGCGCCCCGCGTTTTTTACTGGTCACCGAGAGTTGAAGACTCTTCAACTTTGGGTAAAATGCAGCTCTCATCACTGTCACTTTTTACCCAACCGTCCAATCACAGTGGAGGAGGGGCGGGACAAATACCACACCGACCAACCGCCACATTCTGCTTGTTCAACGTCAACAGATGACAACAACAAGCATAATAACTGAACAAAATAATTTAAAACAACAGCCAGAGAAAATACGTTCCATTTTATCGACATTTTAATATAGAATCAACACAGAAACAAAATATGTGTGAAATGAGATACTAGTAACACTTTCGCGGATATTCCGTATCATAACAAGCAAAGCGTCTCACCTGTAAAAAAAAAAATGCTGCGCTGCCAAAACGCTCTCAAGCGCCCATAGCTAGGCGTTTTCAGCTGACTAAAAACGCTTTGGTGGACACGCGGCCTAAGACAACAATGGTTCTTCTTCAATTATATTGAGTAGTAGGACTAGTAGGAATAGTAGGATTCCTTCAATTATATAAAATTCCCAAAAAAATATTTCTGCCATGCAGAACAAAAATGTATTACAGTCGCACCCTGTGTCCAATTCTCACAAAATTTTGTACATCTCTTCTTGTGGACACCCTGCACATGTATACCAAATTTCACAATGAACGTATTCAAATTTTACTTTCAATTAAAAGGTCATTTAAAATGGCTGCTTAAATTTGATTGGCTGCTGTTTATTTGGCTGCTGATTTGTTGGAAACCATGTTCTTCCATTAGTATATAGAATGGGAGAGGAGTTGTGAATGGCAGGAAAGTGACACAGCATAAGTCACATTAAAAGTGGCAACATGGTGCAGATGGAAAAAATTGGGCTGATTATGAAAATTGCGTCACACTACATCTGCAAGGAGTTGAAAGTGTATAAATGAGATATACTTTGCGTTTTACTCATGCAAAATTAATTGTTGTCTATTAGTTGATACACTCCAATTTTTGTGGCATAGGATGTGTTTGAAAAAATAGGTTTTAGTTTTTAAAATTGAGAGAAAGAGTATTCTGTACCACACAGTTCCAAAGTTATTAGCGAAATGTAACGTAGCTTATTAGTCTATAACTAATACGTTTGCAGCACTTTATATATTAGGGATGTAAATGTTGTAAAATATTAATTTAGTCAGTATACATGGCTAATATAAGGACGAAACATGGGCAGAATATGTAGTTACGACACCTACCAGCAGGGCTAACCAGAACATGCTAACAAGCCAAACGCTGACCCCTTGGGAAGTCATTGTGTCACTCTTTGGGATGTTGTTGTATCTGTTCAGAGGATGCAGTGCCAGAAATCTGCTTCCTCTGGGTCTGTCTTCTTCTATCTGGTGGATAAAACAATTTTTGTGTGTGTGCTAATGATGTTTTTCTTTCCCAACTTGATAGATGGCTCAGTCGTGTTACAGCATGCAGAATCCCTGTGCTAGAAGCAAACAATTTAGGTTGCATAAACCATTCAAGATGAGACTGAAAGACATGAATTGCTAAGACATGCCAACTAACATTTCATCCCAAAAGAGTAATACATTTGTTTCCCAATCTTAAATCATCTTATTAGATACTATGAGCAGTCATTTGCACGGATTCCATTTGCTGTGTTTCTTGATAGCTAATCCCACTCCTGCTGAGGAGTTCAGGAGAAATCAGCATCTGGTCAGAGTTGGTTTATACTGGTTTGCATTGGTTTGGGTTTTGGTCTTGCTGGTGGATCATACTGTTTAAGAGCAAAACATAGCTGGTGCAGCTTTTAGACCAGTTTAAAAAAAAAAAGTAAAAAGTAATAATATATTTTCCTTATACCTTGAATTAAAGGAATAGTTCACCTCAAAATGAAAATTCTGTCAGTAATTACTCTCCCTCATGTTGTTCAACCCCGTAGGACTTTCGTTCATCTTCGGAACACAAATTTGATTAAATCTGAGAGCTGGATCACTCCTCCATAGGCTTCTAAGGGATAGAAACTTGCCAACCCCGAAAAGTTATTAAAGAAATCGTTAAAATAGTCCAAGTGACTACAGTGGCTCAATCTTAAGTTTATCAAGCAACGAGAATACTTTATGAGCGCAAAAAAACAAACAAAAATAATGACTTTATTCAAGTATTTATTTCCTTCTCTCTTGGCCTCGAGATATTCATGAATTGCGCAGCGTTTCTGTGTTTTACGTCACACGCATCACACACATGACCAGCGTTGGCCAATAGTGAGCCTACGTGTGACGTTCAACACAGAAGCTCTACGCAATTACACTACGTGAACTATCCCTTTAATTTGAGCGTACACATCGTAATCATTATTTTCACACAAGATTTTTTTTAAATACATTTTTTAAGTAAAAAAAAAGTATTTTTATTGACTAATTCATACAGTTCAATTCTATTTTTGGGGACCAAAACCACATGACATTTTTCAGCCTGAATTATGTGAAGAAAAAAAATTATCTATATGACACTAACCTTACAAACTAATCCAGTGAGATTTTTTTTTTTTATCAGAAGTGATACCTTTAAACACGACGTTGTCTCTAATGGCGCTTTTCCACTGCATGGTACGGTACGGTTCGGTTCGGTACGGCTCACTTGTGGTGCTTTTCCACTGCATAGTACGGTACGGTACGGTGCGCTTCGGCGCGCTTTAAATGGTACCTGATCTGTTGAGGTTCCAAGCGTACCGTACCGGTACTAAAATGTGACGTGAAACACTGTAGATCACTGATTGGTCAGACAGACAGAATCGTCACTACCAGCGTCATTGGATTTGCGACACGAGACACTAAACACGCTATACAGAGTCATATAACCAGTAGACAACAGCCAACACGGTAGCACCTGTGTTTTACTTACTTGAAAAAAAAGAAGAAGAGATCAACACTTTAAAAAGGAAATGGCTGAATCGTGGTCGAGGTGCAGACGTTCCTCTCGTTGGTTGCCTAGGAGCGGGTCCAGCGAGAGCTGGATGGGGCAAAACAGAATGAAAAAGTGTTCCAAGAAGTAGCAGCTAGCTCAGCTAGCCGCACACGGCTATCACCGGACCTACAAACAGTGTAACGATCAGTCCCACCCACTTTGAATGGGTACTAACTGCAGTGGAAAAGCAACCGAGCGCGAACCGTTCCGCGCCGAATCGAACCGTAC
This sequence comes from Chrosomus eos, assembly GCA_036326025.1. Lineage (NCBI taxonomy): Eukaryota > Metazoa > Chordata > Actinopteri > Cypriniformes > Leuciscidae > Chrosomus > Chrosomus eos. The sequence continues at coordinate 29,440,646 of CM070838.1, forward strand.
CGAACCGAACCGAGCGTACCATGCAGTGGAAAAGCGCCACAAGACTAGTGCACCAACCATTGTATCAGAACTGGTTCTTTCTGTAATCAAACAGCCAACAGGTTATGTGGTGTTGTTTGAGGAAGTATGGGTCAGGACATGCATCTCTCAGCCCATTAAAATGAGTCAACAATTAGCTCGGGCCTCTTCCCGCAAAGAGAGTCGGCCTTCCTTCGATGTTTACATATTTTCGGCCAGTCTCTTACAGAAGTGCCTTGGCAGTGATTCCTCTGGAATCTGACACCAGTTTGCTGGAATTAAATCACATCATGTGGGTGATCACAGACTCCAGGTGTGCCTCTCTCAGAAAGGTGGGCGAGAAAACTGCAAGCTTTTTGTCTGAACTCTCGCCTGCGAGGTCTCGCACCTCATTTTTTCCAGTGTGCATCGGCCAGTTTGGCTATCAGCAGTGCTGAACCCCTTGAAAGGGCCCAAACGCTGGTCAGCAAAAGCTTTGGAAACAGTCGACGAGAGGCCCCCCCGGGAGGCTCCGGATCTGTGCGTTGACATGATTCTCACATTAATGCTTCAAATAGATCACTAGGAGGAATCTGCCTGAATGTCCTTTCGTTTGGATAAGGAGGTTTTGCACTCACATGTGTTGCACATCCAATAGCCTGTATATGAATCACAGAAAACGGGGCTATTCTTAGGCCTTTGTATATAGTTACTTGACCAAACCTGGCAGATAAGCGCAGACCACCCATGATGGCCCCCACACTGTGAAAAGACACTTTCTGTGCTCCAGAAGTAAGCTGGAAATCTCGCCAGACATACCAAAGAATGATTAGGAGTGCAGAAAAGATGTGTGTTTTGGATTACGCTACCTGTTGTTTTAAATAAGTGGTGTTATTAGTGTTATATTTGAGGAACGGAATTAAATGGGCAGTGAATTGCATTAACAGGCCAGCAGTTATTTTGTTTATTACTCATGCACTTGCATTTTTTATTTGATCATTTGTCATTAATGTTCCACCTTTTTTTCTTTTTACAGATGTGAATGAATGTCTCACTTCAAACCCCTGCCAACATCAGTGCTACAATCTGATTGGCTCTTACCTCTGCCAATGTGAAGTGGGATACGAACTGGCTTCAGACTCCAGCTCATGCCAAGGTGATTTTTTAAGTGTTTTTTACTCCTCTTAAAACTATGAGAGAAAGTATAGCCTTTTAATTTTTGTTTTAATTCCATGCTAGTTTGTTCGTATTTTCCTGGATATGTTTTAACCTAGTAACAAAGACAACAATTGACTCTTCCCTACGTGTATGTAATGAGTAAAGTATTCCCTAAATGAGTAAAGTATTCACAGTAATGTGCTTACAAACGTCCGACTGACATTCGATTCATTTAGTTGAGGTGAATCCCAGTTTCTTAGCATAAGGGAGTTGCTAACATCGATACTATCCTGTTGTAGCCAATCAGATCAACACATTTACAATCAAACAGTATTTCAATGCCAATAACATTGCACAATGTGTTTTCCCCCATGTATATTATATATCTTAATGATTTTGATGACCATTGGACAATTGAGTTATAATTCATAAAGAAATATAGGTTTTACGATATCAAACAGAGAACACAAAATCCAGATTAGGTTTGCTATGATTACTTCTACTAACTTGCATATTGCCAGCTTGCAAATGGAAGGATACATTAGCTTAACCTGTTAGCATGTTATCCTTATGATATTAAAATACCCATTTAAATGAGATTAAGTTATGACAGGCTATTTAAAGGTGGGGTATGTGATTTGCAAAACGGCCGGCAGATTTTGAAAATACACAACTCATAAGGTCCTACCTTCTCTCCTCCAACGCTGGCCCTGACTCCACCCATTCGAAAAACATGGACGCGCAATCAAGCACGAGTGAAAACTCAATGCGCTCTCTCTCTCTGTACCGGGGCGACTTGAACTTCCTGTGACTGGGTCACGAGCTTTGAGTATGCGCACGAACGGGACACGCGCGCGAGGGGGGTGGGGTAGGGGGCATGGTACAACCGTTTGAGTGACGCATTTTCTGTCCAATGATTCTAGACGGTCTTGAAAATGATTGGCTGGAGTTTTTCGAGTCCTGCCCGTTCCACAGATGATTAAATTGCTACAGCCAGTAAGTAGGTTAGGAATAGGATTTCAAGTGATTTTGAAAAAATGGTCAAAAAAGAAAATCACACACCCCACCTTTAAAATGGTCTTATATGTTGTTGATATAACAATGCACTTGGCACTGAAATATTATATATAAATACATTGATGGAAAAATATATTTTTTCATCTGCGGCCTTTATGCTTAAGCTCCTTAAATTTGTGTGAATTCTGATTGGCTGTCAATGATTTAATCTTTCTTAAAGTGATTTCACTTCATAGTTATAGTTATCATTATAGTTATCATCCCTGGTGAGAATGGGCCTTAAAGTTAAAAATTATAAAACTATCCGTATCCCAACATGACATCATGACTTTTGCGTAAACATACACGCCACTTTCAAGTCAAGTGGCGTGTTATTTATACGCATTTTCAGCTATCCGCGTGTATGCGTGTATATCTACGCCGTTATGTCCGAGTGATTCCGTGTGTATGTACACGCTGTTAAAAATCCGAGCGAAATAAAGCCAAATTTTGATATACATCTGAGGGAGCGATATTTTTCTTACTAGGATGGTAGGGAAAGACTCATAAATGGTATTAACCAGTGACGGGTAGGTTTAGGGACAGGGTTGGGGTAGGTCATATATTTATATATACAGTAATGTAACGTTAAGTCAACGGCGTTCATAAACACGCTGAAAAGCAATTTTGCGTGTTGATAGCACGCCAAAAATGGAAATACGAATTGGCGTGTCATACATACGCAGTTTCATGAGATCAGTCTGCGTATCCATATACCATATTTGTATTATTTCAAATCAAGACAAAAAGTGTGTAGACACTTTCTGGTTGTCATATGTTAGTGTAGTGTAGTAAAAAAAAAATGTACTTTTTATCGAGATGTGGACTGAGACATTCAATTGAAACCATCCAGGAATGTTACGCTGTATTTAGCAATATAATTGTGTTTTCCAGACATCGATGAGTGTGATTTCTCAAACTACATGTGCCAGTTCCAATGTGTGAATCAACCTGGAGGATACAGTTGTGTGTGTCCTGATGGATACCAGCTCCAAGGGACGCGGATGTGCCAAGGTATACTCCAGTTTGTTTAGCTTAGGGCTCCTGAAGTGGCTTCTGAAGTTGCTCATTGACCTTTTCCACCCTGTTCATAGATATAAATGAGTGTGAAGCAACACACAACTGCAGAGATGATGAAATGTGTTGGAATTACTACGGAGGATTCCGTTGCTATCCCAGAAACCCCTGCCGTGAGCCATAGTGAAAACAGGCGAAGGGTGTGTCAAAAGTCCTACTAAAATCATGCTGTGTTGCAACAAAAAATGTTGTTTTAACCATTTAACTCTCTACCAACAGTCGCTGTCGGTGCCAGTCGCCAAATGTTTGTCGGGGACTGCCGCCTGTCATTGTCTACAAGTACATGAGCATCTTTTCCGATCGCTCCGTGCCTGCGGATATCTTCCAGATTCAAGCTACCAGTGTCTACCCCAATATGGTGAACACTTTCACGATCAAATCCGGCAATGAGGGAGGAGAATTCTACCTGAGGGTAAGACGAGACAATTTTTTCAGTGGAAGATTTTTAAACCGTTACCTCAATCATAAATCAGTGATTACAGCCTTTCATACATTAAAAAAACATAGTTTCCTAATTAAATTCATGGCATTTCTCTGCCAAAACAGGACTTAAGTCAACCCTGTTACATGTGACTTTTTTTTAGGTTGAACATACATGGTTGAAGATCAGTGCAAAAGGTCTAATAATGGCATGTTTTTCCTTTAAAAGACTCTCACTATTATTTTTCATAACAGAGTTGAACAATTGAGCTTGACAATATAACTGTAAACATAATAATAAAAAAACTTGTAGAGACTGTAAGAGATACTTACCAGTTTGAACCAGAACTCATGACATTCCTTTAAAAAACAGGTTTAGCACCAACTTTTTTTGTTGAATGTTACAGGGTTGAAGACCAGTGCAAAAAGGTTTATTAATGGCCTTTCTTCTGTAAAAGACTAATCATTATTATTTTACATAACAATTGAGCTTGAAAATATTACTGTAAACTAAACAAAAACGTATAAAGACTGTAAGAGATACTTCCCTCTGTTTGAAACCATGACATTCATTTTTCCAAAACAGGTTCAGCACCAACCCTGCTACATTTAAAATGCTTTCAGGTTGATTGTAACAGGGTTGAAGATCAGTGTAAAAGGTCTAATAATGGCTTACACTGCACAAGATTTACAGTCAGTATTCTTGCTCTTTTTGCAGAGAATTTTCTTTCTGTAAAAAAAGAAAAAATGATCAGTAATTACTCTATAACAGAGTTGAACAATTGGGGTTGACAACATAACTATAAACAATTTTTTTTAATTGATGAAGACTGTTAGAGATACTTACCTCCATGACATTTCACTTCCAAAACCAGTTTAGTGCCAACCCTGTTACATTTAAAATGTTGTGGGGTTGAATGTTACAGGATTGAAGATCAGTGCAAAAAGGACTGCAAAACTTCAGATTATTTAGTCAGTATTCTTGTGCTTTTTGCCAAGAATTTTTTTCTGTAAAAACCGATCACTGTTATTTTCCCATAACAGGGTCGAACAATAATCGGGGTTGATGACATTACATTAAAAAAAAAACAATTTAATAAGAGATACTTACCTCACTTTGAACCCAAGACATTTAGGACCAACCCTGTTACATTTAAAATGTTGTGTGGTTAAATATTACAGGGTTGAAGATCAGTGCAAAATCTAGCACTCCACAACATCAGATTACTTATAGTCAGCATTTTTTGTCAAGAACGAAATAAAAAACCTCAGTTATATTCAAAATAAAATGGGTCACTTACTTTGACCAATAACCTTTGCTTGTGGTGTAGTCTCTCCAGTGATTGTCTTTCTCTTTGTCTTCCAGCGCTCCAGTAATGTAAGTGCCATGTTGGTAATGACCAAACCGTTGACTGGACCTAGAGAACATGTTGTGGATCTGGAGATGGTCACCCAGAGTAATGCCTTGAGCTACCGTTCCAGCTCACTGCTGAGACTCACTATTATAGTGGGTCCATACCCTTTCTAAATCACCTAGTTCGACTGAATCGGCACCTTGGTTTTATGTTTGTATTGCCGCTTACTATGTTTAAAATGTTCAACACAGCATGGTCACCTGGCCTTGATCAGTGGTTCTTAACTGGTTGGTGGATCACAGATGGAAACCAATTCTAAATCAATGAATAGATTCATTAATATTGGACTATTTATCTTTATATGATCAATCATTTGTGTAATAAATTTCATGGTACTGTATTGAGTCACCATGATGTAAAACGTGAGGCCGAAGCAAAACCAGCTGAGAACCACTGGTCTAGAGTTGCATATTTACTGGGTTTCAAACAGGAATTGGTTTACCTATCATAAAAAGTAGGCTGTCTGGTTTATTGAAGTTTTCAAGTAATTTGTAACTTGTAAATTTGAAACAAGTAACTTGACAAGGTCTGAGAGGGTGACATGAAGACCAAGAAATATCTGAAAAACAACACAGCTGGATAACAGAAAAAAAAAATCACGGGTTGCTCAAGTTTCATTCTGAAAAGCACTTATAGGTTATTCTTTGTCTTGATAAGAGGATTTTCTCCAGATTCTGCTGCATGGATACATCAGTCTTTTAAAGGAATAGTTCACCCAAAAATGAAAAGTATGTACATCATTTAGGCCTACTCACGTTTTGACTTTCTTTCTTCTATTGAGCATATAAGGTGAAGTTTAGCAGATTGTCCCATTTGCTTGTTTCCATACAGTAAATGTCAATGGGGACAGAAGCTGTGGCGCTCCAAAAAATGACAAAACACCATAAAAGCTCAGCTATAATGCAAGTCTTCTGAAAAGACCGAAATATAGGTTATGCACTGAAATTGTTCCCTCCACCACAGTTCTCAAATCTTTCACACGTCTCCATATTCAAATTGGTGTCACAATTCGTTACGACAAATGCAGCATCCACCAGCCATAACTTGTGGCCTGTTCACACATTGCAAAAATGCAATACATAGGCAATGGAATGGGGGAAAACCCAAGAGTGGCATGTGTAAAAGACAAGACGTGAGCTCAATGGCCAAAGACATCAATGTAGGTAGCATATGTTTACATAGAAGAACAAAAACACATTCCATGTGAATGGACCCCTTACTGACACAAAACTATCATATGGCTTCAAAACACAGGCGCCAATTTATGTTTCTACCGGTGGGTGTCCACACTCCGTAACCCCAAGTGCAAATACATTAACAACAATATATAAACACATCTCTATTCAACTCTGTTTCCATGAGCAAATGATAACTGGGCTAAGCAAGGTGACACACACATACACAACAAATGTTGCTTAATAATCAATTATATTTGGTGTTAGTTTTTCAAGAATAGGGCAGCGGTCTTTTTTTCCGTGCGATGGTGCGCTTGATGAATTCATTACACTAAAGTTATTTGTGTCCTACGAAGAGAAACACACAGACTGCAAATACATTTAACCAACCAAACAAAACCACGTATTCTTTCCATGAGTGTTGTCATGGGTCGCTCTCTTGCTGATATACCTGATGATTTTGGAGTTAATTACTTAAAATGCAATTTATTATCGTGGAAAAAACAGAAAGCACAAGCTTTTGTGGCAGGTTGTTATGCTATAATGTTAAATATAACAGTAGAATTGTGTGTATTATGACCCGATGTGAGATCCACCAATCAGAGAAGTTCTCGAATCTCAATCGATTTGATGATTGGTTAAGATGGAGTAGGAAGCACAAGTCATATATTCTTCTTTTATTGTGATTTTTTGTGTGTGTGTGTGTAATTTCCGTCCCCATTCGCTGTTACTGCATGGAAAAGAGCAGCTTGAACATTCTTCTAAACTTCTCCTTTTCCGTTCCTCGGAAGAAAGTAAATCATACGAGTTTGGGACGACATGCAGATGAGTAAACGATGACAGAGTTTTCCTTTTTGAATGAACCAACCTTTTAATCTATCTATCTATACGTTTCTTGTACATGGAATAAGTCAAATCAGAATGTAATTATCAAAAAGTGCTTATAGATTCCTTACTAGATTTGACTTTAGCAGGGAAAAAGTGTGTTTTATAGGTGGAACATGCGGATAAGGCAAACAGAAACACATATAGTTAGGTGGAACAGTTTGTGTCGTAATCTAATGGCATCCTTAGCTAATGGAAATCTCTGAATGTGTCCTCCGCCTTGCAAATACTGCAGAAATGACCTCCTATCCTATGAGAATAAGGCAATAATGTTTTGGAAACAGAAGTGATGTTTTCAGGAAATTGCTGGCAAGGGTTTATGGTCGCATAAGCAATGGAACTGTTGCCTAACATGTCTGTACGGCTGCCAGAGCAGCGTTTGATCTTCTGCAGTGTTTCGTGTCGATGGTCTGTGACAAACACGGTTACTTAAACCGTTGCGTCACACCCAGCACCCCCAGAGACGTGGTCGTGGGTGAGGCCGGAATGGGTCGCGCACCACCAGGGTGGATCAAACTATTTTGCCAAACAATTTTTATGTTGGCTCCATAGTGATCTGACTAATATTGTAATATAATATAGATGCCTGCAAGTCCTTATCTGTTTTCTTATGATCAAACATGCATTATTTTGATTCACGCATGGTGAATGCTCCCTGTTTTTTATCTTATTGAGATCATTTTTGCTTATATCTAAATTGGTGTGGACCTGTTGTTTCTGCTCAGCGAGGACAGCAGTCTTTGTAATTGTTTAACAAACTAAAATGAATTGGATTTGCACCTATCGTTTATGTTTCTGTATTTTCAGTATGTTCTCAAGTTGCACTTTTTTTTTTTTTACTCATTCTTTGTGCCATTTATTTGGCTGCAAAGTTCTTGGAAATAAAAATTAATTCAGTAACAATTGTGTCGTTTTTATATGCTTATTCATTCGTTTGCTTCGTGTACAAAAAAAATATCTATATATCTGTATCAAAACAAACGTACCACCAGAAAAGAAAATACTCATGTCGAAAAATCTTTTGCTAGTATTGCATAACATGCATGGGTCAGTTTGGTATATTACTGGAACAGTTTAAGAGGACCACCAAGATTCATCTGCAGTTATTACCTCCTGCGGTTGCAGATGGGAATATATAACTATGTGATGTTGTCATGACAATAGTTGAGCAGTTCCTGTAAGAATATTTACACACTGAAAGCCAACTCATTTACAGAAAGCATGCAAGTCATACATGAACTGCGTGTCTTTGCTTAGATTTCAATGTATAAAAAAGAAAAAAGTGGGCTATGAACTAAAATGTTGAGTGTATACAAAAAAAAGTGTATATAAGAAACTTCAAAAAGCATTAAAGTGGAATATAAAGTCATTTTCTAACTTATTATGGCTAACTTAGTTTAATAATGTGATTATATTATTAGCTAGTCATCTTTCTGGTGGTTTTATGTGAGAAACATGAGGTTTGGTGGGTTCAAACTTTTACAAAACATGCTCTGTTCTTTGCACAAGGCTATACTACTTTACTAATATTGTAATATTGGTGTAAAATGTTTGTATTTACAGGGCCCCAATGCAAAACTTTTAAAATATTGCTTGTAAGGGTGATATTTCAAAAGATTTTCTTAAGTTAAAGTATATTTGCACCCTTCTGAAGATGGCATGATGTGTATCATAAAAGCAATAACACTGCAATTGTCAGCGCAAAAAGGTACTTGTACACGGTCTAAAATGGAAGACTGATGTATATGTAAAACTTTTTTTTGTTATTGTAAGCAAATTAAATGCGTGAAAGCCTGAGTTTAGTGTGACTTTAAAGCAATAGTTAATGAAACAGCTTCATCTGCTGGTTATACGGAGTATCGCATCATTTACACAGCTCTCACAGAGTTGAAATCTGACAGGTCAGTCTCACAAAGCAGTTTTACTTTTAAAAGACAGTAAAGAAATTTTGATTTACCTCATCACACATTTCCCGCCAGAAATGTCGGTAATATTAATGTTCAGTTCTAAAGGTTCAACCACAGCCAGTTCGAAGTGTATGACGTAAGCCATTTCAGTCGGCCAAATCAGATTCGAACCAATCACAAAGTCGGAGTGGTTTGCGTAGCCAATCGCAGCGCAGCTCTGTGACTCACCATACATGGACAGCCATCACCATATAAGGAAACATCGACTCGCTTTATATGGAGGAAAGTAGATCTTTTGGGTGAACGTCCTCGTGAATTAAATTCCCTAAGTACGCTCGGAATCATTCTTTACATTCTCCCAAAAAACATTAAAATATATATACAACCAAAATATAGTAATTTACGTGTTCGACGGGAAATATCAAGCGTGATATTGACGTTGCTGTTGGTAACTAGTTCTTTTCGCGGAGGCACAGTGTGCGGTCGCGATGCGTCGTTTCCAAATGTGGCGTAAGTTCAGTTGAGGTTTGATTGATGGACTGTAGGCGGAAACTATACGTTGTAAACTTTGTACGATGGTCGTAAAGGGCTAGTTTTGCAAGGTTTATTTTTGTAGTTTACAAGACGACTTTCATACAGAAATCAAACTAAGGATAGCTCGCGTTTAGTCCGAGTTGTATGCTTATTTGAGCTAATGTTTCTTAGCCTAGCATATGCAGGGTAAGTTCGGTTTCAAGTGAAGAGATCTGCTGGGTTTGATCTGCTAGCAACTGTTACACCTACCGCAGACCGCAGTGCTGCTGCTAGCGGGTCGGGGTTTCGGAGATGTTGGGGGGAAACGGGAAGGCCAGGGGGGCTGGACGCTCAGGTAACGGCACAGGCTTGACCCATCTACAGGTGGGCAGCACATCTGGGGCTTTAGGGGCGGTGAACTCCTCCATAAACCTGCCCGATGGGGGCAGATACGACGACAGGCCGTCGGTCGAGGCAGTGCTGAGCGGCTCTGATGGAGACTCGGACTCCGGGGATGATGAAGAGAGTCCCGTGCTGGACAGGAGAGGAGTGAAGCGGGAGAGGAGCGAGATGGAGGTCGGGGGATCCTCGGGAGCTATCGCGGCACTGTCGGCGGGGTATGGAGGAGTTTCCAGCGGGGTGGCGGGTGCCAAACCCGGCAAGAAAACGCGAGGACGGGTTAAAATTAAGATGGAGTTTATTGACAACAAGCTGAGGAGATACACGACCTTCAGCAAGAGAAAGACTGGCATTATGAAGAAGGTACGTTCAACCAGAACATGTACGACACCAATACTAGTGCTAAACCACTATGCTAATACTGGTGCTGTACTAATATACTGATAAAGTATTAAACACTACTACTATTAATATAGCTATATTACTGATTCTAATGCTGTAGGAATACTAGTACCACTAGTATTAATATCATTATATTGATTCTAATATTGTAGAAATGCTAGTACCACTGTTGCTAGTACTATCACTACTAGTGCTATATCAACTTATAATAGCACAGTACTGATACTAGTACCATTATACTATGTAATTGTATAATTGTAATGTATAAATGTGCTGATACTAATTCTGTATCAATACTTGTAGGCTACTACTAGGCTATGCATTGTACCATGCTACTATGAGCATTTTTTTATCTGCCATTTATTGATACTAGTAAAGTTTCCATACGTGTCATTTTCATTTACTATGCACTATTATATTGATACTATCTTTATCACTAAGTTTGTATCATTGATAGTGTCTTTGTAACTAATTGATGAAGCTATTGAACCATATGAGCACCATACCATTATTAGTGCTGTAACAATTGAATTCAATTTGCTATTGCTAGTACTCGACCAATACTAGGACCACCACTCATACTAGTATTATACGTTTACTAGCTTTGTATCGATATACTGATTGTGTTATACTGATAACTCTTTCTAGTACAATTATACTATTACTTGTGCCATAAAACTATTCGTAAACCAGTACTGTACTTGTAGTAATACTTCACGAATACTAGTACCATACCACTGTGTTCATAGTAATACTATACCATTGGTGTTAGACTATACTGTAACAAGTACTATACCAATACGACTTAACATGCTAGTACTATACTACTTTACTTATCGTTGTCCTATAACACCATACAATAGTTATGTACCACTTTTAGGACTTTATCAACATGTTAATGTTGTTATTTCTCCATTATTGGTGCTATATTATTTTACAGATGTTAGTACTACTACTGTACCATTACTAGCACTATATAAATGTTCTGATTGTGCTTTAATTGCATTACTAACTATCTGATACTCAAGCTGTGCTGATAGTAGAACCAGTATAATTACTAATCCTAAACCACTGTATTTGTGTTAGTACTGTACTCATAATACAGTAGTCAACATTTGAAGTGGATCAAAACCTTTCATCAAAGTTATACATACATTTTGAACAATACTCATTCTTGTCTTAGGACAACTTTGATTAACTTTTTTGATCGACTTTAAATGTTGACTACTGTAGTACTTTACGGCTAGTAGTGCCAAACCACTATACTTACACCAGTGCTGTACTTATACCAGTGCCATACTGCTCTGTGTATGTAGTTCACTAACACTGGTGTTAAACTATACTGTGCCAATACTAGTTAACATGCTAGTACTATATTTATAGACTTCTACTTTACAAGTGCTAGTTCTATAGCTCTATACTGATGCTGGTTTACCACTGTTTATGCCACGCCACTATATCACACTATAATGTATCCCTACTCTGTTACTTTCTGATGTCTTCCGTGTCTCAGTTGAAGGTAGTTTCTTCATCTGTTCTGACTCATTTGTCATTGCCCCCTCAATTGTCATTCATTCCTGTCTCAGCAGAAATAGGCCAGATGACTGATCAGGTTACCACTGCGGTAGACTTTGTTAATGCATTTGCATATCTCGAGAACCGGCCTAGTTGCAGAAGTCGGGTAATGACCCTGCAGTAGCTTGTCTAGTAACTGACTATTAGTTGCTGTTAATCCCTTCTTACCAGTTCTTTTACCTCTTTTGCTTGGGTTGCTGTCATCACCTCTCATCCTTCTTTTCATTGTTTCTTCATTACAACCACAAGAATCTCAAATAAAGCTCACACAAGCGCAGTTGAATTCATTTGGCGCATACACTTCACAACATTTCTGATGTTTATTATCCACTCAATCAAAGTTGAGGTTAAAAAACATGCGTTTACCAGTGCTTATAAGTTAGTGTCCTTTATAAGTTATTGTTATCTTGCTTTCTTCTCAATTTCCAGGCTTACGAACTGTCCACCTTAACGGGGACGCAAGTTTTGCTCTTGGTTGCCAGTGAGACAGGCCACGTCTACACATTTGCCACGCGGAAACTTCAGCCCATGATCACCAGTGAGACGGGTAAAGCCCTCATCCAGACCTGCCTAAACTCCCCCGATTCTCCCCCCCGTACGGACCCTTCAACAGACCAGCGGATGAGTGCCACGGGATTCGAGGAGACGGATCTCACCTACCAGGTGTCAGAGGCCGATGGGCTCACAGAGCCAAAGGTACAGATTTTCAATCTACTAGTCAGTGAGTTGTCTAATCGACTAGGTGGTCAAAAGTTCGTTCGGTAAAATTACTCTTGTTCGGTAAAAAGACACAGTCGAGACGTTTTTGTAAGCGGTGTTCACTTAGGACGCATTTTTCCGTTCACGATGGCAAGAATGGATCGAGCATAATGGGTCTAGAGATCTTGAAAATGTATTTGTTGGTAGAAACTAGGGATGTGCAATTTATTGGATTTCGATTTTTGGCTCCCAACGCTCACCAAAATAGTACAATCGAGTAAAACTGATTATTTTGCCACGTTCTGTTTTGCAAGAACACTCTTATTTTGTTTTGTGTTCTGAACGACACACACATCCACCCCTCCCGAAAGCCATAAACTCTCTCCGCTTGAATGTTTAAACTGATAAAACTTAAAAATAAGTGAAAATGATCAACTTTAGTTATGATGCAATGCTGGCCCGACTCCTTAACGCGAGAGTGTAGTTTTGACGCTTGCCTTGTTCAACCCATTTTGAGAGACGGAGAGAGAGAGAGAGACACAGCACCGCTGAACACTCAAGCGGTTTGTGAAATTGCGTCTTGGAGAAACTTTTAAAATGATTGATTTGATTTTATAATATGTGTGGATTAATTGACCCCTTCGCAAAGACCCGCCCCCCTTAGTTACTGTCGCTATGTCCGACAAGCTACGCCGCTCTCATGTTCACGCAGTGAAAAATACATCGCGGAGCTGAGAGGAGACTGACAACACGCGGACAGACAGGACAGACCAGGTTACTTTTCGGTTACTTTTGATATTAAACATATTAAAGTAACATTAAGTATTTTTTCCTATTCGGTCGCCCTACTGGTTGGAAACGAAATTGTCCATTGCCGCTGTCGTAAATAATCTAGCCTACCGTCGCACGCACGCTCGCTGTTTACCAGCACCGGCTTTAGAATGAACGATGTCCACAGACAAGGTAGAGTATGTTACATGATTTCATGAAAGGATGATGTATTGGACATCAGAAACGAAGAAAAATTAAATAATGACTATTGTAGCGCTTGATGTAAAGCAGTCGAGTTTGTAGTTCTTTTTGTGCAGGGGTTCCTACCCGAAACCCGAAGTTACATAGTGCTAGTAAAAGCGATACAGACTCCGTCAGGCTATGGCAGACGAGTCATTTAACTTATTTTAAGTCGATGTACCATCACAAGGGTCTTGGAAATATATTATGAAGGTTGAAAAACTACTTAGTGTTACTTTAAACAAAGTCTCACCTTTCAAATTTGGTCATTTTTAAAAGAAATTTAAACAATAAATATCGTTTTGTGGCTCTTTAATGTGTCATGACAGATCGGTGTGAGTAGAGCAATCTTCCATGATCTGATCATCTCTTCCTTCTAGTTCATTTATAGCATCAAATAAACATGAATGAACATAAGAAGGAATGTTGTTTTAACCGCGGAAAGGCGTCAGTATATTCAGTTTTTCAAGTTCAAATCCTCCCATGTTATCTACTATCTCTCCTGACTGCTTTGTCGGACAAAATGGCGGATGGCGAAGTATGATTGGTCAGATTACCTGTCAATCAAGCTCCACGCGAAGGGTCAATTTAGGCTACTCATACAATCTACATGCTAAAGTGAATCAAGGTTTGCGGGGGAATTTCCCGCATTATAAGTGGTAGACCTGCGGGAATTATTAAATACTTATTGAAGTATTATCTGTTATATTATTTATTTTAATAGTTAAAGTACCATAAATGTTAAAATTTCGGGTCTCAAAAATAAATGTCAAATTTTTTTAAAGAATTGTTGAAATAAATCTTTTTAATAAATGCAACACATTCCCAAAGTCATGTGAAATAATCGTAATCGTGATTTCAATACTGACCAAAATAATCGTGATTATGATTTTTTCCATAATCGAGCAGCCCTAGTAGAAACGTGAAAGTTTGTAGTAAAAAGTTAACTTGTTCATATGATAACATCATCTTCAGGACTTTTCGTTTGTTCACTTACGACGCATTGTTCACAATAGCTGGATGGAGCACAACAAGTCCCAACATTTGTTTTGAAAGTTGGTAGAAAACTTGATTCGGGACGCGTGGCGCGACAGATTTACGTCCAATTTGAAGTTTAAAGAAGAAAATCTTCTACATTCTAGTTGAGTTTATTAATCTAGATTAGTCTCAGACTAGTTGGTTGATGGATTAGTTGACTGAAATCGAATCTAAATACGAATCATCCTTTATGGTCCATCATTTGAGTTTCACTTTAAGTGGAAACCTTTTCCCATTCCTGTGTTTCTTGACCTTTGTAGGTCTCAGTTTTCCAGACTACAATAGCTCGTTTTAACGGTGAAAGAAATCAGACATGCACGACTTTCACCCAAAACCCCTTTTCGACTATCAGTATTTATCCTGCAAATCCCAGTTTTGCCCACATTTAAGAACATTTGCGTCACCCCGAGCACGTCTTTGCATGGCAGCGTCTATTATTCACAATGTCCAACTCTCATTGATAAGGATTAGATGCTGTCTACATGTCCTTATATAGTCTGGTTTTCCCAGTACACTTTCTTGGCTCATGGCTGATCACATTCCGTATAAGCTGCAGCTGTTTTCAAATTTGGATGACATATCCCCCCCTTTCTCTACTGATTTAGGGCAAGTAGTGAGTGAGCATGGAGGAGTAGAAAACCAAACCTCGGTTTAAAATATTGCTTAAAGCAGATCCTCGACTTGTTGGTCAACATCAGATGGTCCATGTTTTGAAAAGTCATCATGGGAATGGGATCCTGCTTACCCATAAGATCTCAGATAGACAATGCTTTTTGCAGATTTTTGCTCACAAACATGCACAAGATCCTTTTCTTTGTCACAGATTGGGCAGGGTTTTTAGGTTTAGTCGTCTCAAAAAAACTTTGTTGATTTATTTTACAGACTTAAAGGATTAGTTCACTTTTAAAAAACTTTTGCTGATAATTTACTCACCCCCATGTCATCCAAGATGTCCACGTCTTTCTTTCTTCAGTCGAAAAGAAATTAAGGTTTTTGATGAAAACATTCCAGGATTTTTCTCCATATAATGGACTTCAATGGGACCCAAACGGTTCAAGGTCCAAATGACAGTTTCAGTGCAGCTTCAAAGGGATTTAAACGATACCAGACGATGAATAAGGGTCTTATCTAGGACCCTTCGAGTCATGACTCGAAAAAAGATTTGTTAATTTTGATGAACGAGTTCGAACAGGACAGTCACGAACGCTCATCACAGAACAGAGAAAGGTGAGCATTTATGCTTAAACTTAAACTTTGTTATTTTTTTTTTTAATGAGCGATGGTTTCACTAGATAAGACCCTTATTCATCGTCTGATATCGTTTAAAAGCCCTTTGAAGCTGCACTGAAACTGTCTTTTGGACCTTGAACTGTTTGGCTCCCAATGAAGTCCATTATATGGAGAAAATCCTGGAAAGTTTTCATCAAAAACCATCATTTCTTTTCGACTGAAGAAAGAAAGACGTGGACATCTTGGATGACATGGGGGTGAGTAAATTATCAGCAAAAGTTTTTTTTAAAGTGAACTACTCCTTTAAAGACTTATCTCCTGAGCCAGTGCACAAAGGAACAAAATGTAACTTGCATAAAACAGTGCAAATAGATTTAATAAAGTTCAAATAGCCTAGTTTTCAGTGCAAAATGAACATTTTTCAAGTCAGTATGTGAGGCTGTCACTCAGCAGTTCAAGCCCGCTTCTGACTGGTAATGTCAGTAGATGATGCTTGCAAACTGTTGCCAAACCAGAAAGCATTGGCTTGTATCCCTCATGTCCCACCACCGGGCTTCTGGACTCACTGAGGATGTAATCTGAAAGCCTGAGTCTTCTCTGTAGAGCTGCTGATAGTGCTATTTGTTCTTACTTCATTTTTTTTTATTGCTTCAATGTTTGCTACTAATCTACTGTAACCACAACTACTCTGTCCTTTATATTGAATTTCTTCTTCTACAATTTCCAATGTGTATGTAGGACTTTCTCTTTCATGGAGCCCTCTCTCACATAGTGGACTGACACTGTCAAGTAGTGGTCCAGCCACATCGCTCACATCTTGTAACTCTTTCTTGGCGTTTTCTTTCTCTACTGCATATGATGCAGATATGAGGGTATGTGAGTGCTGTCTCGGCTGAGGGACTGATATCTGGGGTTTAAGACCCTTATCATCTCCCTATAGTTGACTTCATCAGAACACAAAACATAAAAATAGCCATATAAAAGCTATAAAAGGTCAAAAACATTATCTATGTTAACTCAAGAGATTACCTAGACACTTGGCCAACAACCTTAACATTAAAGTTACACCAGCACTTACAGCTGACTTATCTCCACTGTAGAAAAACGCAGTGGCGCTCATGCAAATCAGAAAGCATTGGTAGAGTATCGCTCATGTCCGTGTTAAAGTCTCCTGTAGCCAATAATTTGATCCTTTAAATGTCATTTTGGTGATCAAAGATGATTTTTAAAGTTTTTTTTCTTTAAAACAAATGTCTTCATGCCTTAAACTAGCTTGAATGTAACTCCACCCAAATCATTTAGTATACACGGATCTATGAATATGCAAATTAGCCCCGCCTCCACTCACTCACTCACACCAGACGATCACACGTTGACGTGATTGGTTTCAAGGTAGTTTGTGACGTCAGAAACACCAGCGATTTCAAACCGTGTTTTTGAGACAGTTTTAAAGGGTTAGTTCACCCCAAAATGATAATTCTGTCAGTAATTACTCTCCCTCATGTCGTTCCAACCCCGTAAGACTTTCGTTCATCTACGAAACACAAATTAAGATATTTGTGATTAAATCTGAGAGCTGGATCACTCCTCTATAGGCTTCTAAGGGATTGAAACTTGCCATCCCTGAAAAGTTAATAAAGAAATCGTTAAAATAGTCCAAGTGACTACAGTGGCTAATCTTAAGTTTATCAAGCGACAAGAATACTTTTTGAGTGCAAAAAACAAACAAAAATAGCGACTTTATTCAAGTATTCATTTCTTCTCTGTTGGCCTCGAGTGAGTTCACGTATGTAACAGCGTAGCGCTTCTGTGTTGTACGTCACACGCATCACACACATGACCAGGTCGGCCAATAGTGAGCCTACGTGTGACGTACCACACAGAAGCTCTACTCTACTATTTTAATGTTTAACAGTGCTTACTTCATATTCAGTTTTGCTGTTGTATCAAAATTGGTATCAAGATTCATAAAACGTTTATATTATGATTGCCTAAATCCAGATCTGCTCTAGTCTCTGTCAAGCTCAGTTTGGCTGTTTGTTGTGTTTTCTTGTGTTTCCCTCCTTTTAATGGCGAAGAGAAAATGCTTTCCAGCTTTTCCGTCGTCCCGTTTGGTGTGTCTTGTCGAGTGCCTGAAATAGCAGCGCTCTCTCGCTGTGTGGACACCTGTTTTCCTGTGAAGGCAGCTGCCGTTCTCGGGATAGCCATGACACAATTGCCTTTATCACACGCAGTTGTTGCCACAGGCTCTGCTGCCATCAATCACTCCTGGCCCACCTCAGGAAAATCTGTCACATGACATTAAATGATTATGTCGTTTCAGTGGACCACAAAAGATTCTTTTTTTGTTGTTGAAAGTTTTAGATGTTTTCGTTCGTAAAGTGATTCCAGACTTCTCATCATTTAGCTATGAATAGTCCTATATTTTGGTTTGTGTCCATCGAGTTTCAAATAAATACGTTCCCAATAATAAAAAAAGATGAAGTACCTTTCATCTGTGAAGTGTTATTTGACAAATAGGCATTATGTAATAGTATAAATGGTTCTGCTTTTTGTCACAAAACAGTTTGCATAATTACTCAAACATAATTATCCATGAGCAACGACTTCACTCATAGAATGCTGTTAACATTATATAATATATTTTCAAATATTTTGAGTATATTATGTAATGCTTCATGTATAATTAAGTAAAATGCATTCAAATAGTTACAAATTTTAGTTTGATCCATACTTTTTCCAATTTATTCACTATTTATCTGTTATTCATTAATGATTTTAAATTTGTATATATTTTACACACACACCACACACACACACACACACAACACAACAACCCCCACCACACACACACACACACCACACAAACAAACCCTGTCAAGTGTGTGTGTGTATATATACATTTGTATGTGTGTGTGAATATATATATATATATATAATATATATATATTATATATATAAATTCAATATAAAAAAATTAATACACACATATATATATAAAACATGATCAATATTAAAAGTTTATCAGTGAAGTTGTCTAATGCCCTTTAGCACTAGTATTAGTCTTGTTTTTATAAATGAATAAATGCTGATTTGAGAGTATCTATGTTGCATTGTGAAAAAAAAAATGAGAATATTAATTGTCCCTCTAAATTTGTGCTCCTTAAAATCTTTTAATTTCTGCCTTTTTGTTGCAGGAAATGATGAAGCCCACGTTCACTTCTGCCACTTTACCTGGAGGCACCAACAGCACGACCACACAGTCCTCGGCATCTTCCTCTCCCTCCTCCTCCTCACTGGCCATGCCACACACACACACACACACACAGCAGCGTCCCCTCGCTGTCCGGCACCACCTGTTGGCCCATGAGCGCTCAGTGCGTCTCCAGTGCGAACGGCACCGTGCTCAAAGGCTCTCCCGCTGGCGTGATGCAGCTGCCCGGAGGGTTCACACTCATGCCAGGTGTGGCCAGTGTTCACTCACTCCTTTGTTGCACAAGTGTTTTTCTTCCTTGTACAGATTAACTCTTATTTGACTTTCCAGATGGGTTGCATGATGCATTGCATCAGCTTGCATGACGTTGTCGTGTTTTAATGCACATGAACTTATTGGCTTGCTTGCATGCCTGCACACTTTGAATTCTGCTTCCAACTGATTTCGTCTGTGTAAAGGCCTATTCACACCAAGAGCGATGCAACAAACCAATCGAATCAGAGAGAAACTCGCAATATATTTAGACAATTTACATGAAAATAATGTTTATCCAGATGTATTTAATCACAAATCATTAAAATTCAATTCAGGAAGTTTCTATGTTTTTAAAGTTATTTGTGTGTGTGTGTGTTGGGGTGTGCGCGCTTTTATTTATTTAAAAAAAAAACAGTTTTTAGAAAGATTAAAAATTGCAATAAATCTTAATAAAAATAAACTATTAAAAAAATAATAATTGCGCTTATGCTGATTAATTGCCAGTTTTTAGGCTTTGATTAATTGTCTGTTTTAGGGCTTTGTCATACTTTTTTTTGTGTGTGTGTGCTTCATTCATTTAATAATTATTTTCAGTTTAATCCTTAGCAAGTTATCATTTTGCAGCGTAACATTACAGTTAACACCTTTAAATATTAAAGAAATTTTAAATTGAATTGTAAACGATGCTTGGTGTGACTGGGCCTTGAACATGCGAGTTCTGCGTGGCTTGCTGAGGCTGTCGCTGTGTGTCCCGCAGGCGCTTCTCTCCCGCCTGGCACACACACTATTCCTCTCAGTCAGCTGCAGACACACTCTCTGGCCATACAGTGTCCACAGACGCAAAACAGCCACGCCATGACTAGCACCAGCACCTCCTCCTCTGCTGTCGCCGCACACACACAACCCGCTGCTCAGGCCACGCTCTTCCGCCTGCCGGCCGCTGTCTCGCTTACAGGTCAGTGTGTGTGTGTGTGTGGGCGCTGGAAATGTGCGTTTGAGGATTTGCATGCTACAGCTCATAATTGTGATGGCATTTCAAGTAACAAAATTAATGCAAAAAAAAGGTGACTTTTGTTTAATCACAAACAGTACATCACCAATAATGGTGTATATATATATATATATATATATATACTGCATTTTAAAGCAACATGTAATAAACACATGTGAGACTGTTATTTTAGTATTATTTATTTAGTTTTTAGGTTTTTATGTACTTGTAATTTTTTATTTATTTTTAAAATATTTCTATTTAGCTTTAATTTATTTGTATAAGTTACATATAGGTTATATTATAACGTAGTTTCTAAGTTTTAGTTTGAATGATTTTAGGACTTCAGCTTAACTTATTTTATTTCAGTTAGTCGGCGAGGCACTATTTTACGGAAGCGTATTGCATTCACTTGAGGAAAAAAAATCTACTCTGTTTTTCTGAATTAACAAGTTAATTATCTCTGAATTATGAGATAAAACATTTTTTTCACTCTGTTTTTCTGAATTAATGAGTTACTCGTAATTTTGAGATAATTAAGTCATTAATTCAGAAAAACAGAGCAAAAACTTTTTTCCATGAAAAATTATCTCTTAATTCTGAGATAATTAACTCGTTAATTCAGAAAAACAGAGTAGATTTTTTTTCCTCAAGTGAATGCAATACGCTTCCGTACTATTTCTACATTTTATTTACATTTATTAATATTATTTCTGAATAATTTTTAGGTAAAGTTTTTCATGTAATTATTTTTTAAGTTGAACTTTTATAAACTATTTTAAATAGTTTTAGTTGTCGGGTGTGCAGTTCATTCATGTATGTGATTATGCCTGGTATTAAAGGTGCACTATGTGTGTTTTCTGCTGTTGTGTGTCAGGTGGTGCGATGCCTCAACAGTTACAGGCCATCCAGGTTCACCCCAGTCCTCAAAGCAGTGACAGCAGTCCTGAGATCAGCCAGACCTCCAGCAGCTCCGCCGGTACGCACTGCAACACGTCTTCGTTTCTCTAAATACCCGGCTATGTGTAAATGTGGCCTTAAAATACAGTATAGGATATACAGAATATTATCAGTTTTATGCAAAACAGAAATACCAGATCTCTGTCATATGGCCAAAAATCAATGCAAAAAAAAAAAAACCCCTGTAACAATGTATCTTACAAGGTAACACGATGTAACCTCGCTCTCACTTGAAGTCCTTGAATTTGAGGATATTGAACCTGGAAAGTCCTTGAATTTGAAGTTAGCCAAGGTGTGTGAACCCTGTTACTGTCAGTCAGTCAATCATCTGTGTCTCTTCTGCTCTCCCACAGTCAGTCACACTGCTACTATAGTCACGTCCTCAGTGCCTTCTTCAGTGGCGGGTCACATGATGTACCCTGGAGCGCACGTCATGTATGCTACATCCACCTCTGGCCTAGGTGACGGGGGTCTAACTGTGCTCAACACCTTCCCACAGTCCCACACTGCGATGCACGTGGCCCACACACAAGCCCAGGACTCAGGTCAGTCGCATGTGCATACAGTGTATTAATGTCTCGGTGGAATTGGCAGAATGAAAATATAATCTTTGATATTGAAATGGAAAACTTAAGTATGGAAATGCCATTAAAGGAGTAGTTCACTTTTAAAAAAACTTTTGCTGATAATTTACTCACCCCCATGTCATCCAAGATGTCCATGTCTTTCTTTCTTCAGTCGAAAAGAAATGAAGGTTTTTGATGAAAACATTCCAGGATTTTTCTCCATATAATGAACTTCAATGGGACCCAAACGGTTCAAGGTCCAAATGACAGTTTCAGTGCAGCTTCAAAGGGCTTTAAACGACACCAGACGATGAATAAGAGTCTTATCTAGCGAAACCATCGCTCATTTCAAAAATAAATAACAAAGTTTAAGTTTTATAAGCACAAATGCTCGCCTTGCTCTATTCTGTGATGCGCGTTCGTGACTGTCCTGTTCGAACTCGTTCATCAAAATGAACGAATCTTTTTTCAAGTCATTTCGTTCATTTCGTTTGTTGAATGAACGAAATGACTCAAAAAAAGACTCGTTCAAAATGAACAAATCTTTTTTCGAGTCATTTTGTTCATTTAGTTTGTTGAATGAACGAAATGACTCGAAAAAATATTAGTTTATTTTGATGAACGAGTTCGAACAGGACAGTCACGAACGCTCATCACAGAACAGAGCAAGGCGAGCATTTGTGCTCATAAAACTTAAACTTTGTTATTTATTTTTGAAATAACTGATGGTTTCGCTAGATAAGACTCTTATTCATCGTCTGGTGTCGTTTAAAGCCCTTTGAAGCTGCACTGAAACTGTCTTTTGGACCTTGAACCGTTTGGGTCCCATTGAAGTCCATTATATGGAGAAAAATCCTGGAATTTTTTCATCAAAAACCTACATTTCTTTTCGACTGAAGAAAGAAAGACGTGGACATCTTGGATGACATGGGGGTGAGTAAATTATCAGCAAAAGTTTTTTTTAAAGTGAATTAATCCTTTAACACAAGGTATTTCTGTTGTTAAAAAGTGTTTTTATCGTGTGTGTTGGTCATGTTTAGGTGGAGTTCCTCAGATGTTTCTCACGGGACCTCCAGGAACTGTACAGATCCCGCTTCATTCGGTAATGTATTAAAACAGTGAGCATTTCTTTACATGAAACTTTTGTTCACTAGTGTATTATTTTACTTATGCAGCTTTCCCTGTAAATGTAACTGCATTGTATCTAAAAGTTTATTGGGTTTTTGTATGTCAAAGAAGCTTCTGAAACATTCTAGCTAATAGAAAAAAAGATTTGTTTTCTTGAAACATGTAATATTGTCGTTTTTTTTCCCTCCTGCAATGTTTATACTTCACAATAGTAAGCCTTTATTTATTGTGTTACAAGAAAACAAAACATTACATTTAAAGAGTAAAGGCATAATGTTATGACAATGTTACGTTTTTATTCTTGTAATGTAAAATATTTATATATCTGTAACATTATATCTGTAACATTATGCCTTTACTCTTCTAATGTTACATTTTTTCTTGTAACACAATACCATTATTCTTGTAACATAAGGCCTTTATTCTCGTAGCAATTATGCCTGTGTTCTTGTAATGTTATGATTTTTCATCTTATAATATTATGCCTTTTTTCTTGTCATGTTACGTTTTTGTAACATTATACAATACAATTTTATTTGTATAGCACGTTTAAAAACAACTGGCCAATAAAACAAACAAACAATAAGAAAGAAAACAAAAAGTAAGATTAAAAAAAAATCACTATATATATATATAATTAGTGCTGGGCAACGATTAATCGCATCCAAAATAAACGTTTGTTTTTACATAATATGTGTGTGTACTGTGTGTAATTATTTTGTACATATAAATACACACATATGCTTGTATATATTTAAAAATACAAAAATTATTTTATTGTAAACAGGAGATAAATGAACAAATGTTTTGGCTCTTTGTCTTCGTCTGTGTGCGCTTTTATATTTAAGAATTATTTACATGTATATACTGTTTATATATTTATACATTTATATTATATATAAATAACACATTTTATTAAATATATACATGCATGTGTGTGTTTTTATATATACAAAATAATTATACATAGTACACACACATATGTAAACACACAAACTTTTATTTTGGATGCGATTAATCGTTTCCCAGCACTAACCAAAGCTGATTTAACTTTATTCTTTTTGGTTCTGGTAACACAGTGCCATTATTATTGTGTTAATATGTTATGTTTTTATTCCCATAACAAGCCTTTATTTGTGTAATGTTACGTTTTTATTCTCGTAACATTACGCCTTTGTTACTGTAATGTTACAAGATTGTTCTCAAAACACCTTTATTCTTCTTGTAACAAAATGCCTTTATTTTCCAAACATTGCACCTTTTATTATTGTAATGTCTTGGCATTCTCATATTTTGTTTTGACTTTTCTCAAAACACTGTAACCGCTGTTTTTAATTAGACTCTGAAACCCAGTATGATTGACAGCCAGGGAAGTGTTGTTCACGTTCAGCTCCTGAAGATGCACAAGAGCATGATGGGCTCTTCTCACAGCTGTGCTTCTGTTGTTGCAGATGTTGATAAACCAGCAGCCCACGGGCAGCAGCGGCGCCACGCTCACGGAGCTGCGGGTGGTTAACATGGACAATCCCAAAGGAGACTGACCTATCAAACACGCACACTGATATTCCAGGGATCACTCATGCCATGCAATCAGACTGCCATTGTATTTATTACTGCCTTGCTGCAACGTGGGCTTCATAAACCCAAACGCACGGAAGTACTGAGGTGTAACGGGACGTCTGAAGGAGGAGTGCGTCTCCTCATGGACTCATTTTGGTAGGTAGTGAGATTTAGATCATTTCTGGTTCACATTTATACACAGACACGCAACTTCACGTCAGGATCTCAGAGACGTCTGCACTATCACTGCTGGGTGTTCACCTTTTTGCCGAGAGACTCTGATGTCGGACAGTGGAATATGATTATGTTCAGTAGAAATTCAACCATGTTTGCGGTACCACAGTTGAAGTACCTTCAGTAAAATCGTTTCTTTTTTTAGGGGAATGCCTCATCGGATCTGATTTATCATTCATTTTTGAGATCGCTTTTAAGATCTCAATCTAAGAGTTTCTGTTGTGAAGGGTTTAATGGCTGTTCGTGTGCCATTTAAAGGATTAGTTCACTTTTAAAAAAACTTGCTGATAATTTACTCGCCCCCATGTCATCCAAGATGTCCATGTCTTTCTTTCTTCAGTTGAAAAGAAATGAAGGTTTTTGATGAAAACATTCCAGGATTTTTCTCCATATAATGGACTTCAATGGGACCCAAACGGTTCAAGGTCCAAATGACAGTTTCAGTGCAGCTTCAAAGGGCTTTAAACGACACCAGACGATGAATAAGGGTCTTATCTAGCGAAATATAAAATTATAAGCACAAATGCTCGCCTTGCTCTGTTCTGTGAGACTTTTTCAACGTAATTGCGTATTACGGGACGTCACTAATGCCCATCACAGAACAGAGCAAGGCGAGCATTTGTGCTTATAAAACTTGAACTTTTTATTTAATTTTGAAATGAGCGATGGTTTCTCTAGATAAGACCTTTATTCATCGTCTGGAGTCGTTTAAAGCCCTTTGAAGCTGCACTGAAACTGTCATTTGGACCTTGAACCGTTTGGGTCCCATTGAAGTCCATTATATGGAGAAAAATCCTGGAATGTTTTCATCAAAAACCTTAATTTCTCTTCGACTGAAGAAAGAAAGACATGGACATCTTGGATGACACGAGGGTGAGTAAATATATAGCACAAACGTTTTTTAAAAAGTGAACTACTCCTTTAAGGAATGCTTTTTTCAAACTTCATGTCATTTCAAACCTTTTTAACACTTATTTTGCATTGTCCGACCTTCTCTCCATTTAATTACATGGTGACTGGTCAAGCTTAAAAAATATTTTATTTTTTGTTGTCAATTTTTTTTAGTGCTAGACAGTCTGTACCAATGTATAAGCATCATGAATCTGCAGGTTTGGAAAGACACAAGGGTGAAATAATGAGTAAACTTGCCTTCAAAACAATGCTGGATACTCTTGCACTGCCATCAACACTCACTAGGGGTTTGAACACCACTGTAGTACATCATGTCTAAAAAAATATCATTTTTCGCCCTCATCACATCCTGAATGGCCTTTGTAACACAATTAGCAGTTTTACGCTATCTTAAACCATCCGATTATTTGAATATGCTGCTATAATTTGGATTTAGACATGATCATATATCGTCTGGAAAGATGTCTCGTGTCCCATGTGGTGATGCTGTGCCAAACTGTACTGTACACGTCGATAGCTGAATGAATCCGGCCGTCAGGTCAGCTTTTCTGCTTCAGGCAAACACAAGCTTTAGCCACTTGTTGATGATGCTGTAACAGGAAAACACTGACTCCCGTTTGCACTGCATGACAACGTACCGAAACCGCCGGTGCTGCAGATTCACAGGTGAATAAACGCACAAGCTTTCCGCTGATCACGGCTTCAGTTCACCAAAATAATCAGTGATGGATCTGCTATTAGGTACAAGTTTTATTCAAAACAACTGTTATTTTCACTGAATTAGCTTAAATTAAATGCAATTTAGTTAAACGGTTTATAAGTGCACCCACGTATTAATATTGTATGTGATTTTTCTTTTATCACCATACTCTTTTTTCGATTTGATTTCTTGAAACGTCCAAAGGGCTGTATGTGTGCTTGCATATGCGTCTGGTCTTTCTCTGCAGATTTTGACATTGGCGTCTCCTCTTCCTCATCGTACGCCACACACACACTGCAGGCTGGGAGCGTAACGCCTTGCTTTCTCCTAATGGATTTAAACGGACCACAGCAAAACCGAGAGTTTCAGGAACGACGGTTTCTCTTCCTTTCCGTGGATCTTCGGTTTGTGGACCCGAGCAAATGTTGACTGTTTTTTGTGGTTTGTTTTTTTGTAAACTGAAGAAAGAACGAGGGGGGAAAGCGTATGGGATTTATAAAGCGGCCAGAACAAAAGCGTTTGATTGTTTTATTCAGTATTAATGCGTTTTAAATCCAGGGGAAGTTTCTCGAGTTGTTGATTTCCATTATGATGTTTTTGAGTGAATCCCCAGGTCATATTTCACTCCGCAACCAGGAGAAAATATATACATTTTTGACATTTCCATTACAATTAACCACATTTTTGCTAATTTCTGATGCGACGACGTAATAAATCAGTAAGATATTAAATTAAAAGGTGTTTAGGCATTTGTTGAACCGCTTTTAATTCATGAAAATGAATAAATATTAGTATTACACTTAGTGATAATCACATTTTGGAAAAGGTACACTTATCATGAAACATTTTCACAATGACAATTTTTTTTTTTACTTTGTTTTTTTGTGAGTGAAATATGACCTGTGTGTTTTATATATTGTGGAAGTGTGTGAACACTAGAGGAAAGTGTTGAATGTACCCCCTGTATATGGCCCTCGCTGTACATAATCTGATTTCCTACTTTAATAAGCAGCTCATACGGCTGTGTTTGAAATGAACATGTTTCTGCACCCTGGATATATTCAGTGGACTGTATATATTAGTTTAATGTGAAGCACGGGCATCTTGTTTTCCCCCTTTCCTTTAGCGAAACGTTTGCTTTATTATCTTCTACAGTGCCATTTTCTGAAGATTTAGGTTTGTTTTATTAGATTGTTGGTTTGTTTTTTGTATTACATGAGTAAAATTTATTAATTTGATTAAAATTTAAGTTGACAGTACACAAGTTGAAAGTGAAATCTATTTTAACCACTAAAGCGTATACTTGTTGTAAAAGAAATGCTGTAATTATGTATAGCGCTTTCTTTTGTAATAAAAGAAAGATTTGAGAATAATTTTACACAAGCTTGACACTGAATCATGCATTTTAAAATAGTGTTATGTTTTCATCAACTTCTTTCTGTCTGATGCAGCCTTATTATTATTATTATTATATATATACACTGTAAAAAACTTAACTCATTATTTTGAGTTATCTTTTTGCATGTTTTTTTTTAGTTTAACTTATTTCGATAAGTTGAGGACAAGAAAAACTTAAAAATTCTTGTTGTCTGGACAAATCTAGTTATCTCTACGCAAAAAAAATAAGTTGAAATAACTAAATTGCTAAAATATTTTTTACAGTGTATATATAATTGCAGAAAATGGGAACATACTGAAAAATAAGTATAATATTACAGCACATAATATCAACCACAACAATAACACTAATAAAGGAAACGACAGTAAAATAAAATGACAAAAAAATCCATAAAATATATTTAAAACCTTGGCGACGCAGTGAATAGCATCTTATTTTTTGAATGCAACTTTACGCTGACTATATTTAGCAGAATTTGATTTCTGTATCCCATAATGCACTTGACTACAGTTAGCATTTTATCGAATTGCGAACACATTTTTTACACTAAAGTGGATTAGAAATGTAAAATTTTGCATATTTCCATCATAAGTTGATATACTATATATAAAAACGCATTTAGTTTTCATTACTGAGTTTGTGGGTCCTTTGAGTCTGAATGAGGCATTAAAGTCACCATGAAATCAGAATAGACACATTTTTTACTCTGATATTATTATGGAATATTGCAGTATATGTTATAATAGAAATTATTTATCTGTGCAGCAATTTTGTTTTTTTATGTGCTTCTTAATCTTGAATCAAACTTCCCCTCCCTGTTAGCATCTCTTCTCTGATGATGTGTTTACTGGCGCGAGGGCGGGGCAACCTGTCAATCACATGAGATCAACCAATAGCAAACCACAACCGTCAAATCAATTCCTCATGGAACAAATCAAGCTCCGCCCAACATTTTTCTTGTTCCAGAAATGTAACATTGCATTACTTAGTAACTTTTTATGAAAAGTAATGCAACGTTTTCTCACCTGGGCTGGGCTTGTTTGTTTGATTTTAATAACAACAAAAAAAAAGTGATATTTTGGGCAAATGTTAAGGCCCTTTCAGTGATACGAAGGCTGAAGGAAATGCATATTTACTCTTGTACAATAGAGGGCGCCGCTTAAACAAACCTTTCAGCCATTCTGGATTACACAACAACAGGAGAAGTTGTTCAACTCGCTTATTGCTCTAATCTAAAGTAATTTTTGCTTTTACTATGGTTGAATTAGATCATTGATGGTCAGCAGTAAAGACATTGGTTAAAGGGTACCTATTATGGCATTTAAAATGTTCCTAATGTTGTTCTGGGAGTCCCCAACAACAGTTTTACATGCATGCAATGACAAAAAACACTTTTGTTGTCTTATAATATGCATTTATTTTTACCTGATTTGCTCACCGACTCCCTAATGATTCGTTTGACGACTCATTTGTCCAAACCCCTCCTTTGCGTGATGCTAATCGGCGGTGATTGGTCAGATGACCCAGTCAGTTATATTTTGCGTTAGCCCAAAGCTTAAACATATTGATAAAGCACTGCAGTACTACAATACGCTTCACATAATTTCACATATTTCAAAAAACAAAAAAAAATGACATTGGAGACCTAGAAGCTGCTGAGCGTAACTCTCACTCTCACACACACACGCACGCACCACACACACACACACACACACACACACACACACACATAAAAGCAACAATTATCAAAAATAAAACGTTCCTTCAGTATCAGGCGACTCGCGAATCCACACTTGAAAGCATTTGTGTTTGTGAAGCGATCGTCATTAAAATAACGCGAACACAGCTCAAGGTGGCTATACTTGTGTGGTATAGTTGTAAATATAAACTCTAGCCACTGAGTCTTCACATGCTTGTCCCTGGGCAGTGAAAAAAAAAAAGTTTGCTTTTGATTCGCACTTCAGAACAGAGTCTCGTCGACATGATGTTTTCACTGTTTTCTGGCGCGCGCACTGAGTGGGCGTGTCGAATTCAAATAACTTGTACAAGTGACGTACGAAAGTTAGAGAAAATGCATCGTTTGTCTATCGATTCATATCAGCGACTCAGAGTCGACTCTTACTTTTGAGAGACAATAATTTTGTATACGGTGAACTTTCATATTTAAAACTTTGCAGGATGTTTTTGTTCACTTAGATCTATGTTACACACTACATGAAAGGTAATTTTCAAAATTCCATGATAGGTACCCTTTAATAAAGTGAGATTAAATACATAAAGTATATTTGTGTAATTTAATATAGGCTAGGTAATTATTCAAGTTTTGCAAAATTCTGAGATTGCATTTTACTTTTTTATCTTCATTTTGAGGAAAACTGAATGTTTCGTGCAAGTGAGATGAGTAAATGCATGTTCACATTTAGTCTAGAACTAAAATAGCATCATGTACACACACACACACACACACACCTCACTATTACTCTCAACATGGGGGGGGGGGGACAGGAGAACTGGCAGTCAATAAATGTGGAAAAAGTATAGCATTATTATGTGAAAAAGTAACATATTTTGTTGTAAATTAAGTAATGCGTTACATTACTAGTTACTTGAAAAAGTAATCTGATTACGTAACTTGTAACGAGTTACAATAACACAACAAGACTCTCGGGTCGGTCCAGCGCTAGAGGGCGCTGTGTGTCGTTTAGCAGGAGTGTGTGTGTGAATGAGTGAGTGAATGTGTGTGTGTTTTGGATCACTGTTGACATTCAGTCTGGCCTGCCGACCATATGAGCTCGTCCGAAGCAATTTAAAGCCTATAATTTCCCTCATCTGTAATGTCATCGGGGTTTTGTTATACACCAGGACCAAAGCGCACAATCTAATGTAATGGTAAGTCGATGATTTATCCTGTACTTAATTTTTTAATCTTTCTCTTTGCTGATAGAGGCACAGTCACGTCGTTTGGATTATTTGCGGTTCACTTTGATCATTTCCTCCTTTTGCGTGTCAGTTGTGAACATCGATATGTTTTATAACGGCATTTTGCCGTGCAGACTTTGGTAATGTGATGTAGATTTAAAGTAGATCGTTAAGCTAACGTGTGTTAGCCAGCGTGCTAATACAGACACACACCAATGTGATTTACGACATTACAAGTCAGTCAGAGCCAGTTTGAGATAAATTAATGCTGATGTCAGTTCAAACGGGCTTGTGCTTTATGCATATGTAATCGTTTTCAGAAAGGGACTGTTTATTTTTTTGCAGCCCGATGTTTCTACAATATGCTGTCAAGAGAATAAAAATGAAGTTTTTGCATGATGTGATAAGTAAAGTAGATCCTTTACAACTATACAAGAGATAAACATTTAAATGGATGTCATAAAGGGGTTATTTAAGGTTAAATAAACTTTTATTTTCTTCAAAAGTCTGTTTAGTCAAAAGAACTGTACAATGAACTGTACATTTGTATGCAGTACACTAAAAATAAAAGGCACTAAAGTACAATTATAGATGAGATAAGCTGTTTTGCCCCGATGGCCAGCTCAATGTAAAGTATTTTTTACCCGTAATTTTTTCATTATTTTATTGTATTACAATTTTATTTGTATTATTGGTTTATCATTTGTTTTAACACAGTTTAGTACATTGTATATTTGCTGCTATTGCTGTTTTCAGCGATAAATATGAGTGCGTCTACTAGTAAATATTACCTGAGATAAATAATTAAAAATATAGATTTTTTTTGGTAGTTCAGCCTTAAATTCACACCATTGTTGAGCAAGAAATTGACATGGGTCAAGGTTTGGCTGTTTATCATGGTCCCATTAGCCCTGTAACTGCAAACGTGGCCAAAAGAAACTTTCTCAAAAAAAAAAAAAAAAAAAAATAATATATATATATATATATATATATATATATATATATATATATTATAATATATATATATATATAATCAGGGCTTGACATTATTATTATTTTTTTTTAGCTCACTGTGGCTAGTGGTTTTCCAAAGTTATAAGCCACCCAGCATTTTCACTGGCCACAATTTTGACTTCGATATCATGGGGAAAACCTGCCATATAGATATTTTTAATATTATCTCTAAGGAATATTAGGCTTCTGTCACTTTAACTGTCACACATGCGTTTTCTTTCTCAACTCTTTATGTTCATCTAAAACACAACTCACTGTGTTTGAATACTCACCAAGACCGGCATATTGACATTATTTTGTGTGTATTCGACTGCTTTAGCGCAATAAGCAGTGAAAAAGAGCTCAATTTAGTACTGAGAGGCGGCTTTATGTGTGCGCCCTTTGAGTGTGAGCACAAAATCTGCAGAAAGAGTAAAAATTATGCACAATACGCACAATCCCTCGCCGAAATCAAGCCCTGTAACAGCAACAATATTCATCCGGAGTAAATTAAACGAGTGAGTGTCAAATATTTCAGTATTGATATTTGAAAAATCTATATTTTTGGGTGTGTATATTTGGCGGGTGTGAATGTCAAGCCCTGATTAAAATATATATTTTTGCAAACATATGGCTAATAATAGTTCATAGTATTATAAGGATTATTTCACCAATGCCCAGTTTAAAGAGGGCTCTTAAAAGTGCATATTATACTGGATTTTTTCCATCTGCTTCCTGTGAACGGACAAACAGAGTAGAATTGGCCCTCAGAAACAGGAAATGGTTTTAACGGGGACTTCCTGTTGACGTGTAACGCATGAGTTGTGTGTTTTGCAGGTGTAACTGAAGCAGATCTGAAGATGCTGCTCTCGTTGGGGATGCTGATGCTCTCCGCCACACAGATTTACACCATTTTCACGGTTCAGATATTCGCCTTCCTCAATCTTCTGCCCGTGGAGGCGGATATATCAGCTGTGAGTCTCTAAC
Source organism: Chrosomus eos (assembly GCA_036326025.1). Taxonomy (NCBI): domain Eukaryota; kingdom Metazoa; phylum Chordata; class Actinopteri; order Cypriniformes; family Leuciscidae; genus Chrosomus; species Chrosomus eos. The sequence goes on from CM070838.1 coordinate 29,473,421, forward strand.
ACGTCACTGCAACAGTAAACTGATATTCAGCATTTAAACACATGGTTGTCGGACTATAATTAGTGGTTGCGTTTGTTTTCCAGTATTCATTCGACAATAAAACCGAGAGCTTTGATGACCTGCCGGCTCGGTTCGGCTACAGGCTGCCCAGCGAGGGACTGAAGGTGAGTGTATATTTGTGCAATATTTGTTTACCACCACACAAAAAAACAGTCCAGTGAGTGTTTCATCAGATGTATATTAAGTTCACACTATAGGTGATCATGACAGCCCTAGCCAGTTGTGCATGAGAGGGGAATGTAAGCTAATGTCAGGTGTTTCTGAGATGTGGAAAAGGGGCTAGCGTTCAAAAATAGTCTTTTGACGTGACCCTCTCGACCTCAGAGTCTTGTAGCAGCACTGACCCAGTCCCATGAGGACAGTGGAGATGACCCAGGACACATCTCTTTCGGCAGCACTTTTTCTACAATATCATATCCCTTTATTGAGCCGTTTCAGACACTGTGAGAACAGAGGTGATGATGCAATCTATATTATAAAAACAGTCTTAAAGGAGTAGTTCACTTTTAAAAAAACTTTTGCTGATAATTTACTCACCCCCATGTCATCCAAGATGTCCACGTCTTTCTTTCTTCAGTCGAAAGGAAATTAAGGTTTTTGATGAAAAATTCCAGATTTTTCTCCATATAATGGACTTCATTGGGACCCAAACGGTTCAAGGTCCAAAAGACAGTTTCAGTGCAGCTTCAAAGGGCTTTAAACGACACCAGACGATGAATAAGGTCTTATCTAGCGAAACCATCGCTCATTTCAAAAATAAATAAAAAAGTTTAAGTTTTATAAGCACAAATGCTCGCCTTGCTCTGTTCTGTGATGAGCGTTCGTGACTCTCCTGTTCGAACTTGTTCATCAAAATTAACAAATCTTTTTTCGATTCATGACTCGAAGGGTCCTAGATAAGACCCTTATTCATTGCCTGGTGTCGTTTAAAGCCCTTTGAAGCTGCACTGAAACTCTCATTTGGACCTTGAACCGTTTGGGTCCCATTGAAGTCCATTATAAGGAGAAAAATCCTGGAATGTTTTCATCAAAAACCTTAATTTCTTTTCGACTGAAGAAAGAAAGACGTGGACATCTTGGATGACATGGGGGTGAGTAAATTATCAGCAAAAGTTTTTTTAAAAGTGAACTACTCCTTTAACTCTCTTAGTCTTCATCAGAAACAAGAACATTGTTAGAGCAAGTCCGACAGTAAAGTCCTGGACTGTAGAGTTGAGGGCGATGAGTTAGTTTCAGACGTGACCGTGATCTAAAGCTCGTCTCTGAGGGTTTGTAGCGGCGTAAAGACACTCGCGCTAGAGAAGCCTTGACGTTCAGTTTACTCAGAGTAGTGTGTGATGCAGTGTGAGCTGTCATAGCTGAGTAAACTACTATAGCGAAGACTGAGAGAAACTTACACTAGCTAACAAACCAATAACTTCTTTCCAAACAGCCTTTTTTATGGTTCATTTTATAATAGTGCGTAACACACAACTCAACATGAACGCATCATCAATGGAATGAACGCATCATCAATGGAATGAACGCATCATCAATGGAATGAACGCATCATCAATGGAATGAACGCATCAATTGTTGCTAGGTTACGGATCTCGGCCCGCACCCGAGGCTTGATGCTTGTGTTTACATGTCAAAGTTCGTCAGATGTGAAGCCAGTGATAGGGAAATTATTCATTGCTCCATTTCCCATTGAAATAACAGTTTTCTGCTCACAAGATCATCAGTAGATGTGTTTTAAATACGACATTAAAGAACAGAATGAATAAACCGGCTTTGATATCGTCATTGACCCACTAATCTGCTCACATTTGCAGTCATTTTCTGTTCCTGATTCACTGAGCGACACCAAACCTCATGGTGAAAACTGTCAAAAATCACATTACTTCACATTTGTGTCACTTCCCCATTTCAGTGTGTGTGATTTCCCCACACTCGTCACACCACTCGCTCAAACCAGAGCTCAGATGCACAGCCTAATATACTCATCATATCTGTTTCTGATCATATTGTGTTGAGTTAATCCCTGCTGGGAAATCCCGTTCGGGAACATGCTAATCTAGGAAATCATGGATCAGCAACACGGCTAAAGTCAGGGAAGCACTCGTGCTGAGAGCCACAGCAGGAACAGGAAGTGGTGTTAGAGCACTTCCTGTAGTGCTGGACTGTGGCGGTCACATGCGCACGCAGCCGATTGGCTCTGACGGCTCGTGATGTCACGGCTCCAGATCATGTGATTATGGGGCTTCTGAACACAGTGCAAAATGTGCTGGTTATTGTTTACTAAAACGATGAAATATTGTCTTCAATATTTGAAAAAGACCTGAATTTAAATAAAAAGTTAATATGATAAATAGTTATAATATGTGCAAAAACTGAAATTGATTAAAGCTAAACAGATATATATATATATATTGTATTGTATTTATTGCATGTCATTATTTAATATAAACAATTACATTATGGCTAATTAAAAAACTTCCATATAATATTGTATATGTATATATAAATATTTACCGTATATCATTTTTCTCACATTTTTTTCGACATTTAAAGGGACATTATTAAATCTAATAATTTAAACATTATAATGTAAAGTTAAAAGCATGAGAAATGTATATTAATCTTTCATTAGTTCATATAATGTTTTAATTAATATGCATTAAATTATTATTATTCAAACTATACGATTATTCTAAAAAAATAACATTTTAAACAAGGGAATTTAGGCATCACAACATTAAAATGTAAAGTATGAAAAATGTATATATTTTTTATTTAATATAATTAATTTAATAAGTATTTAATTGTTTAATTATAAAAATTGTTATAGCAGATTATTTAAATTCCATATTTTAAGTTAAAAATAAAATATTAACATCAAAAGTTTAGGCATCACAAAAATAAAATTAATGCATGAAAAATAGATATTTATTTTTTAATCATTTAATACAATTAATTTTATTAATATAATCATTTAATATAACAACAATTATGTTATGGCTAATTATTAAAATTACAAAAAACAACACAATTTAAGTGATTTAACTCTTGAAACATAAATATTACTTTTTTCTTTTAATATAATCATTTAATAATAACAATTATGTTATGGGTGATTATTAAAATCCACATTTTGTCACTCTAAATAAAATAAAAAAACTAAAATTAGTTGTTAATTAAATTTAAAATTGCCGAAAGATTTAACATTTAACAGTGTTATTAAACTATTGTTTGCACTTTATTTATAAGAAAGCACTGGTAATATAAGATAACTACATAAAGTTATGTTTAGGGTAAATTCAGGGTTAAAACATAGTTATTATGTAATCATGGTAATAATTACATAGTATGTACATGGCATGTAGAACAGGACTGTGAATTTTGGTCTTTTTTCTTTTCTATCAGATAACAGCTGAGGAAATGTTCAAAGCATGCGGAACAGGACTGTGATATTTATATTTTTTTCTGTTAGATAACAGCTGAGGAAATGTTCATGAAAAAAAGAAGGAAGTTACATAGAAAAAACTCAGCATCAGCTGATGAGCGTAAAGCGTGTGTCATTGAGGTGAATGGTGTCTTTCATGTTTCGAGACGGTCTTGTGTTCTCCTCCTCTGGTTTGGAGTGTGTGTTCAGTCATGTGCTGGCCTCATGGCCCGACAGACCCATTCCTCAACAACAGGAGCTGTCCCGAATCGTGTGTCTGAGTGTGTAAGCTGGAGAGCTGTAGCTGCAGTGTGTGTGTGTGTGTGTGTGTGCTCCAGCAGGGGGCGCTGTCAGGGTCCTGCAGTGTGTGTGTGCTCCAGCAGGGGGCGCTGTCAGGGTCCTGCAGTTGTTGTCCCAGGGGCGCTGTCAGGGTCTGCAGTGTGTACACGTGTGTGTGTGTGTGTGTGTGTGTGTGTGTGTGTGTGCTCCAGCAGGGGCGCTCTTCAGCTGAGTGTGTTCTGCTTATGTCCGTAGGGTTTCCTGATTGGTGCGCGTCCGGAGAACGCTTGCGTGCCGATCGAGCCTCCTCCCCTGCGGGACAACCTCACCGGCGCCTTCATCGTGCTCATCAAGCGCTTCGACTGCAACTTCGACATCAAGGTGCGTTTCCCGCGGGATCTCAGCCGTCTGAGCGTCAGCTGATCAATGATGTGTTCTGGAAACACATAATACCACACAATTTCCCACACAATAAATAAAAACATGGGGAACGTTCACAGATTTCCTTCACAAAACTTGTGTATAAAAAATATATACAGTGGTGCTCAGAATTAATGGTACCCCTGGTAAAAATGATAAAAAATGGCTATAAAAAATAAATCTGCATCGTTTATCCTTTTGATCTTTCATTCAAAAAATTGGCAAAAATCTAACCTTTCATTGAAGTAAAAGATTTGAAAGTGGGGGGGAAATCACATTATAAAATAAATGTTTTTCTCCAAAACAGGTTGGCCACAATTATTCATACCCTTTTATTAAATACCTTTTTGCAATCTCCTTTTGCCAAGATAACAGCTCTGAGTCTTCTCCTATAATGCCTGATGAGTTTGGAGAACACCTGACCTGAGATCAGAGACCATTCCTGCATACAGAGTCTCTCCAGATCCTTCAGATTCCCAGATCCATGTTTATGCTTCTTCTCTTCAGTTCAGCCACTCATTTTCTATATGGTTCAGGTCAGGGAACTGGGACGGTCATGGCAGAAGCTTCATTTTGTGCTCCCTAACACATTTTTGTGTTGATTTTGATGTTTGTTTTGGATCGTTGTCCTGATGGAAGATTCAACCACGGCCCATTATAAGATTTCTAGCAGAAGGCGTCAGGTTTTGATTTTTTATCTGTTTATATTTGATAGAATCCACAATGCCATATATCTGAATAAGAAGTCCAGGACCTCCAGCAGAAAAATAGGCCCACAACATTAAAGATCCAACGGTATATTAAATTGTACACATGGGGTACTTTTTATTCTTGTGTGCACCAAACCCATCTAGCGTGTTTGCTGCCAAAAAGCTCTTTTTTTAGTTTAATCTGACCACAGAAGCCTGTGACGTTTGAAGATCCAGTCGTGTCTGACCACTGAATATGCTGGAGTTTGTTTTTGGATGAGCGAGGAGCATTTTTCTTAAATCCTTCCCAAACAACATGTGGTGATGTAGGGGTTGTTTGATTTTTTTTTAATAGGCTTTCTGACCCCAAGACTCAACTAATCTCTGCAATTCTCCATCTGTGATCGTTGGAGAGTCTTTGGCCACTCAAACTTTCATCCTCACCGTCCATTAAGAAAATATAGACATGCGTCATTCTTCCAGGCAGAATCGTAACATCTTTAGTTGATTATAACTTCTTAATTATTGCCCTGATGGTCAAAATGGGATTTTTCAATTCTTTAGCTATTTTCTTACATCCACTTTCTATTTTGTGATGCTCAACAATCTTTAGATGCACATCAGAACCATGTTCTGTGGTTTTACTCATTGTGATGGATGATTAAGGGAATTTGGCCTTTGTGCTTCCTCATATTTAAACTCCTGTAACACAAGAAGTCATAGCTGGACAATTTCATGTTCCTAGTCACCCTGGTGTGCTAAAAAAGGTAAATATTAATGGGAATATACTTCATAGATATTTTATTCATAAAAAATTCTAGGGGTATGAATAATTGTGGCCAATGTGTTTTGGAGAAAAATATTTATTTTATAATGTGATTTCCCCCCCACTTTCAATTCTTTTACTTCAATGAAAGGTTAGGGTTTTGCCAATTTTTTGAATGAAAGATCAAAAGGATAAACGATGCAGATTTATTTTTTATAGCCATTTTTTATCATTTTTACCAGGGGTACCATTAATTCTGAGCACCACTGTATGAACATACAGTATATACCGTATATTGTTTTACAAAATAATTTTTAATATATTTTATAAATGATGTCTTCATGAATTAAAATTTTTAAATGCTTGTTATAATTATATTTCTTTAATAAATTATATATATTTTTGAATACATTATAAACTATTTATTAAATGATACAAATGTTTGTATTCTAAATGTATAACTTGTACTAAAAATGTCCTAGGTAATAAAGAAATGCTCTGTCCAGGACGGGTACGCAAATGCAAACCCCCCCCCCCCCCCCCCCCCCCCGCTCTTCAAGACGCACGTGCTTCTGTTGGCAAATCATATGCAAAGACCCGAAGAGAGTCTGCCTACAGTTTCTGTTCGCCTGCAGGAACGCCTCGCTCATAATAGCTCATAATATTTCACAATAAACCGTTGGGTGAAGTTAATCATCTACAGCGCTGTGGAATTTGTTGATCTTTCTAAATGTGCATAGAGAGAGAGTATAGTGGTAAAATAAAAGTAAAAAGCTTTCAAATTTGACATCTTTTGCAGAATTTTAATGTTTTTCTGATTCAATCCATTAAAATAGTCTGTGCACTCGACGCTCCTGATATTATTTCTGCGACCTGCACGTGACGTGTGATAGGTGTTCATTTAGAGGAATGTCTTGAATGCTCTTATCTCTGTGTCTGTGCAAACATTCAGTAATCACTGATCCGGCGCTGCCAGAATCTGACGCCACGAAGAGCAAAGACTTTACAAAATACAATAAAACTACACAGGAATATATTTTTCAGAGATTTTAGTGGTTGTTTTGCATTTGTGTGACAATCTAGTCCTGCAATTCTTAGTTCTGCCACGAGTGGCCGCCGTTGTGCTGTTAAAGGGACAGTTCAAATCAAAATGAAAATCCTATAATTTATTCGAGGGCGAGTAAATAATGGGATTATTTTTCACTTTTGGGTGAACTATCCCTTTAACTGTGGTTAGGCTCGCTTAACCTCTGTTACATACAGTGCCGCCGCTCCCACCACGCGCATCACGCGCTGTGCGTAGGGCACCAAGTGCGGAGGGGGCACCAAAAATAGCCTAATGAAAAATCAATCATCAAACTTCTTGTTATAATCAGATTCAGCGCGTTCTTCATCTTCAATCCGCAGCGGCGCCGAGCAGAGAGCAGAGCACGTCAGAAACAGAGGACAGGGTGTGTGTGTGTGTGTGTGTGTTCATGAGCCTATGATCTGAGCCTCATTGGTCTGTCAGTGCTCGTCAATGTCAGATTATTTGTGATGACCAATCAAATCAAAGTAGGCGGGCTTTATGTTCACAGACGCTGAGCGCGAATTTTAACAGTGCAACTCGACGCTTCAGTCGGTCAAGTGCAAGATAAGATGTAAGTAGCTAAACTTAACTTTATATATTTGACAGTTTTTTTAGGTCATAAATGTTGAAAGAATGACAAAAAATAATAAGGCAAACTAATATAGTTTTGTCTAATTTCGCCATTTTGAACTGAAAATAGGCCTATGTAACATGTAGCCTAGTGTAGCCTAATAGTTTAGGCTACTGTCATTGTGAGGGGACAAGAAACATGAACAAAGCCGTTTTCATCATGTTAGGCACAGGATTAATAATGAATGTGTACATATTGAAAATAAAATACAAATTGTAGCCTTTAGTAAATTAAAAAAAAGCCAACTTTAGGAGGGGAAGAGACAGGGCAAGATAAAAAGAAAGAGAAAAAGTGTGATGCTGATGAGGAGAGAAATGGTTTTAAAGCTGTTGTTATCGAATTTTTTTTTTTTTTTTTTTTTTTGCCTTCACAACATCTTAAAATGCACATCTGTAGTTCAGAGAAATCCAAAATTTTCTCAGGGAAACCCCGAACCCCCTAACTAACCTGCCTCAAATTCGGGACCACAGTGATTATAAAACCCTAAACTAAAGTGTTACTTTTAAAAAAAAAATGTATATATTTTTTGATACCTCTAAATGAAAAACCTAAATGAAAATGTGTTTTTTTTAGGGGGGTGGGGGTGGGGGGGGGGGGGGGGGGCATCACAAAGGAATTATGCTTAGGGCACCAAAATGGCTAGCAGCGGCACTGGTTACATACCAAAAATTGTAGAGCTGAAATGTCTCTGACAAAAGCAAGTTTGTTAATCTCTCCTGCACTAATCTTCTCTGATCGTCAAGCTTACTGAACCAAGCCATACATGTGTCATACAAGAGCAGTGTGTGTGTGTGTGTATGACGCCTGTGCTGAACACAATGCTTCTGTCTTCCTCCCCGTCCTCTTTCAGGTCCTCCATGCGCAGAAGGCCGGCTACAAGGCGGCGATTGTCCACAATGTGGACTCTGATGACTTAATCAGCATGGGATCCAATGATCGTAAGTTCCTGCACACGAATGCATAAAATATGTAGCGGAGACTGTGGGACATGTGTTCTGCTGTGGGACAATGCTGTGATTCACGAACCCCAGCCTCTGTGCTGGTAATAACCGCTGCTGTATTTATGAATTCTGACCGAGTCGTGATGCCGTTCAGGACGAAGCTGTGAAGGCCAAACTGGAGCGTTCTTGAAGGAATAGTTCACCTTCATCATCATTAGCAGCACTAGCAGGGGCTAGCAGTGCTTCAGGACCCCTGAGAAAGACCAAAGCACCCCGATAACACCCCCAAAAATCATTTCTGGAAGCGATTATATTCAGGCTGTATTCTATGGAAGAACAAAAAAAAGTATCTTGTTAATTCGAGATATTACGTTTTTATTTCGACATAATATCTGCTATTTTGACACAAGTCGTTATTTCGACATATCTCATTATTTCGAGGAAATATCTCGTTATTTCGACGACATATCTCGTTATTTCGACATATCTCGTTATTTCGATGACATCTAGTTATTTCGACGACATATCTCGTTATTTCGACGACATATCTCGTTATTTCGACGACATAATATCTTGTTATTTCGACATATCTCGTTATTTCGATGACATCTAGTTATTTCGACGACATATCTCGTTATTTCGATGACATAATATCTTGTTATTTCGACGACATAATATCTTGTTATTTCGACATATCTCATTATTTCAAAATATCTCGTTATTTCGACGACATATCTCGTTATTTCGATGACATCTAGTTATTTCGATGACATCTAGTTATTTCGACGACATATCTCGTTATTTCGACGACATATCTCGTTATTTCGACGACATAATATCTTGTTATTTCGACATATCTCGTTATTTCGACATATCTCGTTATTTCGATGACATCTAGTTATTTCGACGACATATCTCATTATTTCGTCGACATATCATTATTTCGACGACATAATATCTTGTTATTTCGACATATCTCATTATTTCAAAATATCTTGTTATTTCGACGACATATCTCGTTATTTCGACGACATATCTCGTTATTTCAAAATATCTCGTTATTTCGACGACATAATCTTATTTCGACATATCTCGTTATTTCGACATATCTCGTTATTTCGACGACATAATATATCTCGTTATTTCGACGACATAATATATCGTTATTTCGACGACATATCTCGTTATTTTCGACATATCTCGTTATTTCGACATAATATCTCGTTATTTTGACATATCTCGTTATTTCGACATCTTATTTCGACATAAGTTGCTATTTTCACATAATAAGGGGAGACTAATCTGCATTAAGCCACATTAAGCATTCTTATAATGGTTTTCTATGGGAGGAAAATGTGTGTAATACATCACCAAAACTCAGCGTATGCCTCACAGACATGAGAAATATTTCTATCGAAAGCTTGAAATGTCTTTAAATGAAACAGTTCAAACTGAAAAGAAATAGGCTACTCTCTGATTATGTAATCCATTATGTGCATTTCTCTCTATTAGTGCTGTAGCGACGCGTCGATGACGTCGACGCTTCGACGTCAAAATTACGTCGACGCCATTTTTTTGCGTCGACACTTTTTTATTTTTTTATTTTTTGCACCGTTTCCGGCAGTACAGCTCGCCACCACACGTGGGAGACCGAAACATTGCAGAATGGAGGACAAAGACCACTAGAAGTGATTGTGCTTTCCATTAAATGAAGACACAGTAAACAAATCCTTAAGTTGCAGTCGTTCATCCTCGGATGCGGCGCCGCGCGCGCTGTTACAAAAGAAGCCGTGCACTGCACACAGCCAAGCGAAATGGGGTCTTGCCGGTCTTGCGCACCCAACGCGTCATTTTTCCCGCGCGCATCTTCACGCTCGTGCGGACGCGTCGAGTATAAACAAGGCTTTACTCCGTGTCAGCGCGCGCTCTGATCGGTAAAGGGGAACAGACTCTCCCGAATCTCCAGCACCACTAACTCCTGCTCTGTTTCGCTCGTAAGCTGATATTAGTATTCAAACATTCTCTATGATAAAAAATGTTTGTAAAAATATTTTAATAACGGTTTTGGATGTTATAGAATTCTAATGATGGTGTTCAAATACATAACATTAGACTAACGTTAGCCAGCTTATACAGTATCATGATTCAGTACGCTAGTTCGTATTTATTTGAGATACATTGTTTTTTTTTAATCGAGCGGCAGAAAAATAATCTTTTATTTTTATCGTCCAATTAGTCGTTAGATTAGTCGACTAATTGATAAAATAATCGCCCAACTAATCGTTTAGTTAATAATCGTTTACCCCAGCCCTACTCTCTATAGGCGCGTTCACTACAGAGATAGCGACCGTCAACTTCATCTCTGCAGCCGACACTGACACAGAAAACACTAGTTTATCAATAAAATCAATGCACGCCTTTCACCGGATTTACAAATGCACATCTTGCTTGTTGCACGCACACATATGTCGAAATAAAGAGATATTATGTTGAAATAACATTATTAATAATAATAAATCTTTAAGAATATTTGATTAAATGCTGAATGTTGGGCTTGTTCAGTTTAATCAAATGAACTTTAATTGTGATAATTAAAATAATTGAATATTAAATATTTAATGGCCAAGTTTTGCTCATTTGTTAATAGTATATATATATATATATATATATATATATATATAGCTCCCCTGTAAATGATCTATCACCCCCTCAGGGTTAAAAATTCTCTGGCACTGCCCAAGTTCATCATTAACTCGCCGTAATGTTGTATCAAAACAACTTTGGACCCCATTGACTTTCATTATGTCAACTAAGACAGCTGCAAAATATCTCATTTTAATATATGTAAATTAGTGATGTAAAAAAATATTGATATATCAATACTGAAATATCTGAAACGGAAAATATCCAATACTTATTTTCTGCAGTAGTATTGCACATAATTTTAGTCATTCCTGCTGGTTTCGCATCTATATAAGTGGCGCTCGCATAAAGTCGCCTCTCAAACACCAAATTGAGTTATTTTCCGGGGCTTATTTCGCTTAAACGATCAAATAGACACAAAATGATGTCAAAATGCCCATCTTGGCGAGTATTAAGGTAAACCGTCCGTTTTAGAGAGAAAATGCATGTTGTGTATTAGTATATTGGAGTTGTGTATAAGCTCTTAAAGTGTCCTGTTAATCAGAGAACAAAAGACAAAGAGAAAAGTACTCACTGCTCTGGACTCAATAACTTTTTGTAACTTTAAGCTGTATTTAAATTTTACAATGAAGACTATCCAGAGTTATTTTTACATTTGATTATTTTCATTATTGTAGGATTTCTCACATGAATACTATTAGACCCACTTGAAAAACTTAGTCACTTGTCTCTTTATTCTGTTGTTTATTTGTTTGTTTTATTTTATCATTGACTGTTTACTTGTCTTTTGTAAATTGAAAGTTTCAAGCCTTCACGTTCTGTGTAAGCTACTGCAACAAAATTACCCAAATTATGAGATAATAATACAAATATCTATATGGCAGTTTTCCCCATGGTATCAAAAATGGTATTGAAAAGTTATCGTTTTGAAGTTAGAAATTCCAGTATCACGACAACACTAATGTATATAATGTTACTGAGTTATTACCATATTTTAATAATGGATTGAGAAGTGTAGGATTGATCTTGAGCTGATCTGGACAGGTGGTGCTGGGGAGGAGGAGGGACAAACAAAACTCTCATTTCTTCAGTTATTTATTTGTATAAATAATAAGTTCACAAGGGTTTGTTTAAAGAATCAAACTGAATCGGAATAAAATCTGTTGTTAATGTACATGTGTATGTTTGTGTTTTCCGCAGTGGATATTCTGAAGCAGATCGACATCCCATCAGTGTTCATTGGTGAAGAAGCGGCCAACTCTCTCAAAGAGGATTACATCTATGAGAAAGGGTGAGGGCTCAGATTTCACTAATGAATACTTCACTGTTCTGATGCTTATTTACCAGAAACATCTGCTGCGGTGGCACTCCACCAGTCACATGACCTCAGCAAAAGTGCTGCTCACACAGTCTGGAAATTATAAAAAATATTCACTAATAGTTTTTTCCAAATCTCGCATTACTAACATCAAATTTAATGTTGACATATACACTACTGTTCAAAAGTTTGGGGTCAATATTATTATAATTTTTTTTTAAAGAAATTAATACTTTTCTTCAGAAAGGACGCATTAAATTGATCAAAAGTGACAGTAAAGACATTTATAATAATGCAAAATATTTATTTTTTAATTAAATGCTTTTCTCTTGAACTTTCAAAGAATCCTGAAAAAAATGAATCACGTTTGCACAAAAATATGAAGCAGCAAAACTGTTTTTAACTGTGATAATAATCATAAATGTTTCTTGAGCATCAAATCATCATATTATAGTGATTTCTGAAGGATCATGTGACACTGAAGACTGGAGTAATGATGCTGAAAATCACAGGAATAAATTACACTTTACTATATATACACATAGAAAACAGCTGATTTACATTGAAATAATATTTCACAATATTACTGGGTTTGTTTTGTATTTTTAATCAAATAAATGAGACCCCAAATCTTACCGACCCCAAACTTTTGAACAGCAGTGTGTGTGTATATACATATATATTATATATATATTGTTTATAGACCTGTTTAAAAGCAATGTCTCACACACACACTCTTGCTTTGTGTTTTCAGTGGTCATGTGATTCTCATGCCGGACTTCAGTTTGCCTCTGGAGTATTACCTGATCCCGTTCCTCATCATCGTGGGAATCTGCCTCATCCTCATTGTAGTGTTCATGGTGAGTCGCGATTGTGTGTGATAAAAACAACTAAATATATATATGTTTTGATTGACATATTTACATCCTTTTAATCTCAGATCACAAAGTTCGTACAGGACAGACATAGAGCCAGGAGAAGCCGCTTACGCAAGGACCAGCTGAAGAAACTCCCCATTCACAAGTTTAAGAAAGGTAAGGCATGTGTTAAATAGCATCAGGCACTGAGAATGCACTGCGGTTCAGTGGTCAAATACATAACATATCTCATACAAAAATATTGGACTGACAACCGGTTTCTGCTGCTGTGAACCATGTGAATAAAGCTGGTGAAAGTGTGTTTCCATCCAACGGCTTTAAAGCGAATAAAAATCTGTGCGTAATGACGTCACATGCTGTTTTGTGATCAAATTGGTATATCGAATTGATTTGAGACATTTTAAGGTGTTTCCATTCATTTTCTCACCGAATTGCACAACATTCAAGCAAACAAAGTTTCTGCTAGACAAAATGGATCGCGCCATAATAACGTTTCCATCAGCGTTTATCGCATAAGCCGTATATCCATCAAGATAAAATCCCATGAGACCGAACAAATTACATTTGAGTCGATATTCATGAAATCCAATCGTATTTTACTGTTTCCATAAGGCATTTTTCATTCGATATCACTTAATGCGGATAAAAACGTGTGGATGGAAACATAGCTAGTGACGACTGGAGTAATGATGCTGAAAATTTAGCTTTGATCACAGGAATAAATCTATATATTCACATGGGAAACAGTTATTATAAATTATAAAAATATTTCACAATATTACTGGAGAGAGATTTGGAATCTGTTCTTTTAACGTGTCCGTTTTAAATTAATTCGGCTACAATTAATTTATAGTTCCTCTGGAAATATAAAAAAAAGCCATTTCAAAGCAAAGACATACAGTCCAAAATAAATATATATATATTTTTTTGTAAACCGTTAACATTTTCTGATCTTAAATGTCAAAGTTGATTTAAAATGGCTGTCTTGTTGGAAAATATAGGTTTTTATGTTCACCCAATCTGTCATTAATCTCTCTCCCTCATGACTTTCTAAACCCGTTAAACCTTCGTTCATCTTCACAACTCAAATCAAGATGTTTTTAATTCTGTCCCTCTATTGACAGTCTACGCAACTACCACTTCCAAACCCTAGAAAGGTAGTAAGACGTCATTAAAGTAACCCATGTGACTCCAGTGTTTTAACTTCAACTTTATAAAGCGACACAAGTGCAGACAATTTACCACTTTATTTACAAAATATTAATCTCTGACGTGCATATTTTACAACTTAAATAGTTTTTTTGGCACTCGTGTCCCTTCATAAAATTGAAGTTAAACCACCGGAGTCACATGGGTTACTTTAATGACGTCTTTACTGTCAAAATATAACTTTCAGCCTCTGTGTTTTGAGCATTTTCCGTGTGGGTCGGACAGCCTGGCATTGTGGGCACGTGACGAGTGTGGCATTCCCCGCCCACCATTTGTGAATCATCAAGCCTTTTTACAACCAAATCAAGACCGTGACCATTGACTGTGTGTCTGCATGAACGAGCATGATGAGTGTGTTCAGTTGTGTCCGTCTGTAGACACTCCTCCTCCTGACGAAGGGGTCGGGCGTCACTTTCACTGAGTGCTGTCGAGTATAAAGGGTTTCGGTTACGTCCACCTGTGTTCACGTGAACGGTGTGCGAGATCTTTTACGCTTCAGATGTTCACAGCAAATGAGAGTCATATCAGTGTGAAGAAGGTCATTTGTTTCCATTTCGTCTGTTTGCCAGATAAATCATTTATTTATTCTCCACATTATGAGTAAATGCCAACCGGACGCATACTTGAAGTTAGTTAGGCTTTATTTTCTTTATGCAAAATATATGGATATGAGCGAGGTTGCCTGTCTACAACAAAGAAGTTTAAACTACTCTCTTTTTTGGCCAATGAATCACATTACGAGTGTAAGACGGCGGAGAGTTTGTAACCAAAGCTGTTCAAAAGCTTGCAAAATAACATTTAAAGAGCCGTTCACACCAAGAACGATAACTATACTGATAATTATAACGATTACAGTCCTGTTATTATCATTCTGTTTATATAAGGAATATAAGGTTTATCATCTGCCGCTTTAAATGCTTTTTATAGTTTTTTTAACTGAAAAAACGTTCTGATAAAAGTAACTTTCGTCAGTGACATGGACTTCGCGTTTCTTCTAACTTTATATTTAATTTTAATACTATAATTTTAGTTTATAGCTATTTTTTCAGATACAGGTAGTCTCATCTCTTCCGACATGATTTGTTTGCGGCAGTAATCGCTACACACGCTGTTGTTGTACGTTTTTTGATGGTTGTCTACTAGCGTTAAGGCACAATAGCGCCACCTACAATGTTGGAGTGTATTAACATGATATCGGTATTTCATTTTTTAAATATCCAAATTATCGTCAAAACCCGTATATTACAACACCCCTTAATTGATGTTAAAAGCGTTTTGTCCTTATAACATATTAGTATATAACGTATTCATTGTGGCGCTAGTTGGAGACTTAAGTAAAGCTGAACCAATAACTCAATATTTACATTTTTCTACATGAAAAGTGATATTATCCAGATTTTAAATTGAATCCTAGCTTCCGTTTACTGAATACTGTGCAGTGTACACTACATATGACCTACTATTTATCAGTATGCATTTCACAACCGTAAATATTTCAAGCAGTAGTTGTCACATGACCTCATCATTGAAGTGCATTGTGGGATAGTTTCCATCCAGTAGGCTCTGTTGTTTACTGCACGTTTTTGCAAACTGAGTAGGTACTACTTTTAAATAAGTGGGTCTTAAATCACATACTTATGGCGTTTTGTTGTATTAACAGTAGTGCATTCACACTGAAAATGTTTTTGCCCAGATGATGCGCTGAATTAACTGAAAAAAAGAAGTGTGTAATGTTGGACACTTCATGCACTCGACCGTCACAGGGGCTTCAGACTCGAGCACATAGTGTGTCATTTGGGACACAACTAAAGTTTTAGAGTATTGATGAAAGCCGTGATGTTCTTATTGTCATGTGACCTACCAGCATCAGTCACGCATTCATCATCAATCCTCTCCCGTGGCCTGATGGGATAGTAAAGTGTCCATTGAATGCGGAAGTAGTGTGTACTTTTCTCCTTCTGTTAAATCAATACTGTGAATTTGGACACAGTTAGCTAGATTAACCCACTGACACATCTTACCCCATCACCCAGATACACACATGTTTTCCTCTGGTTTCCTCCTCTGCTGACGCGCTGGTTCTCTTCATCCGCTGCAGTGCTGATTCATCAGTCTGTGCCTCACTGACCCAGTGTGTTTGTCCACACGCTCAACCATCAGCTGCCGACAGGCACCGGGACACACACACACACTCTCGGACACACACTCCACCGGCAGAGCGTGCAGATCAAGACGGCTCGGGGAATTAACCAGTATCTGTAGATGTCTTACCATTTCAGTGTAACAAAGGCCCTGCTTACACCCGGTGTTAAAATGTGTTTTGGTGGATCGGATCACAAGAGGACAATAGTAAATACACGTGTAAACGGGGTCTAAAAAATATCCATATTTATAACTTAAGGCGAGACCCACAGTCTATGGGCGAGACACTACAGATGAATAGGGTAATTTTTTAACTAGTAGATATCACCATGAAACTTTCCCAGTTGATTACCTACATTAAAGGTGGGGTATGTGATTTTCTTTTTTGACCATTTTTTCAAAATCACTTGAAATCCTATTCCTAACCCACTTACTGGCTGTAAATTAGAAGCACTGAAATGAAAATTAAGCAATTTACAACTGTGGAACGGGCAGGACTCGAAAAACTCCAGCCAATCATTTCCAAGACCATCTAGAATCATTCAATCAGTCAATCAAACGGTTGTATCATGCCCTCATCCCCCCTCGCACGCGTGTCCCATTCGTGCGCATACTCAAAGCTCGTGACCCAGTCACAGGAAGTGCAAGTCGCCCCGGTACAGAGAGAGAGAGAGAGAGAGAGAGAGAGAGAGCATCTGAGTTTTCGCTCGTGCTTGATTGCGCGTCCATGTTCTTCGAATGGGTGGAGTCAGGGCCAGCGTTGGAGAAGAGAAGGTAGGACCTTATGAGTTGTGTATTTTCAAAATCTGCCGGCCGTTTTGCAAATCACATACCCCACCTTTAAGATGAGAAAAAAATGTATTACAAGTTTTATGTACCGGTAATGTAATGTTTAAATATGCAAATTAGGCATGATCTAATTTAAATATGCGCTCATTTGCATGTTTTTAAAAAACAAAATCTGAGTATTGGATAAAGCCAGGCTCAGAATTCTTAATCCTTTTTCATTGTGTTCACATATTAGATGGCAAAAAAAGTCACAGAAGGATTTATTGATATATACTTTTGTTATCCTGTAAATCAGAATATACTGTCAAAATAGCCTTAAAAATTGTTTTTTTTTGGAATAAAATGTTATACAAATCAGTTTAGGAATAATATATTTACAAATCCCTCTGTAAATGTCTTGATAATATAACTAGGTACAAGACTGGGAAGTTTGGTGTATATATGTGCGACTGAAGTGGAGATTTCGGACTTTGAGAGAAAAGTCATTTTGTGAAAACGGGCTTTAAAGATTTAGCATCAGCCAATGAGATTGCGCATTTAGAGTTAAATCCCCCCTTTTACTTTCACGATTGGTTGCTGGTAAAAAGGAAATGACCATATTTGGATCCAACAGTATTGTACAGGAGAGAGAGCTTTCTAACGGTGTGTGTGATGACTGTGCAGATCGAGATCGGATGATTTATAACGCCAACTTTTGATGAATATATGAGAAAACTACCGACGCAAACACAAAGTGTAGTAAAATAAAGACCTAAATGTGTATTTCTGACTTTTTTTTCACCACAAGTCTGAAAGAAGACATGTTATTGAAGACAAATATCCCCAAATCTCAAAATTGACCAGTAAAAAAAATAACGATGTTTTTGCCTGCCGTGTCTCGCCTTAAATAGCCATAATAGCTAGCACACACTTGCGCCACAAGAGTGACCTCTGACCCGAGGCATGACGTAGGGTGTAGGAGTAGCGTACGCTTCGCTGAGAGTAGACGCCAAACAAACAGGGCTCGGCAACAAACTCAAGCTCCTCTTCTCTAATATCACAATCCTCAGACAATTCTCGTTTTAGACTTAGGGTCAGAGGTCACTGAACTAGCCTGAACTAAACTCGCGTACGGCCGTTACCGGAAGCTAGTTATTTTAGCTAATGAAGTTATAAATATGGATATTTGTCTTACGCATGGCTGTGCTTCAGAAAGCCTTTAGTAACGCCCTGCAGTCGTATATATTACTTTTATGATCGATGGATGTGCTTTTTTGAGCTTCAAAATCTGAGGCTCCATTCACTCCCATTATAAAGCTTGGCAAAGCCAGGATATTACTTAATAATAACTCAGATTTTGTTCATGTAAGAAGATAGTTATACACCTAGGATGGGTTGAGGGTGAGTAAATCATGGTATAATTTTCATTTCAAACTTTAAACTTTGTTGGCTGAAGATCCAAGTTCGGTTTGAAGATGAAAAATGTACCAATCACAATGTTTTCTCCCCATTCCTGATTTCTAACACACACTCACCACATTTGGCTAAACCTCAGAAAGCAGAAACGAAAGTGTGTTTTTCTGTCGTCTCCGGTGTGTTACCAATTGCGTGAGCTTATTTCGTTCATTAGATCGAAAGATCTGAGAAAAAATAGACCCTCCCATCAAAGAAACCAGGACAGAAGAGGTTTAAATTGCAAATATATATCACAAACAATGAATATGTCTAATGAATTTGCAAATTCAAATCATTTTCTTCAGCAATAAAGTCAGTGCAAGTATATCATGAATATTAGAGCAGTTAAAACATGAAAATGGTCAACTATTATTAAAAAATGGCCTTCGATTATTGTTCTGGGTAACCCAGTAGTAGGTTTTCTCCTAAATCCTAAACATCAGTTCTGAACGATTGAAGAATGTGCTCTGCAAGGTCATCCGCTTCTCAAAGTGTTCAGATGTTTCAGTTTTAATCTGTAGCATCCAAACCTGTTCCTACAGACCAGCTTTCCCTGTAAACTCCTCAACAAACCCCAAAGCGGCGAGCACAAATAAAGCCTCTGACATCCTGTAGTGACGGATATAAGCCCATCCATATACGGTCACACACACACACACATGGTGGTTTGAGAAAATGTGTTCGTTTACTGCTTCTGTAAACACCGGCTCCTTCATTGGTGGGGAGAAATGTGAAAGGCAGAGGAATTCACAGGGAGGGCAGGACAAATTCCTGGACTTATTGAGACTGGAAATGTTTTCTTGATCCAGGACACACAGGATCTGAGAGGGAACGCTGCGATCACAAGTGTGCAGATCAGAAACACATTTAGCCAAGATATTGTTGTGAAATGAGGTAAAACGGTATTGCGATTTAGTAATTACGGCTGTCAAAAATAAGCCGTTAACTTTGATCCCGTCGGCAACGTGTTTGTCTCGGGAAAAGTGTAAATACTTGCGAAACTGATGCATAAAGTGGACCGATCCTCATAAAAATATTGATATCAAATGTTTTAAATAGTAGTTGTGAAATGTCCTCTCATTCATCACTATATTTACAACACAAAAATTATATATACTATATAACTATGTATATGAATCAGGAACGTGTTATGTGAGTGATTTAAAAAAAACTTTTTTTAGTTAACTTAAATTAAAAAGCCTATAAAATGATGGCTTTCAAATATACTGTAATGTTGAATGGCTATAATTACTAATTTTATCACTAGAAACTGAGAAAAATAAAAGAGATCAGTAGCAGTTCTCTGAACTTCATTCATCGAAGGAAATATCACATATTTAAAGTTTACCGTCTTTGTTGTTTCTACATTAAAGGTGGGGTATGTGATTCTCTTTTTTGTCCATTTTTTTCTTCAAAATAACTTGAAATCCTATTCCTAATCCACTTACAGCCACTGAGTTAGAAGCACTGAAATGAAAATTAAGCAATTTAATCATCTGTGGAACGGGCAGGACTCGAAAAACTCCAGCCAATCATTTCCAAGACCACCTAGAATCATTGGACAGTAGTTCGTCAATCAAACGGCTGTAACACACCCCCTCCCCCCAGCGCGCGTGACCCCCGTCGTGCGCATACTCAAAGCTCGTGACGTCAGTAAAGCCGGTTCCATGATTAGTAGTAAATCGTCATTACAATCTCTCGCGCATCTGAGTTTTCTCTCGTGCATGATTGCGCGTCCATGTTTTTCGAATGGGTGGAGTCAGGGCCAGCGTTGGAGGAAAGAAGGTAGGACCTTATGAGTTATGTATTTTCAAAATCTGCCGGCCGTTTTCCAAATCACATACTCCACCTTTAACTTGGAGATTCGGTGTGAAAATGTGCATTACAGTATAAAATGACACATTTTTTTTGTGTGCAAGTACAATTGCGATATAAAAATGTGACTGTAAATGTTAGGGGTGGGGAAAAAAATCGATATTGCAATATATTGTTGTGCTCTCTGTCGCAATAAATAATCGATACACTAACGCCCAATATCGATATTTTATTACAATACAAAATGATTAATTTACCCGTTGTCAGTGTCACTGTCACTACCCAATATCTACCATTCTGTTTGCGGGGGGCGCTGTTCGAGTAAATAGGGGTAAAGTAGCGCAAACAGCGGCCGGTGAAGAACACAAGTTAACTAACAACAACAGAAAAAAACAGCTCACCGTCACCGAGAAAGAGCCAGCAGTGGTGACTGACAACGCAGCGAATATGTCCGTAGCTGTTGAGATTGCTGGATGTTTGCTGTTTCGCTCATGTTTTGAATCTCGCGGTGCAGCGTGCCCTTAAACTGCCAAATGTCGCTCGACTGCTCGGGAGAATAAGGAGAATTTGCACATTCTTCCACAGGAGCACCTCAGCAGCTCAAGAAGAATATGCCTTGATGTGTCCACTGTTTACAGTAACTTACTACTGACGTTTCAGTATTATGGTTTACACATGTTAATGTTCATATTGTTTTACATTTACATTTAGCAGACGCTTTTATCCAAAGCGACTTGCACTGTTTTGTAATGTTCATGCACTTTTATCTGTCTAGATGTACATTGTTTACATTTAAGACCAGGAGGCAGTGAGTTATTATGCAAATGCATATTTCTTTGCACAATGTTGGAAATGTTGCTGGCATTAATAAATGCATAAATTTTCCTTATTCCTTCTTTTCTTTTTCTTTTCAGTCACATATCGTGATATATCGTTGATGAAATTTCTTCCAATATATATTGAATATCGTAGATATCGCGAATCGTGATATTATCATATCGTGGACCACATATCGCCACAGAATTGAATCGTGAGGTACCTGTATCGTCCCACCCCTAGTAAATGTAACATCTATCTGTGTGTTGTATGTGTTGTAGGTGATTCCTATGATGTTTGTGCCATTTGTTTGGATGAGTATGAAGAGGGCGACAAGCTGCGGGTCCTGCCCTGCTCACACGGTGAGTTTCTGACGCTTCAGCAATGCAGTTTACAGACTTATATCAGATAAAGAAACGTTTTGGATTCAATGCAAGTTCAGCTCGATCAAGTGTCTGCTTTTTGTTTGTTTCTATCAACCCAAATTATTATTTAAAGGGCACCTATTATGGCATTTAAAATCTTCCTAATGTTGTTCTGGGAGTCCCCAACAACAGTTTTACATGCATGCAATGACAAAAAACACTTTTGTTGTCTTATAATATGCATTTATTTTTACCTGATTTGCTCACCGACTCCCAAATGATTCGTTCAACGACTCATTTTTCCAAACCCCTCCTTTGCGTGACGCTAATAACAGTGATTGGTCAGATGACCCAGTCAGTTATGTTTGTAAAGCAATCGTCATTAAAATGAGGTGAACACAGCACAAGGTTGGGATATACTTGTGTGGTATAGTTGTAAATATAAAGTCTAGCCACTGATTCTTCACATGCTCGTCCCTGGGCAGTGAAAAAAAAGGTTGCTTTTGATTCGCACTTCAGAACAGCGTCTCGTTGTCGACATGATGTTTTCAAGTTTCTCTGGTGTCTGCGCGCGCGCAATGAGTGGGCGCGGCCAATTTGATAATCTTTCGTCTTGACGTCACAAGGAAAAGGAAAATGACGAGTCATTGGAAAAACGATTCATTAAATTGACTAGGAGTCGACTCATACTTTTGAGAGACAATAACTTTGTATACAGTGAACTTTCATATTTAAAACTTTGCAGGATGTTTTTGTTCACTTAGATCTATGTTACACACTACATGAAAGGTAATTTTCAAAACTCCATAATAGGTGCCCTTTAACTAAATATTTTTTTTGTGGTAAAATCGATGTTGCCACAGAGCATTCGCTGAAAATGTGACTCAGGACATTCAAGTTCAGAATAATAATTAGAATAACTCGTATATAAAGTGATATATACACACTACTTACAGTACACTGTAGGCTATATTCAGTTTTAAAGGGATTATTCACCCTAAAATGAAAATGAAGTCATCATTTACTCACCCTGGTGTTGTTCTAATGCATTGGGTCGTTCTTTCTTTTATGGCCCATAAAAGGAGAATTTTTTAAACTTGCGCGGGTCCATATAGTGGCAGTGAATAGCGGCCGGCATCAAGCATTTAAAAAAAAAGACTCAAAAGTATCATCGAATGATCCCATGCACACGTGTCTTATATTCCAAGTGTTGAGCGGGTTTATGTTTTTTAAGTGTTTAAAGTGCGATTTTTAAATGAGTGTTTATTTAAAGATATCCAATTATGCAGAATATACAATGGTAGATATTTAATTGAGTTATCAATACAATATATAACATTACATTTTACCCCTAAATTCAGCATATTGACACAAAACTGCAAATCCAGCTTTCGGATCTGGATCCAGTTGTGTCTGTGAATTGCAGAATCCATTTGTTTCTCTGTTCTGTAGCTTTCGGCAGTCTGTAAATATATACCTCCGATTTCTTGTCAAATCTAGTTGTAGTCAATCGCAAAGCTCTTTCCCGGTTTAGATGTGTTTTGTGTGTTTCTCGTGGCATTCACGCTGAAAACAAATGCTGTTTCTCAGTCTTGTGATGTCACACGCATATTAGCGTCGCAGTTTAGCTCAGTCTTGCCCAGAAAAACACAAGTTTTGAGAAATCAAGACTAACAAATATGTGAAATAATGCCTAGAAATCCTCAAAATCAGAGTCAAATATCACCGGACCAGAACGGAACTGATGACAGATGTGAACGCGATAACTTCCTGTTACGACGAACACAACGGATATATTCACCTCAGAGAAGATGATGCATGGGTTGTATTTTGTGTCTTGTTTGTGTTAGTCTTGATTTCTCATAACGTGTGTTTTCTGGGCTCAGTCTCAGTCGAGCACGGTCGAGCAAGGTCAGGATTTTCGTTAAATAATAGATTCAATTTTAATTTGTTTGAGGTATAATGCCGTACTTAGTTATCATAAACCCCCAGAACACTTGGTCACTATTCACTGCCATTATGAGTGCGAGTGGGACATTTTTTAATAAAAATCTCCTTTTGTGCTCCGAAAAATAAAAAATAACGTTATTATACGCCATTAGAACAACACCAGGGTGAGTAAATTATGACTTAATTTTCATTTTATGGAGAACTATCCTTTTAAGATTCATTTTAATTCAAATGACAGTAGTCAACATTTGAAGTGGATCAAAAAAGTGATTTAAAGTTGCGAGTATTGTTCAAAATTCATGTTTAACTTTCTGCACCAATTATCAGCCTATCACTGCAAGTGTGTCGACCCGTGGCTGACCAAAACCAAGAAGACGTGTCCGGTGTGCAAGCAGAAAGTGGTGCCGTCCGACGGCGACTCCGAGTCCGAGTCCGACTCCGGGGACAGCGGCGGCGAGGAGAACGACGTTTCGGAAAACACGCCCCTGCTGCGATCCCTGGCCTCCACCAGCGCCCACTCCTTCGGCACCATGTCTGGCTCGCCATCCCAGCGCGAAGTGGAGTCGTCGGACTACGACGAGCACAGCGACACCACCGACAGCGAGGACGAGGTCACCGTGGAAACGGTCACCGTGGAAACGGTCGTCGTACAGCTGCGTCCCGACAACATGGAGGCCGACGCTTAAACGTTAGCCAATCACAGCTCGGACTCTTAATAGAGATTCCTATACGATTCACCGTCACTTACAATTTATCGTTCGGGATTTAACATGCAGCAAAATTTTCTACAAATCACGATCTCTCTCTCTCTCTAACTCTCAAAAAATCCTGCGAAATTTATCACGCACATTTTTGCCAACCTCCGCAGATGAGCGACACCTCTGGGAATGTAATTTGTGCTTGCTGACGAAACGCCAAACTCATCTCAGACGTGTATCCGATCGCGAACAACTGCATGTTTTATACGACACAATGAGACTTTATTATTGAACTTGTACTGACGTCACACTTTTAGTTCGATCATTAAATATCAGTCACTCGAAGTGTAGTTTAACATCATTTATGTACTGTAAGTAGGAAATAAGTTGGGTAAGTAGGAGGTTTTGTTTTTGATAACTGTTACTGTTTATGTCTGTTTGCCTTTTAATGTTGCTTTACTGTAAATATATCTTTCTGCTCACCCTTGTTTCGAAGTAGTCTATATTCATTTCTCTTCATGAATAAAATACTACACCTTTTGCTGTTTTCGTCTCCGTTTCTCATCATCCTTTTGGAAAGTGGCACATGGTTTTAAGATTATTAAAAAAAATGTAAACGCTATATAAACATAAGTGGGAAATAGTTTAGGTTTTTTATAACCGTTTTACATTTTTGTGAGCAAAAAGCAAGGTCTTTGAGAAGTTTTGTGCAATAAAACCTCATGAATAATTTCCATTTGTGTGCAATAAACCCTAATCCCATTTTAGCTGATCTTTTTTTGTGTGAGAAAAATCAGATTTTATTTTGATAATAAGATTGCAGATTTCCTCAAATTCTTTGTTCATTACCAGATAAATAACGAAATGTTACCCTATTAACACATCTTTTTAATAACGGCTTAAGATATGCTAAAGTATGGCTACACGATATCGCCATGGCTTACGATAACGATGATTTTAATACTTACGAAATTACGAAAATCTTTAATCATGTTATTAAATGCAATTAGCACAGAAAGCCACCACTCGGACAGCGCTTGATCCTGGATTCAGCTCCGCAGCTTATACATACACACATATACACACTATGGGTCTCATTCATGAAACATTCGTAAATATACGAGTGATTTGCGCGTAAAGAGACCTTCCCGAAAACTCTTCTCCTGATTCACAAATACTTCGTAAACGTCAGATGTGATGTGAAATGTGTGTTAATGAATTCCAATCAGTCGTTAATGGGACGCGCGCGCACGCTCACTCAATTACCATAAATCCCACCCATTAAATCCACTGACAACTATATATGGGCATCATATGACATGAATGCGAATGAAAAAGAAAAAATTCTCAGATGCAGAAATTGAAGTTTTATTATCAGAAGTTCATTCAAAACGCCACATTTTATTTTCAAGCGTACATAGTGGCGTATCAGGTCCTAAAAAAAGAAGCTTGACAGCATATTACAGATGCAGTTAATGGAGTTTAATCTGTTAATCGAACAGTCCCAGAAGTGAGAAGAAAATGGTTCGACATTAAGCTTGACTGCAAAAAACGAATTAGTTCACTTCGGAAAAATCGTATTCAAACTGGAGGAGGACCACCATTGCAGATGCTATTACTGGCTCTAATAATAAAAGAAAAACCGTGTGTAATTACTATATATAATATTTTTTCAAAATGCTGTGTAAATATGTACCCGATTAAGGTGAATTAAAATGCAGCCTTAATGTAACACTCCACCGTTTTTTGAAATAGGGCTTATTCACATTCTTTCCTACATTTAGATAGGTGTGCAAATGCATTTTTGTCTCAGTGCATGCATTGTTTTAGTTTGACAGGGTCGGCGCTAGCTTAGCTTAGCACAATGAATGGAATCCTTTGTTGCCAGCTAGCATGTCCTGAGTAAAAGTGATAATTTTTTTTTTTTTTTAAACATGTAATTACTTCTTGTGGCCTGTGTATTCACGAGTACAAATAGCGCTGCAGATTAACACTAGGTGATTTCCTAGGCAGATATTGACTTGGGACTATATTAGGGGGAAGCACAGGCGAAGCACTGCTGCTTAGGCGAAGCACTGCTACTTGGGATTTCATGTGTTGCGTGATATCTCTGCGCCCAAGTAACAGTGCTTCGCCTAAGTAGCAGTGCTTCGCCTGTGCTTCCCCCTAATATAGTCCCAAGTCAATATCTGCCTAGGAAATCACCTAGTGTTAATCTGCATCTCTATTTGTACTCGTTGTGAATACACAGGCCACAAGAAGTAATTACGTGGGTTTTTTTTACTCAGGACATGCTAGCTGGCAACAAAGGATTCCATTCATTGTGCTAAGCTAAGCTAATGCAGACCCTGTCAAACTAAAACAATGCATGCACTGAGACAAAAATGCATTTGCACACCTATCTAAATGTGGGAAAGAATGTGAATAAGCCCCATTTCAAAAAACAGTGGAGTGTTCCTTTAATGAGCAAAATGTTCGGATGTTAAGCGCACTATTTATGCGTGGCTGGGAGCAGGTGTAGATTTCTTGCGTACCAACTAACATTTCATTTGGAAAATACAAACATTTTATTGAATCCGAAAATTTACGCCAGAACCACTTTACACACGATTTACACACAAATTTGTTCTGCTCGTGTTTCATGAATGAGACCCAATGTCAAAAAGGCCATCTTGGCAAAAGTGGACTAAACAGTTGAAAGAGAAAGCACACGTGTAACAGTATATTGGATTTGTGCCGATTGTAAAGTGACAGCAGCCTCATAAACCTGATTATGTAGGTGTGCTAATGTTAATCAAACAACATACAAAGAAAATCACTCACTGCTCTTGACTGAATAACTTCGTAGCTTTAATAAGAATCAGTGTACATTTAATTCATACTGTGAAGACTAAGCAGTGTTTTGTATTTACATTTGATTATTCAAGTTTCTCTTGTTAACCCCTTAAGCCCTAAGCGTCCCGCCGGCGGGACACCACCCCATAAAAAAAAATTCATAATCAAATTACTAAGCAACCACTGAATGTAATAACACAAAATAGGTATCATTTTAAAGCTTAGAATCTCAGGTTTTCAATGCACCTATCCATTTTATTCAACTCCTAACAGGCGCTGAGTTATTCCATTAGAACGGAGTGTACCACCGGGGGGCGCCACCTAGCTATGAAAAAAATTAAGTGTCATATTTTTCAAAACTACTGCATTGATCAACACAAAATAGGCATCATTTGAAAGCTTAGAGTCTAAACTTTACAATGAATGTAGCCATTATGATTATCTCCAAAGTAGTGCTGAGTTATTTGCTAATAAAATGAAAAATAAATAAATAATTTATGAGGAAGGGAAAATTATTATGTACCGCAATGTGTCAAAAACATCATATAGCTCAGATAGTCATGTGTCATATGTCATTTGAAAGGTCTCATGGAGTAGAACACAACAAGCCCAATTATTTTGGGCTTTGACTAAACTTGAGTGAGTTTTTGTTAGTTAAGCCCTGCAAGACCCATATGTAAATAATATACTGATGTGGCATTCACGTGGCGTTTTTTCACTCGTAACTTCATGAAACATGGAAAATTGCACATCCTTATTTAAAGCAGATTCTCACGATTAAAAAGAGCCTAAAGACGCCATAATCCATCACTCAGATCTAAATATATTCCTCGTTATGTTATAACACACAAAAAACAGCACAGATGCACATGAGTAAAAAAGTTGCTTAGACTTGGCGTTTTTGCGGGTAACTTCATGAAACATGCTCCGATCGTTAAAAATGGCACATCCTTATTTACAGCAGACTCTCACGATTAAAAAGAGACCAAAGTCACCAAAATCCGTCACTCAGATCTAAAGATATCCTTCATTGAGTTATAACACGTATAACCTCAGAGGCGCAAATAAGCTAAGTAAACAAATGTAGCTTTAAATTAGTTTTTAAGCTGGTAACTTCATGAAACATACTCCGATCGTTGAAAATGGCACATCCTTATTTACAGCAGACTGTCACGATTAAAAAGAGACCAAAGTCACCAATAATCCATCGCTTAGATCTAAAGATATCCCTCATATAGTTCCTCATAGGCACACACATAGGTACACAATATACTGATGTGACGTTTTTCACTGTAACTTCATGAAACATACTCCGATGGTTAAAAAATTGACGTCCTTATTTACAGCAGACTCTCACGATTAAAAAGAGACAAAAGTGACCATAATCCGTTGCTGAGATCTAAAGATATCACTCACATACCCCTTTTCCACCAACAAGAACCGGGTGCTGGTTCGGAGCCAGAGCCAGAGCTGGTTCGGAGTTGGTTCGACTGACAAGCTTACTAAGAACCGGTTTGCCTTTCCACCGGCTAGAGAGCCACAACAGAGCCAGATCTTACGTCACTGCATACGTCTCATGTTGCCCAGCAACGCTAGTGCGGTAGCGCCAAACACAAACACACCAGGCTTGTTCGAGATGCATCGGCTTCTCGCAGATCGATCGCCGTATGACATCAAAGCACTGCGAAAGCGATCCAAAAGCACAATGAGTCGTATGATCTCCAAACACTCCCGCAGCTCTGATCGGTCCGCGCCGCTCCGATGCATCTCGAACAAGCCATCAACAATAACGGACGTTGCGTTACTATGGATGCTCATGGGTTTGCAAAAATACATCGGAATCCAACGCGTTTGTGCAGCTCGCCGTAACTTAAATAGACGGATATAATAATCAAGCTGCTATTAGCTCGACTAGCTGCTATTTAAAAATGGCGGTCACAAGTTTCTTGTTGCTCACGGTAACCCCGCCCCAGCCCCTGACGCAAGCGGTTCTTACTTGGCTCCGTTCTAGACCAGCAATGATTTGGTGCTACTTAAGAACCACTTTTCCTGGTTCGGAGCTGGTGCTTTGCGTGTGGAAAAACAAAGAACCGAATTGAAACTAGGCTCTGGCTCCGAACCAGCACCAGCTCTGCCTTGGTGGAA
The DNA here is from genome assembly GCA_036326025.1 of Chrosomus eos. NCBI lineage: Eukaryota > Metazoa > Chordata > Actinopteri > Cypriniformes > Leuciscidae > Chrosomus > Chrosomus eos. The sequence continues at coordinate 29,502,737 of CM070838.1, forward strand.
AAGGGGTAATAGAGTTCCTCACAAGCCCTACAAGACCCATAGGTACATAATATACTGATGTGACGTTTTCTACTGTAACTTCATGAAACATACTCAGATCGTTGCAAATGAGACATCTTTATTTACAGCAGACTCTTACGATTAAAAAGAGACCACAATCACCATAATCTGTCACTCAGATCTAAAGATATCACTCATAGCTTAGCTAATGTGTGTCTGTGGGGTTATGTGTTATAACTCTAAGTAAACAACTGTAGCAATGACTGAACAAAAGGCTCCCTTTGTTCCAAGTGCTGTAACTTTGGATTACTTTATGCTATCATCATAAAATAACAATCCAGGTGCAGGCCATAAATAGGGGAACATCACGAAAAAAGAATTATTTTGCTACCTTATTTCCTTCCTGAGTTATTGCATGTCAAATAAGAAATATATGTAATATTATTTAAAAAATAAATAATATTTTTGTCTTATCAGCAGTTTCTCAGAATTAGATTGTCCAAATGTAATAAAAATGTATATATTCTAAACATATAAAAAGTTTTCTAACAGATGATACCTACCTTATGACTCTCCTCTCTATAGTTTTAGAGTTATGAGTCTTTAAATGTGCGCATGTCACTCAGAAAACAAGAGTTTTATAAATGTCAATGACTGAACAAAAAGGCTCCCTTTGTTCCAAGTGCTGTAACTTTGGATTACTTTATGCTATCATCATAAAATAATGATCCAGGTGCAGGCCACACATAGGGGAACATCACCAAAAAAGAATTATATTGCTACCGTATTTCCTTCCTAAGTTATTGCATTTCAAATAAGAAAGATATATAAATTATTAAAAAATAATAATATTTTTGTCTTTTATCAGCAGTTTCTTACCATTAGATTGTCCAAAAGTAATAAAAATGTATATTTTCTAAAAATATAAAAAGTTTCCTAACAAATGATATCTACCTTTTGACTCTCCTTGCCATAGTTTTGAAGTTATGAGTCTTTACTTTTTTGTGTGTCATTCAGACAAAAAATCCCAAAAATGCCTTCAGGGCTTAAATAAACCTAATGTAGGCTTACCTGAAACCTTAAACGTTAAAATGACACTATGTAATGAATGCTACAGTAAAACTCTGTTCACTTTTAGAAGTTGTAGAGATGCTTTCTTCTCACAAAAAGAATATCATTTTCAGTTTAACTATATTTGAATATAATTTACATTTATTTTACACACAAAGCATTATCGCATATCACATTTTTCTCTTTAATATGCTGCCCTAGTAGAAAGTTTGTTAAAATGATCAACTCTGACAAAAAAGCCCAACTATTCCATTTTTGTGCGCAAAATAGGACTTTTTGTGTTTGTGAGATAAAACAACAAATTTGTTTTCCATTAAGATTTTCCAAATTTTTGTACAAACAAAGCATATTTTAGTTTCTTATCTACTTTAACATTGAGAAAAACAGATTCCACATGAAACGACCCCTTTAAAGAAACAGACAAGTAATTTGGTTGGAATAGATTTATTTAATTTGTCTGTAAACAAGGTGGTGAGATTAATTTATGGCATTTCTTGGTTTATGCATATGAAATCAGACATATCAGACTATATCCAAGATGTATGAAAAGTACAGGGACACAAGAAATTAACTATATAGTCGAGAGGTTTTGAACCTGTACAAATATCCCACAAGGCCAGAACTTCTGTAGATACTAAAAACCCCTGAACCAAGAACTGATCAATCATTTGGGAAGCTGTCTGAATCAATAGATCTACATTATGGCACAGAATACACATTATGATTGGAGTGTTATACATTTGGACTTGATAAAACATCAAGTTTTGACAGACATGACTCGAAGGCAATTTATCCCACAGTCATGACAATTCATTCATGGGTTAAATTCAATTCAAGTGTTGAAAGTGCTGGCAAAACAAGACCCAAGTCTTATTTGTGGCCAGACGCTAGTGTTATGTTGGTCAACGTAGTGTGTAAATAACCCAAGCAATGACGAAAATTGGTCCGAATGAAGGAATTCAAACTGTATACTCCAAGCGCTTACACCGCTGTCTCAAATGGCAGTCGTCAAAAAAAAAAAAAAAATTACATAAACTAGCTAAACAAGTGCAATGAAGGAATGTCCATGAACATTCAATATCGGGTTGATGGAGAAAATGCTACCTAAGCCCAAAAATTACTGCACTCAATGGGCCGCCAACTATTTAAGAGCTCGACCTCCCACTCCATGAATGTTAGTGCGACAAGGGAAAGAATATGAATCTGTCATTCAGGAAGTGTTGCATCTAAAGCTCGAGTCGAGGCGTCAATGACGACAAACTTTGGGTTGAGGAAAACTAAAGAAATGGACATTTGTTAGCGCAGACGGCATATTTAGTTTGGCGCTAATACCAAATTAAAAATGCCGCCCATCCTGACTAAGGTCCGTTCAAAAGATATGCATACAGTCGACCTTTCCCGGGATTTGATCTAGGAAAGGGAAGTTTTAGTTTAGCTCAAGCCCTTGGTAATAAACTAAACACCCAAAATTGTTTTGGTTTCATGAATAAGCAGAAATGAGACACTTCATGTTTAGCAATGGAACGTAGTTTCAAAATGGGAACGAACACAATAAATGGACATGTATGGGACGGGGGTATAAAGTAATTGGGGAAAGAAATTAAGAGTTGAAAACAAATAAATGATTAAGCAAATCTCTCCTAGAAAGGTTAGTGTTGTAGGAATGAGCAGCTAGGTGGGCGGGTGTCTTAATATCCAGATTTCCTCAGGTAGTCAGCCATTTGATACGCTTTCTTGTTGAGCAGCCCTCCATGGGTGCCTTCCTTGCCCATGACTATAACCAATGCTGGAGTACACAAGGGAAAAAAACAAGAACAAAAATCAACAAACTTGAGGGGCGGAAAAAAAGAAAACTTTCCCCAACTCAAAAAAAATGGATGCAATTGTTGACAAAAGATTCAATACCCTTCCTCGCCATTAAGATGTCCAAAAACTTTAAATGCGTTTCAATGCGTGTATGTGTGTGTGGGGGGGGTGGGATATCTTCACAGCTTATTTTGGGAACATGGGTGACTTGTTTTTTTCCCTCCCTAAATTTCACTACTTGATCAAGAAAAAAAGAAGAAGCTAAAACCCTGAATCTCTCAAGTATTTTGCCATTGAATATGCCTTCTTATTCAAGCCGCCTCCGTGGACCCCTTCTTTGCCCATTACAAGAACCAAGACTGAAAGAGAAAGACAGAGAAAGGAAGTTAAGAGGACAGGGAAATCCCAGCCCTGGAGAAAGAAGCCAAACCAAGATCAACAAGCTCAGATAGGACAGAAGAAAAGCAGAAAGTCAAGATAACAGGCGTGCAGAATGAAAGAGCGCAGGCTAGAGGAAATACCGTATTTAGCTGGGAACACCTTTAATAACTTTCATTAACATTTACCAAATTCTGTCAGGTTTGTGGCACTGATCTTTTAAAAATAATAAAGCTTTGTTCGAGGCACTTAAGAACCATCAGGAGTTTTATATATATATATATATATATACATACAAGTCCTTAAGTGCCTCGAACAAAGCTTTATTATTTTTAAATAAATGAAATTTTGTTTTTGTGGGTTTCATAAGCTGTAAGCCGTAATCATCAAAATTATAACAAATAAAGGCTTGAAATATCTCACTTTGCATGTAATGAGTCTATATAATAGTTTCACCTGTTAAGTTGAATTCTTGAAATAAATAAACTTTTTGATGATATTCTAATTATATGACCAACAGCTGTATATATAGCTTATTAAGTTATTTAATAATTTGATCAATTCTTAAAAATGAATGCACATCCGAGGTGGTAATATGGCATTCATTTATCATCAATTATAGTATTTTTAAAATCACAAGTTTTTCATCTTACAACATTTAAATGAAACTACTTCATTTAGGTACTTTCTACTTTCTTCCACATCTTATAAAATCCTTTTTCCTGGTTATTTTGCTGGTGTCGGCTGTTCAACACCTTATTAATGCGAATCAAGAATTCAACGACACTGCGATATAATGAAAGTTATTATAGTGTCACCATTTGGATTAGGTCTGTTGGTCCAGTAATGACCAAAACATTGAACTTATTCATCTGAACATTTAAACGCAAGCATGTGAAATCAAAATGCTCCAATCAAAAGCAGGTTTAGTTCCTCTCCTCAACACATGCATGAAAGAGTGATTCATGAAGGAACGTTTTTATTTTCAGGAAACAGGAAAACCTTTCACATTTTAAAGTGCAATAGACCCAAGAGGTGTGTGAGATTAGCAGAAACGCATGCAGATGAGCGGGAATGTACCTCGACAGGTCTGAGACTTCCTCAACACTTCAAGTCTCGTGATCAACAGAAACGTGCGAGATGACTAGCCTAGCTAGTTAATATAACGTTACTTTTAGATTTATTCCCCAAAAAAACAATTCTGAAGGCTTTAAATGGCATTTGTCTCCCATTAAGTCTATTTTTAGCTCTTAAATCCATTTCAAAACTTTTTCACTTATTAAAAGAGCCCCAGTATTTGAAACACTTAAAATGCATGATTTCATATTGAGGAAAGGTTGACATCTACATTGCTATATTATCCATCTAGCAGGTTTTATGAATAAAAGGTAATTGTGAAGGAATATAAGGACGGACTACTACCTTTGGCAGCTTTACCGACAGTGATGTTGTATGTTGGCTCTCCTCCTTGACTCTTCGTCCTGATGTCCATCGTCCAGTCGCTGTCCACATGGAGACTGTCTCGGATAACCGAGCACTTCTTTGAACCTAAGGTCAGGCCGTGGGTGAAGAAACTTTCTCGGTCTTTCCCTACTAGGACGTCGATTTCTGTTGGCTGATATTAGGGGGAAAGAAAACAATATTAATTGCAGAACTGCATCTTCTCGTCTAATCTTTTGCATTTTATTATGGATTAATGATCAGCCAAATGCAAATCAACAAATGTAGGCAGGCAGGTAAATAAATTATGGAAAATTTAGATAAACTCAAGAGGCAGAAGGAGAACTTTGCACTTGACCTCAATGAATCATTAAGACTATCAGAAGTTCATTATGCAGTTTTATACTAAAGCCTTCGTCAATGAGTATGGTGGGCTAGGTCTAGTTAGTGAATGAAACTCGCTGTTATTGTGCAACTTTCACTTTCAGTGTGGACAGACAAATTACAGGCTGTTGGAAACATGGTGAATTTGAAATATGAACGAAATATGTGAGGTGAACCTTTTTTCGCTCTCGCACGAAACGCTGATCACGTTGACATACCTATTGAAATTACTAGATTTTACCTACAAAATTGTACAGATTTGTTCAAAACTCTTGCGATATTTTCTAAATGTTCAAAAATGATTGCGAAATGAAAACGTTTCCATTAACCGATGTTTTTTCCTCTTGCGATAAGTCATTAAAAAAAAAAAAAAAAAAAAAAAAGGCAGCGGATGTTAGCAGGTTTACGTATATAAGAGCCACCGCATTAGCCATTGTTTTAAATGGGAGACGTAGGCGTGTATATAAGCATTATTGGCAAGTAAAGCCCCTTATATTTGGGAGCGGCTCATATGAGGCGTTTCTGGGTGTTCCTCCTCATATCTGCTAAAAGGTCTTGATAATTGTGGCATTTCTTTGCTGTTTAAAATCCTGTATTCCCATGATACTTTTGTCTTTTATGAGTTTAATGAAGAACTCGGCCTTGTCTAAAAAAAATGCTAAAAAACTGTTTCCATTGCAGATTTTGAATTGCCTGAAAAAACACCTCATGCGTGCGCAAAACCTCTTGTGATATATGGGCGTTTTTGTGAAATTGCAACATGACTTTGCGTAAACATGCACGCCGCTTTCAAGTCAAGTGGCGTGTCATCTATACGCATTTTGAGCTATCCGCGTGTAGATGCGCCATCATCTTTTGCGTGCATGTCTACGCCGTTAAATGTCCGAGCGAAACGAAGAAAAACCTAGATCTACATCTGAGGAGCGATATTTTTTCTCCTAGGATGGTAGGGGAAGACTCATAAATGGTATTGACCCCAGTGACGGGTAGGTTTAGGGACGGGGTTGGGTAGGTCATATATTTATACAGTAATGTAACGTTAAGTCAACGGCGTTCATAAACACGCTGAAAAGCGATTATGCGTGTTGATAGCACGCCAAAAATGGAAATACGAATTGGCGTGTCATACATACGCCATTTCATGAGATCAGTCTGGAAATTGAGACACGGCTAATATGTACCTCAGTCTCGCGTAGCCAGACCTTCAGACTGACGGCTGAAGGTCTGGAATTCATAGCAGCTTTCTTTGGCCAAGGCCCGCCCATAAGGCCGTTTGACCGACATGTCAAACCACCAATTACAGTTCGTTTCGTTCAGCGTCACGTTTCTGGGCGTGAAAATGTCCCCACAACAACAGACCGGCGTGCAACAAGTCGGCGTGCAAAACTCCTGGACATCTCTTAAAGAGTCTATGCCGTGAACCTCGCATACTTTTGAGAATCCTACGTTTAGCTGATCTTGATAAATGCTCATTGTCACTCATGTAAACACAACAGTTTTTCTTCCGCAATCACACGTCTGCGCTTTGTTTCCCCGGCGGACCGAAAATAAATGCGACACTCGCGCCCCCCAGAAATCCGATAAAATTCAACCAATCAGATGACGACTTCGACATTCCTGAAGTGTTTCCAGTTAAGTGTACCATATGCATCAGACGTTTAGCCAAAGTTCCGTGGGCGTGACGTCTGAGACTATGTACCTCATAACTCTTTTTCCCGCCATTGACGTAATTTTCCAGCAATCAGTGTTTTCGCTGTTATACTGTAGGCGGCGCTATTACGCATCTTCTGAAAGAGTACTGAATCTCCTGATCAAAATGTTGCTTTTTTTAAATTAAACTAACCAACATTCAACTGTTGCTAAAAGAAAAAAAGGTATACATGAAGCTAGAATAAAACTTGTTTTTGTTTAAAAGCAGAGGCTTCGTTCTTTCTTTTGATAAATCGCATGGTCAGATATTCATACAAGAAAATATTCTGGGGGCCATGAAATTGTGAAAAGCTTAAACTGACTGGCAACTTTCCTCAAAAAAAAACGCTAGCGGGGAAAGAGTCACATTAGCAAAATTTTGCAGGCAAAAAGGCCCATTGTCAATAGCGTAGAGATGCATGAAGCACAGCACACACCGAAGTCACAGTGAATTTGCGTGACCAACTGGAAGCAGTTGTGAAATCTGCATTGGAAAATATTTTGCTCAAGGACGAAATTCCTTCTGAAATGACTTGATTTTGATCTTGAACACCCGTATATGTGACCGCACCTTTGCTTAACTAGTCATGCAGACAAACCAACAGCTAGTCAACTTTGACTACTGGTCGTCCAACACTGACAAACTGACTAAAATATGCTCTATTTTGATCATTAAATCTGGATAGATGTTTATTTCTAGAGTTCTCTGAACTTTTGAAAGGATATTTCTGGGGTATGATGAAAGCACGGCTGAACGGAGGTTATTTGTTCCTTAAAAGGAACTTCTACTCGACAAATCTGGGAAACGTTTCTGCCTAACCCTCAAACTGGAATGCATTAATCACATTATACAGTGGTTTTATTCGTCAAAAGCTGACAGATCAAGTCTGAACGTGCAGTTTTCTGATTTGTTTCATTGTCGTTTGTTCATCACAGCAGTTTTGTTTTTGTTCTGGCTCACTATGAATCTACCGAGCCTTTTTCCCTGAGGCCAAACCACTAAAAGCAGCCACTCTTCGGTGAGAATCAGCCAGCTGATGTTATTTCCAGTACGGTTCGGAAGCGCTGGTAATGGCAGTAGACACAGTCTGAACCAACTTTAACTTTAAGAAGCCTTTTTAAACTCGTACTTGGCCAGCAACACAGGCAAAACCCACTCACACTGCCATTCCCAACCCGTGTGACTGGCTGAGGCCGTCAATCTTTAATGGAAGTCGTCGTACAGGTTTGGAGCAACATGACTCAATTTCGGGATGGAGACGCCCCTTACAACCACAACTTGATTCATTTGAGCCTCAAAAACTTTCACCTTACTGAATTATTACGAAGGAAGAAAGATCAAATTAAGCATACAACAACTTTTCCGATCTCATTCCATAGTGAAAACCCATTAAAACTGTCTTTAATAGACTTCTAACCAGTGAATTCCCATGACTTTTCCAGTCTTTGAAGTTTTTTTGTTCTTCATCTTGACAGTTATTGTTAGAATTACTCACCAAGAGCAATTTCTAGTGGAAGAAATGTTTCAGAATCGAGCCTAACAAGGAAAAAACAACAACTCTGATTTTGAAATGACCCAGAGCTTTAAATCAGTGTTAAAATTCCTTAACATTTCCAGGTATTCCAGGACCCTGCAAAAGTCTTTACGCCGAACAACACATGAACAAAAGGTAAAACGGGTCTCGTCACATCCGCTTGTCAAAAAAAGTGTTATAAATGGCCTTTTAAGGTAATCAACTTACCGAGATAGTTTTATTATTGCCATTTTATTCCATACCCAGATAGCACAGGTACGTCAGTAAGATGTCTGCTAAAGATCTGTTAATCTGGAAAGCATTTGCTGTGTAAAAACATCTTAGAAAAAAACAGGTTTTACAAATCTTAAAGACGACATCTAAACGTCTATAATATGACATCTTATGACATCATGTCCTAGTGCACATGAGCAAAAATACATCTTGCAGATGTAAATACTGACATCAAATAGACATCTCCGAGATGTACTATCAGGGTATATTAATATCTGAATATTAGTGAGAAGAAAAATAAAACTTTTAGATATCAATATGCATACTCGATAGACATGTTGTGATCATATTTGGTAGCTCATTTGAAGGAATCTTGAGTAAAACAGCTCTATTAAAATTTAATGAAGCCCGCAAAAGACCTGAATCTGAAACGACGCAACCTGTTTTACTGACTGAATTAATGAATATAAGTATTCTGTACTAGTGTGTGTGTGTATAAATATATATGTTAGCTATACATCTGTAATTGCATACTATAGTTCACCCAAAATGAAAATTCTCTCATCATTCATTCACCCACATGTTGTATGACTGTGGAAGATAAAATGTTATTCTGAGAAATTTCTGTATCCATTCAATGAAAGTCAATGGCCACCCTAAACTACTTGATTACCAACATTCTACAAAATATATATCTTGTGCAGAAGCAAGCAAACCTTAGCCTACATGTTTGGAACGGCATGAGTAAGATGTTAAATTAAAAAAATCTATTTCTTTATTTTTGGACGATCCCTTTAACCCGTTAACAAATGTAAAACGAATCTTTACATATTTGAACACTAAAAGCCGCCATTGAATGCGGTCATTAAGCGGTGTTAAGTAAAGAACGGTGTGATAAATAAGCCTGTTATTAGATGAATTAACACCCGTTTATTGGGCGCCATCTTGGACTGGCAGGTACTGCGAGGATCCCGCATTCACGAAGGACTTTACGCACATTCCGCGACGGAAAGACCCGTGTATTCCCGTACACAAGAGCATTAACGTAGACTGGTGATCTTAGCATCTGCTCGGCCTGTTTGCTCTAGCAACAACACCCTCTTTATGACCGCGAAACACATTTATTTCACTTTAAACCTTCTCAACCTCAACTTCTAGCGCTTACACTCGGTTTTTAACATCAAAACGTCCTGTATTTCGCGTTTTTTTCGACGAATACATCCGGTTAACCTCGATGATATAGTGATAGGATTTAGCCTGAATAAAAATGAATTTAAAAAACGTATAACTTAGCTTACAAGAAACTCAAATACTTGATGAAAAAAACATCTGGTGTTCAATTTGCTTTTGTCCAGCCAGTGTTAATGTTAGCTTTCATCCCCACTCAAGCTGAGGCCCTGAATTTCTAACAAACTGTTTATTTCGGCGCGTTTTAAAACCAAAAATCGTTTAAATCACTTCATTCTACGCGATGTTAAATAAGCCGCGTCTGATGCGTATTAAATTAAGCGGCATTTATGCGCTTTAGCTCCAACTAAACAGCAGTTTAGAGGCACATTGTGAGTCCTATCTAGGGAGGCAGACTGAAACACAGTCAATGACTAACGTTAACGTTACATATGCAGCAGGAAGAGAGCTGTTGTGTTAATAACACTTATTTACCGTGATGTTTACGAACGTCCCCCCCTCCTGCGCTGCCCACACGTATTTAGAGTCCGAGTTGCACCCAACAATGGCGGAGTCCTGGCAGCTGCCATCCGACATCAGGTTATCCACGTAGCTCTGCCACGACATGTTCGCCTTCTGGTTTCAAACGCTCCCACACGACACTTGCTCTGAAAAGACGGGACTGACAGTCAAGTGCGGTCTCAGTTTGCGGTTACCGTATATTTGAGAGAGTCCCGTCCTGTCCTGCACGCCCCCTTCTCTAATGTGAGTTTGAGCAGTAAAGAGTCCCGGCTTTACGGCACTCTGGGTGTAGTCCCTCAAATATCCCTCCGCGCAGACTGCGGTCCAGTAGGACAAAGCCATGTGCGCGGATTGATACACTTTCTGATTGGACGAGTGAGTGTGTATGAGAAAGTTAGTTAGTGTGTGTAATGTGTTATTTAAATACTGAAAAATATATTTTTAACATGATGCTTGGACTACTACTTATAAAGTCACCATTAATTAAAATTCTTATTTTTTAAAATAAACATTGCAGTATTTATTATAAATGTTGTATCCGTGCACATCATTATTCTTTTTTTAATTTATGTGTCCTCTGTCTTTAATCAAAATAGACCCGTTTTTACATTTTCAGGGTTCTCAGAAGCGGAAGTCGTCGTAGTTATGAGACACTACACTAAATAAATATTTGTTTGTGATCCCATTTGCTTAATTAGCAAAAGAAAAACTCCACAAAAATGTTTTCACAACTTTAAAATAATAATAATATAAAAAACACATATAGAGAGATTGATAATGGCAGCCGAAAGAGAGAAAGGTTTCAATATAACCGTCACTCCCACCACAGACATAATAAATATTATGTATTTATGTTGATGTCTATTCCACAGCAGCGTTAACTAGTTTATTGAATTAGATAAAAATGTAAAATAATACAAACAATAGTGTTATAAATGTATGCTACATTAAAAATATTAGAAACAAGATTTACAATACCGATGACCGTTAAAATACGTCATCACAGTCTGTGAAAAGGCTCCATAACTTTTGTTCCCTCATGATAATTGTTGTTAATGTGTTTTTTTTTCTCCAAGCATTTAATAATAATAATAATAATAATAATAATTGAAAATAAATAGATTTAAAAATAACTTTCCTCTTTCACCTACTGGCACGAGAGCAGCACAACCTGTCACTCACACGAGATCGATCAGTGGCCCCTCCCTGCTCGCAAGAAGTTTCACTCGGATACACGTGACTCACAATACTTATGTTTCATGCCTAATTTAATTTAGTTACAGTTGACAGTAAACATAGCTTGCCATTTTATTACCTTTTCGGGTCTTTTCCTTCAAACAGTTGTGTTTACAGAGCTCCTCGGCCAGCGCCCTGTCCTCGTGACAGTGACACGCCTCACTGAATCAGGCTACTGATATTTAGGGCGAAATCAAGAATATGTGCTTCAGTTTGAGTAGCAACAATCTAGTTAGGATGGATGGGACATATATGGATAGTGGAAGAGATTTTTATTAACAATCGATTTCTGACTGGCTAACATCTTTGTAACACCCAACACTTATGAAACGTGAGACGTGAAAAACCAGAATCGCTCCGAAATGTTGTCACAAATATCATGGCCTCTTACGACCTCGTGTGAACGAATCCTGTACTGACACAATTTGAAGACTTCATATTAAAAAGTCAGAGTCTAATGGGCCTACGTTTTATTTTAATTATATTTTTAGTAGGCTACGCCCTATAGTAGGCTGGAGCTTCTTATATTTATTAATTCAGGAGATTGTCTTATTCATATTTGCATCGACCTTGTTATTGCCTGGGACAAAGTAAGTGAACAGAGAGATTATTAAAGCAGCGATTCAAATGCAGTATAATTTCCCAGAGGCTTGAACACATGCATAAGCAAATATTTATATACAAATTAGCCGATATTTTCCATAAAGGGCTATATGTGTTATTATTTTTAACACAGCCTCTTCTGAAAAAAGCAAAACGTTGTACTAGTCCAGCGCTGGGTAGATTCTTACACATTGTAGTCGCTTACTGATTACAAATTACACAGAAATGTATTTAGTAATGTGTTTTAGGTCATGTATTCTGTATACTTTTAGATTACCTTTGACATAACTCATTTATCCCATTGATTTGAATAGATAAACTTGTACCATATAAAATACAAAGAGAGAGAAAAAAAATTTCCATTCTTTGTAATTAACAATATGAAGTAAATATTATATTAAGAGTTCGTGATGGAACTGCAGAGGGTTTGTGAGTTTAATGAAAAGCTATTAAGTAATTCAATCATGCACATTAAATAAATATTTTTAAACAATAAAAATAAAACATTTACTAAAAGAATATTTGTTTAGCATGTCATGTGACCGTTAACCGACACCAGAGAACCGTGAACTTAGTTTTTATTATTATTATTGACATAACTTGTTATCATAAAATCTCTGGGGTTAGCCTACTTCAAGTAAATATATGCTGACAGACAAGTTGGGGAATCCCTTGCATTGCATGTTAATATAAAATTATGTTTTGAAGATTTTAATGTGTTTTAAAGACAAAATCCTTCCAAAGACATAATACATGGTTAAATGAATCACTGAGTGATAATTCAAATAATAATTAATGTGGAGCTGACTAGATTTTCTGTGATAAAATGCTGTGGTTCTCAGTTTTCAGTGATAGTCAGTCACATGACCAGTGTCTGCGAGTCACATGACCAGTGTCCGCTAGTCACATGACCAGTGTCCGATGGTCACATGATCAGTGTGTGTGATTCCACAAACCTGGAAAACCTTCTGAACAAATATAAGCAGTGGACGTTTTAGAAAGGAAAATTTAAAATATAAAATAGAGATATAGGGAGAATCAATGAATTATGAATAATTTACGTCCATTGTGAGAATAACATGTAATCATTAAAGGGCCAGCTAAACCAAATTTTCTGAGATTTTAAAAGAGATATGTGTGTTGTTGAACACCATTGAAGACAATGTTAGCCTCTGTTAGATTTAATAGTAGGGTGAAAATGGTTAAATTTTACTTAAAAGTAACTGTGGTGTAATTAGGAGTATTTTAAAATGTAATATAATCTAATTACAAGTTAGTCAGTTGACATGTAGTTGTAAAGTTACTTACAGTCAACACAATGTTTTACAGGGACCGTCAAATAAAGCGGCTTCTCAAACACACAATGATGCTCAGTTGTATCTATGCGGCGCTAGTGACCTCTTGTGAATAAAGCTTGCATAACTACATCAAATCAGCAGATTATCAACAGTAAAAATTGTATTACCAAGTGATCTTATAACAGGTGTTTCACTGGTTTACAGTCTCCACTGAACCGGCCATTAAACCAGTGTCATGGGCTTCAGTCAACAGTAAAACACTAACAATGAAGCCCAAAACAGCTCATTAGAAGAGCAAAAGTTTCTAAAAAAAATCAAACATTATTTTGAACAACAATTTGTACATTTCAATAATTAATAAGTAACATAATAACATTCAAATCTTGACCTAATTTTAAAAATTCCCTCGTATTGATATTTAAGTTCAATTGTTCCTTCAATATTGTTGAGTTTATTTGTCCGGTTAGATTTTAACAGCTACAACAAAAATATGATGATTTTGTAATTTTAGTTTGGAAAATATAACTCACAAAAACAATCTATTTTAAAACAGCTTTAAATAAGTGTTTTAAACTATGAACTAAAAAATTTAGTTCATCAATTAAAATTGTATAGTTACTGAGAGTTTTAGTTGAAATATATATATATATATATATATATATATATATATGCAGCGCTGCTTGAAAGTTTGTGAAATAATTTTGAATAATTTTAACAAAATAAGAGGGATCATGCAAAATGCATGTTATTTTTGATTTAGTACTCCTGAATAAGATATTTTACATAAAGTTTTACATAGTCCACAAGACAAAAAATGTATTATAATTTTTAAATGAATTTTAAAAATCTTAAGTTTTCCAGCATCTTTTGCATATTTTAACCCTTTCCAGCAGCGACTGCGGCAATCTTTTCGCACTGAGGACGATTGAGGGACTCAAACAAACTATTAAAAAACTGAAGATGGAAACAAGATGCATTAAGAATCAGTGGGTGAAAACTTTTGAACAGGATGAAGATGTCCACATTTTTCTTACTTTGTTTATATTTTCATTTAGTATACGGCCCTTTAGAAAGCCACAGAAGATACTTGTATCCCGGAAGACAAATTAAGTACAATTTACATTGATCTTTATATTGCATAAGTTTTCACCCCCCGGCATTTGGCTAATGGAAAGGGTTCAAATATGCAAAAGATGCTGAAAACTGAAGAAATTCCTGCTAACGACACACAGTTTTGAGAATGAAGCATTCATAAACTTATCAACGGGGTAATTTTTTTACATTCAGCTATCTTTTTGTCTTGTGGACTATATGTAAACATCTTGGATTTTGTATAAAACACTTTTATTTTGTTATAATTATACACATCTTCACAGATTCTGCAAGGGGTTCACAAACTTTCAAGCAGCGCTGAATACATTTATTTATTTATAATGTGTTTAGCTAATGCACCAGTAGCAAATGTCAGGAATTTCAAGATTTTGTTTCTTTGACTTCACTCCATAAATCATAAATCAGGGAATTCCTCCTCACATGTCAGTTCAATGAACCTTTCCAAACATGTGGGATTTAGTTCATGTATTCATTGTTTTACTGCGGATACTGTTTTCTGTGCATCTGCAAGTCCAGACTTGGAATCAAGAAATTAACAAGGAAAATCCTTATAGAATTCTTGTTGTTTTTGTAGATTTGTAAAACTAACCTGCAAGCGAAACTATATCATCAAAAGAGATTTGAGGCTTGACCTTGAAAGACCTGCAATTTGACTTGGACTCCTTCTCAAAAACCACGTCTGGTTTCAGATGTACGGGATGTTCACTTTCCATTTACAACCACAAAACTAACTAACCAAACACTCTCATAATCTTTGAAAAAATCACTGACAAAAAATTATCCTTAATTTTTAATCAATGTAAAACGCTTTGCAGCAGCAAGCAGACCATAGGCGAGACAGCTTGCGCGCCTATTGGCTGTCTTGCGGCAAAAGCAGCAGCCTATCGAGAGAGGCTCTGCGTGACGTCATGACGAATGGGGGCACTTCGCGCCCATATCGTCACGTCCCGCCAGAAAGGGCGTGGTCTCGCCCTATAAACAAACTCGATAAGCTGCCATACACTGATTTTTCATCGCCGAAGCGAACCAGAGCGTATTCCAAGCACGGCAAGATACGCAGTACTCGTTCCCTCTCTAGAGAGAACCGAGGTTACGTTAGTAACCGAGTACGTTCTCTTACGAGAGTATCTCTCGTACTGCGTAATAGCTTACGCTATGGGGAACACAGTGTAACACGCCGTGCGGATAGGGATCCAACACCAAAGTCCCAGGGGCAAAGGCCCAGGGCTCATGTAGTGCATAATCACCATACACTCACAGAGAGTAAAGGAGGAGAGGCTGGAAGCATTTCTCCTTATAGATAGACCCACAGGGGCTAACCATATGACCATTAAACCACGCAGCCAGGGTGAAAGCTTTCAGCCTAAACTGGGTGGCCCTACTTGTGCCAGTACTATGGAGCTGCTGCATCGGTCTGAACGATGCGCATGCCAAACACTCAGTATCCGAGCCGCACAGCGGGCAGATAGCACTGAAGTCTAGATAGCCAAAAGCTTAGCTTGTAAGGCAGGCACCTCCAGGTTATAGTATTTTATAAATGTAGACGGCGAGGCCCAGCCCGCGGCCGTACAGATATCTTGCAGGGTGACCCCGCTAGACCATGCCCACGATGAGGCCACGCCTCTCGTGGAGTGCGCTCTGACACCCAAGGGGCACTGCAAGCCCTTGGAAGTGTAAGCCAGCGCTATGGCATCGACTATCCATCTGGATAGGCTCTGTTTCGAAGCGGCAAGCCCCTTGGAACGCCCGCTATACGAAACGAAAAGCTGCTCGGTCTGTCTGAACCCAGACGAGCGGGACACATAAGCTCTTAATGCCCTGACTGGGCAAAGAAGATTCGCGTCGTCCTCCTCATTGAGAACCGGAAGGGCAGACAGGGAAATCACCTGGGCCCTGAACGGTGTGTTGAGGGATTTCGGCACGTAGCCGTGCTTAGGTTTGAGTATGACCTTTGAGTCATTAGGCCCAAACTCCATGCATGACACGCTTACTGAAAGCGTTGTAAGTCCCCTACGCGCTTCACTGAACCAAGAGCCGTAAGAAACGCTGTCTTGAAAGACAAGTGTTTCATGTCTGACGACTGGATTGGCTCGAATGGGGCACCTTTCATGGCCTCCAAGACCGTGGAAAGGTCCCATGTCGGGACTGAAGGGGCCTGGGAGGGTTTAGCCTCCGAGTTCCTCTAAGGAAACGCACGACTAAGTCGTTCTTTCCCAGTGACTGGCCAGACACCGGTTTTGCAAACGTTGCTATGGCCGCCACGTATATCCAGTAGCTCCTGAAGGAAGGAAAGCACTTCCGTAACCCCGCAGTCTACAGGTGAAAAAGCCCTGCACTTGACACCAAGCAGAGAACACAGACCATTTCGAGGAGTAGAGCCGTCTGGTAGACGGGGCTCTAGCCTGCGCGATCGTGTTTAACACTCCCTCTGGGAGGTCAGCGGGTACCCGTTGATGGCCCATGCGTGCAGGGACCACAAATCCGGGCGAGGATGCCAAATCGAGCCTTCCGCCTGGAGTGGAGGTCTCTCCTCAACGGTAAAGGCCATGGGGCAGCGCTGGTCAGCTGCATCAGGACAGGGAACCAAGACTGGTTTGTCCAGAGCGGAGCTATGAGTAGCACTGGGCATCCCTCCCTCCTGATTCGCTCCAACACCTGAGGCAGGAGTGAGACAGGGGGAAAAAGCATATGGGGGGCGGCGGGGCCAAACATGGGCCAGCGCGTCCCGGCTTTTCGAGAAGAATCTCGGGCAATGAGCGTTTTCTTGGGACGCGAACAGGTCCACCTGCGCTTTGCCAAACGTTTCCCACAGCAGCTGGATCGTCTGCGGGTACAGCGACCATTCTCCAGCTGGGACGTTGTTTATGGACAGCCTGTCTGGCCCCACATTTAGGTGACCAGGCGCATGCGCCGCTCTCAGCGAGAGCAGGTTGTGCTGAGCCCAGACCAGGAGGCGTTCCTTCAGCCTGTAAAGGTTTCGGGACCTGACGCCGCCCTGGCGATTTATGTACGCCACCACTGACATGTTGTCTGATCGGACCAAGACGTGGTGGCCTTTTATCTGGGGACAGAAGCGCCGTAGCGCTCTGTCGACTGCTATTAATTCCAAGCAGTTTATGTGAAGGAGCTTCTCCCGTACTGACCACAGGCCAGCTAGCGGTCTGCCCTCGAGCAGCGCTCCCCACCCCGATGTGGAGGCGTCCGTAGACACCACCTTCACACCCGAGGCGATCCCCAGACTCACACCTGACTGATACCAGTCGGTCACTTTCCACGGTTTCAGAGCTGAAACGCACTGAAGGTCGACCCTGAGGCGAAATAGACCCGCGGTCCACGCCCTGGGGGAACTCGTGCTTTTAGCCATAGCTGCAGTGGGCGCATGCGGAGCAGGCCCAACTGGAGTACGGAGGCTGCTGAGGCCATCAGACCCAGCATTTTCTGAAACCTTCTGAGCGGGACTATAGAGCCGTGGCGGAAGGATTTCGCGACGTGCTGAATATTTAATCCGTGCTTCGGTAACAGGCGTGCCGTCATGGATAGCGAGTCCAACACTGTTCCCAGAAAGGAAATTTTCCGACTGGGGAGCAGTGAGCTTTTCGCCCAATTGACTGTAAGGCCCAGCTCCTCGAGGTGCTCGAGTAATGCGGCCCTGTGTTCTATGAGCTCTGTTCGTGAACGAGCTAGAATCAGCCAATCGTCCAAGTAGTTCAAAACTCGCATGCCCCGAAGTCTCAGGGGGGCGAGTGCCGCGTCCATGCACTTCGTGAACGTACGGGGTGCTAGGGACAGGCCAAACGGCAGGACTGTGTATTGATATGCCTGGCCCTCGAAGGCGAATCTCAAGAATCGCCTGTGATGGGACGCCATTTATATTTGGAAATAGGCGTCTTTCAGATCTATTGACATGAACCAGTCTCCTTGGCGCACTTGCGCGAGGATTTTCCTGGTCGTAAGCATTTTGAACTGGCGCTTCACAAGCGCTCTGTTCAGCAGTCGCAGATCTAGAATGGGTCTGAGCCCTCCATCTTTTTCGGTACCAGAAAATATCTGCTGTATAAGCCCCCTTCGCCCTGAGATAGAGGTTCTATAGCCCCTTTTCTCAGTAGTTTCGCTATCTCGGCTCGAAGTAGATGAAACACTTCGCTTTTCACCGTAGTTTCGACGCGCGCCGTATAACGGCGGGGGCGTCGAGCGAACTGTAGCGAATAGCCTCTCGTTATAGTGTTCAACACCCATTCTGATACCCGGGAAGCCTTGGCCACGCATCTGCGTGAATAGCTAGGGGTAGAATGAAATCTGGGCTCTGGCCGCGGCAGGACGGCCGCTCGAGAGCCCCTGTGTACTGGGAACACAACACCGTGTTTACAGCGTTCGAGGCGGGGGGGCGCGCTGATCACAGCGGGCAGCCTGGCCGCGCTCAGCTTCTCTATGGCGGGACGCGCAGAGAAAGCGAGCGGGGCGAATCCCGTGGGATTCGGCATGTGTGAGAGAATGTGGGCACATTTACTAAATGCGGGCACATTTACTACACTGAGAATACTGTCAGCTCGCGCGACTGAATCACTGTTGTTTACAGCGTGCGAGGCGCGCGCTGATCACAGCTGGCAGCCTGGCCGCGCTCAGCTTCTCTGTGACGGGTTGTGCAGAGAAAACGAGCGGGGGCGAATCCCGTGAGATTCGGCGTGTCTGTGAGAAATGCGGGCGCGAGACAGCAGGCACATTTTCTGCACTGAGAACACTCGGCTCGCGCCGACTGAATCAACGCTGTGTATACAGCGTGCGAGGCGGGGTGCGCGCTAATCACAGCGGGCAGCCTGCCCGCGCTCAGCTTCTCTGTGACGGGTTGTGCAGAGAAAGCGAGCGGGGGTGAATCCCGTGGGATTCGGCGTGTCAGTGAGGAAATGCGGGCGCGGGACAGCGGGCACATTTACTGCACTGAGAACACTGTCGGCTCGCGCCGACTGAATGTGTGTTAGTTTCGTTTTTACAGAAACCAAAGGACACGCATCGTGTAGTGTAAGCGGGCATTGTATGGGCGCGTTCACTACATTTTCTGCACAACCGACCTGAGTCGGTTTTATTTGTGCTAGCCCTGCACCGTGGCGGGCTGTGTCTGGGTGTGGGAATGGGCACTGGGACGTGGGCATTCTACAACACTCGTAACACCATCGGCCGTGGCCGGAACACCAGAAAATGCACACTTTATTGGATTTATCTGGGTAGCCATAGAAACGGCTTTTGTGCGCAGGCAAGCGGGCTGAGACACCGGCTGCTTCACTGCGAAATACACTGGGACAGTCACAACGCATGGAACTGAACGAGCGAGAAGTTTTGGTGGAAATCCGGCCGCAGCGGGCTTTACCTCAATCCTCGGCCGGGGCCCGCGCTGAGGGGGCGGCGTCCAGCAGAGCGAGAGCGCGGTGTTTGATCTCGGGCCTGGCGGCGCTGTTGGTTAGCCGAAACGACGGCCTTTGTGCGCAGGCAAGCGGGCTGTGGAACCAGCGTGCTCACTGCGAAATACACTGGAACAGTCACATTGCTTGGAACTGAACGAGCGAGAAGTTTTGGTGGAAATCCGGCCTCAGCGGGAACTGAACACCGTCGCTTTCCTAGAGAGACTAGGAAGGCCTTGAGACCTCGGGCTTTATCTCAATCCTCGGCCGGGGCCCGCGCTGAGGGGGGCGGCGTCCAGCAGAGCGAGAGCGTCGAGGAACACGGAGCGCTCAGCTTCCGTCATCTCGGATAGCGTTAGCCACAAATGTTTCTCACCATTCAGGGGGAAAGGCGCGGGTCTCGACTGTGACGGAGCTTCGTCTTTCCCGAGAAAGCGTCCGTCCAGCCTGTTGCGCGTTAGTTGCGCGGGCGCCTTTCAGTCGAGGCCGATGTAATCCACGGCTTGAGAGAGCGGACGCATCGGCTCAGTTTCAATGCCGGCTCCGGTAGGTTCGTCGAGCTCAAGTGCGGACGCGGCGGCAGACGGCGGCCGTTGTCCGTTTGGAGCGACTCGAGCGAAACCGGCGAAGCTGGCGGGCGAACCGGCGAGCTTTGGCGGGCAGAAGATAGCTCGGGAGCGCGCTGGGCGCGGCGCTTCTTGCGGCGCGGCATCACGGTGGGCTGGAATGCGAGCTCGGAGAACGACGCCAGGTGAGTCCGCAGAGTCACCATAGGCAGCCGCTCACAATGATGGCATCCGCCGTCAGCGAGCGCGATGGCCGCGTGATCCTCACCCAGGCAGGACACGCAGATGACGTGGCGGTCCTCATCGCTGAGTGGGGCTCGGCAAGAGCCACAGGAAGGCATCTTTAAAAAGACGCAGCTCTTTTAGAGGTAGTGGGAGAAAAATGTAAATATAGCAAACACACACACACTCTAAGGCAGAGGAAAGGATATGTACGCCGGAAAGCGCAGCAGGCACGTCCCGCTGAAGGCTACAGGTCGACGGCGCGGCTTCTCATCCGGATCCAGCGATGCGTGAGCTTCGCTGAAGAGTTGAAAAATCAGTTTGTGGCAGCTTATCGAGTTTGTTTATAGGGCGAGACCACGCCCTTTCTGGCGGGACGTGACGATATGGGCGCGAAGTGCCCCCATTCGTCATGACGTCACGCAGAGCCTCTCTCGATAGGCTGCTGCTTTTGCCGCAAGACAGCCAATAGGCGCGCAAGCTGTCTCGCCTATGTCTGCTTGCTGCTGCAAAGCGTTTTACATTGATTAAAAATTAAGGATAATTTTTTGGCTTCAATATCTCGATGAAAAGAGTTTTCCCCGTAGCGTAAGCTATTACGCAGTATGAGAGATACTCTCGTAAGAGAACCCCGACACTGTCACTGTCATCCAGATTTACCTTTGTTGAACTACTCTAACCATGTTGTCACACTGAA
Source organism: Chrosomus eos (assembly GCA_036326025.1). NCBI lineage: Eukaryota > Metazoa > Chordata > Actinopteri > Cypriniformes > Leuciscidae > Chrosomus > Chrosomus eos. The sequence continues at coordinate 29,524,070 of CM070838.1, forward strand.
AAAATGATCAATAAGTTATGACAACAGTGATCAAAAAATAATTTCATAATGATGAAATTCATCAAAATTTGATCAAAATTTAAACAAAAAACGTTTTTTTTTGCCACTGTAAAACATATTTTAGCAATTTAGTTATTTCAACTTATTTTTTTGTGTAGAGATAACTAGATTTTCCAGACAACAAGAAATTTTAAGTTTTTCTTGTCCTCAACTTATCGAAATAAGTTAGTTAAACTAAAAAAAACCCATGCAAAAAGATAACTCAAAATAATGAGTTAGGTTTTTTACAGTGATATTTTTTTAAGTCATATAATTTAAGTTGAGATGACTCAAACATCTAAGTTGATGGTACTTAAAAATTTAAGGCACCAATTTTTTTTTTTTTTTTTTTTTTACAGTGAATGAAACCACTTCCCATTTAGATTTTAAAGTTAGAGAAATTCCCTCCAAACTTTTTTTTTTGCATATCTGGGAAAAGCTGTATGAGCCGGATGAGACCGCAGTGCAAATAAAGGCAGTCTGTGTGTCTGGACGAGACAGCACCTGCTTCACTCGCTGGACTCAAAGCCCTCGTGTGGCTGAACACAAACTGGTTAGAGGACTTGGACAGCCAGCTAAAACAACAAGCGTGTCCCGTTCACCACGGGACGGGGGCAGAGACAATAAACACTCACATGTTGTGTAACTTCTGAGTGACACCAAATTCCCAAGCAACTTTTGTTGATATTTTGGACTTTTAAACATATTTCTCCTTCAGGATTTACAGTTAAATCAACTCTATAAAGGAGTTTTTAGAAAGCTACATCTGCGTCTTCTCATGTAAAAAAGCTGGTCAAGTGTTTCTTTCAGTGTGTTTGCATCGGCAAGCGAGAGGATGGTCAAACTCAAAGGCAAAACAAACACAGCCTCCTCTACTTATTGGAATAGACTCATGCCTAAAATAATGAGCTGAACTAATAAACAAACTCCAGCAAATATGTTTCTGTCTACACTCGCTGCATTCCTCCTCGCCCCCTGCGTGAACTTTTCCTGAAGGCTTTTAAACAAAGAAGAAATTGTATTTCGTAACATGATTTAAATGCTTGAAGAATGACTGGGCAAAAATAAATAAATCTATAGTTACGTATTGATTAAAACAAGCATCTGTTAATACATTTGCATTGTGTGTGTGTGGAAATCATGTTCTTAGGTCTGCAATGTTTATTTCAATGTCTATTAAAAGTGAAGTTATAAAAAAAGAAAAATTATGTTTTCACCAGAACTGACGGAAAACCTATTTGGTGGTGTCCTGTCTGGCTTTCCACATTTATACATAAACCACATAAATCCCCGTGTTGTGTGACTCAGAATTTAGCAAACAGCATTTAACAGAAATAAATGTCCGCTTTGACAGAAAAAAGGCAGGAAATGTAAGATATGTAAATAGCAAAACAACCTTGTCTGGATGGAAAACCCCCCAACAATATTGAAATAATATAATATAATATAATTTTATATGTAAGTTTAAAATAAATTAAAAACATTTAAAATATGTAACGTAATATAATATAAATTATATTACGTTACATTACACTATATTATATTAGGCCTATATTATATTTGCAAATTTTAAACACTGTTCACAGAACAATAATTATTATGTATGTATTATTATATTTTCAGTGCAGATGTTAAACAACTGTTCGCAGAACAATAATTGTTATATTATATTATATTATATTGTATTAAATTATTATATTTGTTCAGATTTTAAAAAAAATGCTAATTATATTATATTGGATATTGTTATTATATTATAATATTTGCAGTGCATATTTCAAACACTGTTCACAGAACACTATTTTATTTCATTATATATTATATTATATTCATGGGTCGGTTGTTTAAATGCACAAAGACAAAGAGATTAAGTTATAATAATGACAAAACTCATAAATACACGGAGAACTAATACAAATACAAAATACAAAGGGAACTAATAAGCTAATTAATGAGACAACAGGTGAAAATAATGATTAATCAACCACAAAACTAGGTCACAGGGAAACAATGAAACAGCATACATGTTGCAATTATATTATATTATGTTTTATATTATGTTGTATTATATTATATTATTATATATGCAGTGCAGATTCTAAACACTGTTCACAGAACACTAATTCTTATATTATATTAAGCAATTCAATGAATTAGTTATTAAAATAATAACATTATCAGAGGGTCCAAGAAGAAAAAGTGTAATAAAAAGCTTTTGGGATGTGTGGAAAAAGTATTTATGCCTTCGGATTCCCCCTGACATTTATTTTGACAAGAAAACAAGAATATTGCGTAGCGATCGGTATTCCCGACGCAGTTACGTACGCCTGTGCGCAGTCCACCCATAGTCCCGCGCGTGCGCTACGTAGCGTTAGCCATCTTGTGTACAGCAGCGGAGAGAGAGCAGCCGTTAGCGCGATAGACACACAAACACACCCATTCTACCCTCCACAGACTGTATCAACGACAGAAGCGGATGGTAAACATGTGTTATCATGTGTCAAGATGTATATCCAGAGTGTTTCGTGGAGGATATGTGCTTTTGAAGACGGGGGAGTGTTGAAAACTGAAGGAGCCTCAGAGTCGAGTGAGTCCGGCGACTGGAGTTTCATTCGCGCCAGCGGCCTGAGGGAAACTCTCACACCCGGACATGGCCTTCATTTAGGCCTCGGATAACACGGAGACGGGCTTGGAGGGATTAAACACACCTGGAATTAAGCTGTCATTGTGTTTGGAGCTTCGTGAGTTTCAATTTAACGGATTAAAAGTGCTAAAATGCCGCGATGAGGACGCACGCGCGCTGACGGGAGCTCGGAGGGAAGCTTGAGTTAGCGCGTGACGCTAACTGAAAATTACATGACATTTTCATTTAAGAGGAGGTAACGTTACTACGTTTAACTTGGAGCTGTACGCTTTAGTCTGACGTGTTGAAGTCGAAGTGACACACTTCAAGCGGTCAATATGTCTAAAATGCCGTCGAAAAAGAAGAGCTGTTTCCAGATCACGAGCGTAACGCAGGCGCAGGTGGCGGGGAACAGCATCACGGACGACACCGAGAGTTTGGACGACCCGGACGAGTCCAGAACTGAGGACATGTCCTCCTCTGAGATGTACGACATGTCCAAAGGTGGCGATTTCGAGCCGGAGGCGTGTGACGTCAGCTTGACGGACGAACCGCTACATAATGACGCTGAATGCGCGAACGCGCAAGATGGTGCCGTAACGTTACCTGGCTCTCGTAACAAAAGTGCTGTTCACGTAAACCCAAATGTCCGTGCAGTCAGTGGGACAACAGGCCAAATGAGCCCATCCCAGACTTCACCTTTAGTTGCATCTAACAGCATGTCACAGGCATCAACAACATCAGTTAGCAGTTCTGCCACCGTAAGTGGGTGCAGTTCCCGTTTCAGGGTCATCAAACTGGATCATGGTACAGGTGAACCCTTTAAAAGAGGTAGGTGGACTTGCACTGAGTTTTATGAGCGGGATACGGATGCTTCCTCGTCTTCTCGGACTGCGGATAACGTTAAACAACACGCCAGCACCGCGGACCATAGCACGGACCGAGACGGCCTAGGAGGTTCGGTGGCGGCGTATAATGCGCTTTCAACCCTCACAGAACCGCATACGGACAGTGGTTACGTATCTTCACCATCGAACCCTCCTGTGGAGCTTCAAAAGCAAACTTTTGGGATTTTGCAGCAGGGATTAGGCCTTGTAGCCCAGAACCTTTTCGGTGATGCCCATGCTAAATCTCCCAGCATGCCTTCTACAGCTCAACCACAGCCATTTTACCCTGGTAAACAGGCACCGAATCCTGGCCAGATGCTTCAAACTGTTATCCCGTCTAATCAGGCTGACTATAGGTTACAGAATCAGCCTCTTGGCTCTTCAGTGACACAGGGCCCGGTCTTGACTCCCGCAACGGGAAGCACTCATGTGCTGGGATTAGTTCCCCAGCCGGTGGATGTTCAGGGGCTTTTACCCCAGTCAAACATCAGCGCCGCTCTAGGGACCGTATCAGCAACATCTGCGGTTTCACCGGCACCAGTGCCGCTCGTTCAGCCAGCAGTAACTAACGCTGTGGTCCCTGGTGCGCAAAATGTGCCTGTTGTTCTGCCCAGTGCCTCTAATCCCCCCCAGAGCATGCCAAAACAGACCCCGGTCCCTGTTGTACCGCCCCAGCAGAACCAGCCTCAGGGAGTCCCGAGCGGTTCGGCAGCGGGACTGGGGGCTCAGATGTACCCCTCTATCTTTAGCCAGGTTCCCGGTGGCGGCGGGCCGGCCGGTGAGAACCAGAGGAGGGCTGAGCTGCTGCTCCAGAGCTCGGTTCTCCTGGGAAGAGATGCCATCAGACCCCTGAATCCCGAGGGATTGCAGCTTCCCTCGCCTGCTGTCAACAGCCTGTTTGGAATAGCTATTCACATTGATGGGGATGAGGACAGGTAAACCTTTATGCTTCATGTTGCTCAAGTTTTATTGACTGTAGCTGCAAAGGAAAATTCAAAATCGTCAAGTAAACCACATTTTATTGCAGTTCTTGCAGGTGTTACATTATTTACTGGTAATTTAGTATTTACCCTGGAATAACTTGAAAGCATGGTACCTTGAAACCATGTCCTGTTGTAGGAGTTTATTTTTTCCTTAGTGGAGTTTGCTTTGTGTGTGTGTGTGTGTGCTTTGGTAACACTTTACAATAACATTAGTTAACTTCCTTAGTTAACATGAACTAAGAATGAACAATACTTCTACAGCATTCATTAATATTAGTTAATATTTATAACCTTTACTAATACATCATTAAATCAAAGATTGTATTTGTTAACATTAGTTAATGCACTGTGAACTAACATGAACAAACAATGAACAGCTCTATTTTTATTAACTAATATTAACAAGTTTAATAAATACTGTAACAAATGTTTTGCTCATTGTTTGTTCATGTTTGAACCTTATTGTAAAGTGTTAGGCCGTTTTTTTTTATGTGTGTAGTTTTTTCTCCAAACCTGTTCTGGAGGCCCCAGAATTGCACATTTTGGATGTTGCTTAATTTTACTCACCTGACCCAATTAAAACTCAGCAGCTCATTTACATTGCTTTGATATCCAAAAAGGCTTCCAGGACAGGTTTGGGAAGCGCTGCTCGTATTTTATTTATTTATTTACACACACAAGTTTTGAGCTAAATACCATTAACCTGTTTTACATGACTAATTTAGCCAGATATAGGCCTAGTAGTGAAGTAATCCTGATCCTTGGTTCAGGTGTGTTTGAGTAGGTTCGTAATTAAACTCTGCTGTACCCAAGCTGAAAATATAGTTCACCCGAAAGTGTAAAAGTTTGCTATCCTTTATTCACCCTCATGTCATTCAATTATTTATGGCATTTCTTTCTTCTGCATAACACAAAAGAAAATATTATAGGAAGGAACTATTTTGTCTGTACAATGAAAGTCAGTGTAGATCAAAACAATGACGGTTTCTATGGCTTTTAATCTTCATTTGTTTCACAGAATAGAAATGAAGAAATATTGTGAGAGTTTGTGAAGGGAATTGAAAGTAGCTGGCTTTGACTAGCTGGTTTAAACGTTACTTTGCAAGAATAGCTCAGTAGTGTAGTTCAGAGGAAACACCGAGCATCAACTGTTTGCACTTAGTTTTCCGTCCAGCAAACCACTTAACACTTGCTTATACAGGCATGCCTGTGGTTACAATCACCTTTTCATTGGTTAAACATTTGGAAAGTTATATTAGTATTAGTTTCTGACTCAAGTGACCGTGTTTTGTGCTTGTGAAAGAAAAAAAATTCACATCAAATTTACCCAATGCACTGTCCAGTTGTGTTGGACGGTATACATATATTGGAAATGATATCGCGATACTCTGCTATTAAAAACATTACGGTTCCATATTTTATATAGAGCGGGACGTGTTTGATGTTTTAAACAGTTATTGTGCTCAATAAGCCTCGAAAAAGAGCTTAAAACGCTACTCGCGCTGATGCGCACGCAGAAAGCTGCCTTTCAGACAACATGTGAACGTGAATTCAGTTCTCTTTCAAAGATTATTGAGCTTGAATGGTCAAAAATATGTTAAAATGCGCGTCCTGGTGAGTATCCACGCAAACACAGTCGGTATGTCTTGAAACACAAAGAAATCGTGTGTGTTTTAATGCATTCTTGCGTCAGGTCTTAAAGAGACGACATGCTGCGATGTCAAGTTAGCAATGCTAGAACGTGTGTGCGTGAGCCGTCGGTACGATTGCGGGAATTTGTGTACTTCTGAGGAACCTGTTACACCGTACTTTATGGTCATACAGATAGAAGCAAGAAATGAATCAAAACTGTAAAGCTTTTTACAGAAAATAAGCCAGATGCCGTTTTCTGTCGCCTCTGTTTTCTTTCCGTGAGCTTTGGTCCCCGTCACATGAACCGAAGCTCAGCAAATGTTCCTTCGTTTTGTTAATCGTTTTGTTCATCTGTTATTATTTAAGGGAAATAGCCTAGATATTTCACTTATAGGCCTATAAATTAGTTTTATATATTCTGTTTTCTACATTCACAGTTTGTGCTTAAAAGCTACACTGTGTGATTTTTACCCCCATCTAGCGGTGAAAAGGTATATGACCATCCAGTAAATATTAGTTTCTGTTCCTCTCAATTCCGATTTCGGTTTAACTCCTACGGTGGCCAATGTAGTCCAAGATTAACATGGCTTCAAGTTCCACCTCGTCCACATTCGACACGGTGCCATCGAGTGTTAAAACGCGAAAGGCGAAGCTTGAATTAACGGGTATGTCCCTCTTTGGCTAATGTACTTTTTAAGATGGAGGGGCAACATGGCGACCGACATTAGAACCCCTTACCCGTATGTATTTTCAATGGCATATTATACACTCACGAGAATACTTTATTACTTGAACGAAGTAAATATACATTAATGAGCACATATATTTTTGAAAGAACTAAGTGTTTTTAGCTAAGAATAAACTAAAAAAGTTACACAGTGTAGCTTTAAGTGTGTGATGTGACGTTGTGTGAATCATGTTCTACACTTATCCTGCAGTTTTCGCTGGTTTCAAAAACACAAAAAGTTGCATATTACCTGCTATTCATTGTCACTGAAATGCAGGCCTAATTGTTTGACAGTTGGTGACACACACAGTATATCCTCAGGAAAACTAACGCCATTGCGACTTACCTATGATAATTGACAGCTGAGCGCAGGCTTTTCACACACGTTGGATAGGCTATGCGTCAATATCACATTTGCACAGTCTGTACTATTTGAATTTGTGATTGGTTGACTGGCAAATTAAAATATTTAGAAGAACGATAAAAAAACGTTATTAACCGGTTAATGACCATTTCAAATAAGCATGTCTGTTCATAGCGATTAAATTTGATTTTGAATCCGTTTCTGGTTATGTTCCTGTCAATTTCTTTTGTTTGTTGTCGTTCATTGAAAAGGTTCGGAGCCTACATTTTAATCATGCTACATTTTAAACTTGAAAGTACAATGTTGAATGTTTACATGTTTTCATTCATATTTTATATTTCTACATTCTTAATCAAACGTTTGCCCAGGAGTTCTGAATAAAAGGAGAAAAAAATACATTTATATTATATTATTATTTTAGGCTATATTACAATACATTACATTTTTGAATATACTCAGTATATCAACTATTCTTTTAGATGACATATACTAAAATAAAGTGTTTTCCACGTGGTAAATATAAATAAATATATATATATATATATATATATATATAAAAATATATAAACTATTAAGTGATTACATTTACAGAAAAGGTACTGTGATATATATCGTTTCGGGATATGAGATGACTTGTTTCGTGATATGAGATTTTGGTCATATATTGCCCAGGCGTACCCGATGTCACGTGTCTTTAGGGGATCTTTACGGGATGTGTGTGAACACACTCACAGATTAGCTACAGAAAATCACTGGCAGTGTGAATCAAACTCTGAAAATCAAAGAAAATCACCCTTTGCTTGACTGAATAACTATTATATTGATTAATGATCAGTGTAAAGTTAATTAATAGAGTGTAGACAGTGCTTTTTTGCTTAATGCTACTGTTAAATAGATCTACATAAGCCACCTGAAAAATGTAAAGCACTGTTTATTTAATTTACAAAGTAAAAATAGCAGTCAGATTACTAGAAGCACCACACGAGGTGACCTTCTAATCCCATTTAGGAAAAGCACATTTGGTCAATTATCATTTTTTGTTGCAGCAATACAAAATTGGAACTCACTGCCCATTACAATCAAAGATATACATACGTATTCCACCTTTACTATACACCTTAAAAACTGGCTGTCCGACAATTACGATTGCACACATTAGTTTGAAAGATGTATTTGATGTGACACGGTCATGCTGCTGCCACTTGATCTCTGCTGTCTGCCTCAATGTTATGTCCTGTATGTGTTTCAATGTGGCCTGTGTGTGATTATTGTTTGTCGATTTGTACTGTTTAACTACATAAACTGTTTTTATGCCCTTACAATATGCGTTTGTTTGTTCGTGCTTGTCTCAATTGTGTGCCACACGTTAAGTATGTCTACTCGTTCTTGCTTAGTCCTGCTGTAAATATAATTGTAATGTATTTTATTTGATGTATGCCTACTGACAACTGGCCGGGGACTACAGCTGGAAATTAGCCGTAGAGGCTAAAGCTGCTCTTTTTTTATCAAAAGGGACTGTCCACGTCATTATAAACGAATAAACTAAACTAAACTAAACTAAACTAATTTGTAAAAAAGAAAACATTTTGTTCGTATCACTTAACCTGTGCAGAATTGTGAAAGGTTTGCGAATGTGATTGATAGTGTTTTTTAAAGTCAATATATAAAACAATGAAATTTAAGTTGTCTCTTTATTCAATTGCTTGTACTGTAGTTTTAGTTTTTTGCTGTGGTATTGATTCAGTATTAGTAATCGTGCTATTTTTGCGGGTATCTTATCGAAGTGGTAATTTTGACATTGTGGCAACAATACTGTCCACTTCCTAAAGATTTGTTTTCAATGCCACTGTTTCCTCCTCATACGCTCGCCAGCAGAAGTTGAGCTGTTTTTTCAGTCTGATTAGGGATTAGGTGATGCTAGCATGTGTTTCCTATCTTGTGATGTGCAGAAGCTGCGACCCAGCATACGCACACGCACTGATAAGGCCTTCAAACGTGTAACATCTGCATGATGTTATGCTGCTAATGTTGTTTACTGTCAGCGGTTGGTAGGAATCCAGGAGAAATCTGTACATTCTGTGCTGATGCTGCGCACACACACGCCGTCCCCATTCCTCACAGGCTTACGAGGACTATCCAGAGGTCGACCTGTAACATACTCAGCTTTAGGTCAAATTGTACACATTTTCTTTGCGTAAGCCCATTTATTATTTCCAATATCGTATTATTTTAATGACAATTAAAGCTGCTGTCCGTAACATTTTTAAGTTAAAAATAATCCAAATTAATTATTTAAAAAAAAAACATCTTCAGCCAGTGTTCAAAACTATCTGCTTGCCATAGCTAGATTCAAAACGGTTAGCTTGTAATAATGATTTTAATTCCAGTGGTACTGGTGGGTTTTCGCGGGAAATTCGAGCATGTCTTTGCGTCATTACGTCACATCCGTACACATACAGAAGGAGTTTCGGCTAGCCGGCTTTACTGCGCGTGAGGAGATGTAGAGATAGGCTTTTCTCGCAGCACTTTACATGATTAAACTCATGGCGGATCCAGAAAGATCCAAACAACAATCATCAGTGTCAACTGGAGATTAACCAGTTATAAAACCCAAAAGACTTTGTACTTCGGATTTAAGGTGGAAAGAGAAAGAAACCGGTCTCATGCGAACACAAGGATATACATCGGTGGGGCTTTTGAAAGGTGCGTGAACTCCTGAAGGGGTTTGAAACGAAAGAAGAGACGGCTTTTTCTGCTGAACAAGTAAGACATTTCAATAGTTCAATCGTGTAACAGTACGTTTTCTTAATTCACACAGTTATGGAGTTTCCTTTGTTGTGCCTTTCTCGTTTAGCTATAATGGAGAATATGATTTCTGAACTACACAGGTAATCATAAAACACATTAAATAACGTTAGTCACGCAATGCTGATGTTGTTAACATGAACAATTTGAGAACAAAGTAGGCTATGATTTGCACGGTTGCTGTAAATCGCGCTGATTAAATCTAACGATCGCTTGTCATGTCGAATGCTTTTTCCCCCTTAGTTGATCAGAACAAAAATGGATGTTACTTGTTCAGAAGACATTTTCCGGTGAAAATTCTTATGTTAGTCAAGCTTTCAAACAGTGAATCTGTGATTCTGAATGACAGTCTCCACACAGTGCGGTGATTGACAGCAGCACTCGCCTCAAAACACTGTGTTCATCCGCGCTGTTTCATGCCGATTTACAACCCACGTAAAGATGATAATTCTGCGAATCACTGCAGTTATAGATTTCGAACAGAGATGGCGACAAAAAGGGAAAATGCTACGGACTGCAGCTTTAAAGGATTTGTTGACTTCAGAATTAAAATGTCCTGATAATTTACTCATACAAGATGTTCATGTCTTTCTTTCTTCAGTCGAAAAGAAATTAAAGGATTAGTTCACTTTAAAAAAACTTTTGCTGATCATTTACTCACCCCCATGTCTCTTCAGTCGAAAAGAAATTAAGGTTTTTGACGAAAACATTCCAGGATTTTCTCCATATAATGGACTTCATTGGGACCCAAACGGTTCAAGGTCCAAATGACAGTTTCAGTGCAGCTTCAAAGGGCTTTAAACAACACCAGACGATGAATAAGGGACTTATCTAGCGAAACCATCAGTCATTTCAAAAATAAATAAAAAAGTTTAAGTTTTATAAGCACAAATGCTCGCCTTGCTCTGTTTTGTGATGCACGTTCATGTGACGTCACGTAATACGCAATTATGTTGAAAAGGTCACAAATGAACGCCACGAACGTGCATTATATGGAGAAAAATCCTGGAATGTTTTCATCAAAAACCTTAATTTCTTTTCGACTGAAGAAAGAAAGACATGGACATCTTGGATGACATGGGGGTGAGTAAATTATCAGCAAAAGTTTTTTTTAAAGTGAACTACTCCTTTAAGGTTTTTGAGGAAAACATTTCAGGATTTTTCTCCATATAGTGGACTACAATGGGGTCCAACTGGTTGAAGGTCCAAAATGCAGCTTCAAAGAGCTTCACACAATCCCAGCCGAGGAATAAGGGTTTTACCTAGCAAAAGCATTGTTCATTTTATAAAAAAAAAACATTTATACTTTTTTACCACAAATTCTCGTCTTGCACTAGCTGTGATGCGCCACACATTACGTAATCACATTGAAAGGTCAAGTGTGACGTAGGCCTAGTGTCTACAAAGCGAACGTGCAAACTAAGCCAAGCGGCATTTACAAAAATAAGTAAAAGGTAAAACAACGATGTTGGACGATTTTAAGAGTTTTTCGCCCTACCGTACATTTTCTTCCTACATCAAGGATGAAGTTTACGTGATTACGTAATGTGTGAAGTCGTGGACGCAAAAGACGAGCATTTGTGGTTAAAAAGTATTTAAATGTTTTTTTTTTATTTTTAAGAAAATGACCGATGGTTTTTCTAGATCAGACACTTATTCCTCGGCTGGGATCGTGTAGCGCCTTTAAAGCTGCACTGATATCACCCGTTGATAACCGTTGAAGTCACTATATGGAGAAAAATCCTGGAATGTTTTCCACAAAAACCTTAATTTCTTCTCGAAATTGACTAGAAGAAAGACATGAATATCTTGGATGACATTGAGTAAATGATCCAAATTTTAATTCTGAAGTGAACTCATTTAATGTAAACCATTTGTCTAAATTTTTAAGTAGATTTTTTTTAAGTACTGTTCTCATTTTAATATTTGTTGTACTTTATGCTGATTTTAATCAAAATAAATTAATACTACTACTATAATGCAGTACTATTGGCTTTTATTTAGGATTGCATAGACTAACTTTTGTGCAGCTCAGATTAGGGAACAAAGATGCAGAAAGAGCTGCAGGATCGGTGTGTTATTTTGAGAATGCTCGGAAATATTGCAAAGTGGGCGGCAAATAGATTCGAGGTTTAAGGAAAGACAGTAAAAAAGATGAGGAAAGTGTAAGTTTTTAAAATGCCTGTTTACCATCATTGATAGAAGTTCATATGCTTTTCCTCTTTTTTTGGCTTAAATACACTCTCACTCTCTCTCTCTACCCCACACACACACACACACACACACACACACACACACACACACACACACACACACACACACACACACACCACACAGGCAGTGATATTCACCAGGATTTCTGGAAACTACCTTCTTACTTAATATTATGGAGGATGTGTGTAAAGCTTAATTTTTAGGTCTGCTATTAAAAGGGGAATTTGCTCCAAATAATCTGTTCTCTTGCCTTTTAGACCGAGATAATCACACCAGCGTAAGTTAACCTTTTTTTACGGATACTGAGGTTCATTGCATTAACTGATGATGATGCGAGACGTCACAGTTTTCTAGCATATCCTCCTCCAGGAAATGGCCCTTGATCATTTTGACTTTCACTCATCACTTTCTGTTCCCCTATTAACAGCATAAGAAAAAGGAAGTGACCTTTTAACAGATATGAAGATATGAATCAGTTTATTGACTTGTTAAAATGGCTGAAGCAATGGTGAACGCCTCAGGATTTGTTACAGGGTTCAGAATAGCTTAACTTTGAATGAGTTTCAACAGACTTTTGTCTCTCTCACTCAAAAGAAAGTTTATTATTCTTTTAATCCTGTGAGGTTGTAGTTATTGTCTTCCAAGGGTTGTCCAACTACACTCACCTGACTCATGAGTGCCGTCATTATTGATCAGTTTGTTGATTTTGAAGAACGAGTCTGGTGTATTTCCATGCTGTTGTGCTTTGCACCTGTGTGAGAAATAGCTGTAGTTTATTTGTTCATTTGAAGAGCAGGTGATGTCTTATTCCTCATCACAGTAATGTTGAGGTGAGTGAGCCCTGTCGCTGGCTCTCTGACAGTCAAGTGTTTGTTGGTATATATACTATGCCATTATTCCTCCATGTTGTGAAAGGTGTGCTCTTGCACATTGACCTCACAGCTGAGACTGTCACTGACTCATAAAGGCTTCCAAAGATTCGCTGCCTTATGTGAAACATTTGGAAATTTAAATTTACTCGCATTTAAACTGTGTGCCCACTGGCCCGACAAAGGAAAAGCGGCAATTCGGATTTGCAAGTTCTCTCAATGAACTGGAATATATTTAGTTTCTTATGAAATTTACAGTTCTAGAAATTGACATGGATGATAGATTAAAAAAACTTGAATATTGAATATCTTGAAACAGGCAACCTGCAAACTAGTGCTAACTAACTTCAGTGCTTTGAACGAATCTTTTGTATGAATGACTCGCTAATTAAAACGGCACTTGCCGCCACCTATCGACGGTTTAGATGTTTGAGAATTGCAAATTTTTTTATTTGTATATTCAAACATTTATTTAAAATATCAATCTCATAACATTATTTATTGCAGTTGTAATTTTGCAATGAAATTATTTATGAATTTATTGATTAAACTGAATTTATTGATCAAATGTAAGAATTTGACATGGAAGATGATGCATACATTTGATAAGGTAATCACAATTCTCTTTATAAAAATAGATAACACAGATACTAGATTTAAGCAGGCTGTGTAAAATCTGAAAGTATTGCTTCAGAATAAATATAGTAACACAACCAAAAAATCCCCCCTCCTGTACAGTTGTACAGTATCGATCCCAAATCCTATAGGTTGGGTTACCCTGTTAAAGACACTTTATTTTAATATAAGTTGATTAGTTTACATCCTGAACTATAAATCAGAGTATTTGTTTAACCCACTTCCTTGAATTCACTTTGAATTGTTTCTATAGATTGATTGTCTTTAGCGCTATAGAGTTATTATTACTCCTCTGTGTACAGAAACCTGTTTCTCTGTCAGCTTCACCTCCTCAGGCCAATTCCATCCGTCACTCGTCATCTTTTGATGGAAACATCAAAGAATATTTCCACGAGCGTTGGCTTTGTGCACCATTTGAGCGAATTTCACTAATAATCCATTTAGGGTTTATAGTTTCCTGGTTTTGCTGCATTTGCTTCTGTTTTAGGGCGAATTTATGCAAACTCTTTCCAGCACACGTGGAAACTTTGCCAATTTCAACAGAATTTCAGCACAAATCCTCAATTTACAAGCTGTATAACTTTTCGATTTGGTGTGATATTATTGATATTGGTTATTGATAACAATTTGCACGCTAATCATTGGTAAAATAACTAACCCCTCTATTTGCACGGTCATATATTAATTAATCATTACATTTATTTTTTTGCTAAATTGCTCTAAATTGGCTAAATTACTTTTCATGTATCAGAGTCGTAGCATTCTCAGCTCCATTTAACATCATTTCATAATGAATAAAATCCACAGGTTCTTCCTCAAAATTAGCTCTGAAAATGTTGAGTTTGCAGATTCTGTATTGGCCTAACAATGATTTGCAAGTTTTTTTTTTTTAATTAAAAGGTAATGTACTAATTATGATGTTGTTCACCTTATTTCTTAACCCAGTTTAGTTCACCATGCAAAGCAAATTTTTCTGAACCTTTTTTGTTCCCAAAAACAAATTGTTTCTATCGAGACTTTGACTTAGTGGCCGCTATGCGACAATAATTTGACATTTCTAGGTATAAAATAAGCTAAGTATTGTATTCTAGACCAAAAGTTTGGTGTCTAGACCATATTTAAACAGTTTTGTTTTATGGATGCTTTAGATTTTATAATTTTCCATAGGTCTTGGACTTTTATACCAGTGAAGCCTGAAAAAAAAATCAATAAAGGATTCAAGACATTGCTGGTCACAGGATAATGGTCACTTTGTAGCATTCAGTGTGTTGCATGATCAACCAAAGTAAATCGAATTAATCTCCTTTTAGTTAGGCTTTATAAACGTGGCCGCTAATCAATGCGATCATTTGTTTACGGGATCCATGTCTCTCACTCAAAGGCTGTTCTGGCATTGTGCATTTCATGCTGAACTCTGAATCCTTCAGGGCTTTTTCTGGTGGCTCCGACGCCAGTGTTATTTTCGCTCTGAGACATGAATGGCCATTCACTTCAACTTGGTCTCGAAAGCCCCTTAGGCATCCAAGCATTTTTAAAAAAAAGATTTATTTCTAGTCAAAGCAAATTTTGTTTTGAACTTTCCCCTCCAAACCTTTGACATTTATATTTGACCTTATTCATATTTCTCTCTCTCTCTTTCTTTCTTTTCTTTTTTTTATCTGCAAGGAACCCCTCCACTGCTTTCTATCAAGCCTTTCCAATCGGCAGGTCAAAGGCCATCAGTGATGGGTATGATCGCTGTGTGTGTATCACATTGCACTCTTGGCAGCTGTGAGTGTGCATGGAGTGAGCATGGCATTTCTGGAAGTGGTTTCAGGCTCAAGTGTCAAAGGGCCGCGACGCACCAAGACGGTGGTCAGCCGTCGATGAGCATCTAGTTTTTGCGGTGTTCCACACGTCGACGCTAGTCAGGCTCATGCCAGCGGGAGTTTGCCCTTTTCAGCATGTTGAATCAGTTGGTGAGAGAGATGGCTCTGATTGGCTGTTCAGTTTAACAAATTAGTCAGTGCGCTAGTGTTGTCAAAAGAACTGACTTCGGTACCAAGTCGATACTAAAATAAAAAAAATGTGACTATACCAGCATTTCCCTCTAGCTGTTGAACGGATTCTTAAACACCTTTAATTGGCCATTGCGTTCACGTGCTCAACATGTCTGTGATTGGCCATTGTGTTGATGCGCTCAACATATATGTCTGATTGGCCATTGGTTCAATGCGTCACAAATGTCTGCGATTGGCCATTGTGTTGATGCGTGCTCAACATATACTGTGATTGGCCATTGCGTTCACGTGCTCAACATATAAGTCTCTGATTGGCCATTGCATTCACGTGCTCAACATGTCTGTGATTGGCCATTGTGTTGATGCGCTCAACATATGTCTGTGATTGGCCATTGCGTTCACATGCTCAACATATAAGTCTCTGATTGACTACAATGAACAACGCTTCAAAAACATGTTGTCTTTGACGCCGATCACCGAGCGCTTGCACAGATACACATGGGAGCGTTTGAAAGCAGGCGTCTATCACAGGGTTCGTGCGGGTGCTCGAAATCCTTGAAAATGCTAAAATTTTGATAATGAGTTTTCAAGGTTTGAAAAGTGCTTAAATTTGGGATAAAATACTTGAAAATGCATGAAATTTTAACACTTTCTTTCACAACAAATACCTATCTGACTGAATAGTTCGTTTATTAAATGGAGAAACAAAATGTAGCCCTTCAGATACAAAAGCGATTTGCGTAGTGCAAATGTTGGAGTGATAATGTTGTGATAATGTTGGCCAGAGCAAAAGTAGGCGGAGATTTCATTTTGATTTCCGTGCTTGTTTGGATGCCCTGTTTTTATTGGCCGCGTGAGTAATCGTCACAGAGCGCAGCGGCAAAAGTTAAACTATTTTTAACTTTGACCGCGGCGTGCGCTCAAGCTCGCCAATGCTGCGCTCCGCTTTGGTCGACTCGCCAACAAAACGTCCTCGCGCGGCACAAGCCTTTAACATAAATAAGTTACATAGTGCAGCGCATTCCTCGTCCTGTCTGAAAGGGCCATTAGTGACTGAAAGTACTTGGTGAGATAATGTAATGTTAGTATTGCATGTCAGTTATGGCACATTCATTTGTGGAATATGCATTGAACATAGCCAAAGTTACAGCACTGTATCTGTAACGTTAATACCCACAAATTAAAACCTGCAAACGTTAGCCCAGTGCATAACAATCGTTGATTGCTGAACAGAAATCGTGTCAGCTGGAGTGTAGGCATGTGCCGGTATCAAATTTTCATGCTGCGATTAATTGATTGAGCTTTTATCACGGTATACGGTATTATCACGATATTTTATTTACATAAGAGAAACAGATGGATTGGAGGGGATCTAAAAAAAACAACTTGCATCACAATAGGTGTAATTGTGATTGTCAAAACATTTGGTAACTAAACAGAATTTTATTAAGTTTAGTGACAACATGTTACAACATGGTACAGTGACTGGTAGGCTACTGTTTGTATTATTGCTTAACACAATTTTCACGATTTCAGTTCAATTCTTGATTTGATTTCAATCTTAACTCATTTGGATAAATATTAGGTAGGCTACAGTAGATAGATAGCCTACATGTACATTTTGCTCAAGAAAAAATATATCTCACATAATTCTGTAAACATACAGAAAGCCCTATCAACTGGTATTATTAAAGGTTAAAATTAACAAATTAAATATACTGTGGTTTTCATTATAATAACAATTATGTAGCCTAATGACATAAGTAAAAATATAATAAATATGTAATATAGTGCACATATTTAGCGAAAAATTCTCCTCTCTATTTTTTCTAGTCAACTAAAGTGCTGGTAATTAAATGGCTTTCCTGAGGTAAATGTAACGTTCTGTGACGATTGTTCTCCTGCAGTTTTATTGACCTCTTTCCGTGATTGAAAAACACTGATTGATCTATTATGTATGAGACATATATACCTTTCGGGAAGTTATACTATATCTTTAAATAAAAAGTAACAGATGATCGGTTCACTTGAACTAAGGTGCTACAGTGATCTGTCACGTCACATTTACAAGCGCCAAAACGGTATTTATTGTCTGCATTTCGTAATAAAATGGACAGAACCTGAGAGCTGAGAATTTTTTTCATATAAAAAGTAAAACCTGCTCTCTCTAGTCTGTCGGTGTCAGTGTCCTCTTTGCTCCGCGATTTTTCTCTGCGTGAGAAAATGTATGTTTGGCGTGAGAGCATGTGAAAAGTGTTGATTGCGTGAGTCTCAAGCTGAATGCTATGAAGTTCTCAATTTCACATCTACATGTTCTCGAGTGTAGCTACTCTTTTACCTTCATAGCAGTTCTGCTTTTAGAAAGGAGATAAATCGTCGGCAGCGTTCCTCTTTCCGCCATGCTTCTTCTCCATGCGAGGATTGTTTACATTAGACTAGAGCGCGCACTGCGCAGCATGAACACAGTGCGTGGGGATTGTTTACATCAGAGTGCGCACGTGTTTTGCGCAGCATAGACGCAGTTGGGGTTTTTTAACGGTTGATGGAAAATAAGCTAATGCGCATTCTAAAAATCTAAATTCGGATCTATTATTTTCACGGTATTTTGAAGTGCCCGCGATAACAATATCGTGCATATTCATTACCGAGATTTATCGCATTACCGAATACCGGCACATGTCTACTGGAGTGTCATACAAGTAGCCTACTGTAAGGTGGAGGATTGCCTTATGCAATATTTACACTGCTCTATTCCAGTAGATACATGTATGTCTTGGCAATGAAATACATTTTATTAATATAGGCTATTAATCAGGCAGGTGCCTGTGCACTGCCAGTCTTCTGGGTTAAAATTGAATTACATCTCAGATTTTGTTCAAACCTTGTCTATCAAGAATGTGTCCCAAAACCAAAGCCTGTAAAATATTTATGTTCAGATCCTATGTCTTTATATTTTCAGCCCTTGAAATTTCTTTAGTTTTACAGCCTGAAAAATCACATTATCTGGGAAGCAATATTTGGACATTAATATAATGAAAAGTATTATTCGTAGGCATTATCTCCTTAGACAGTGATACATTTTGAAAAATAAAAATGTTCAACTATGTATTGGTATGCATTTTGACTAGGCTATGTATTGGTATGTAATTTACGGTGGTGTAAGGTACTGGAAAAAGCTTTAAAATGGACCTTGAAAGTGCTTAAAAAAATGCTTGAATTTGAGTTTGGAAAAGGTGTATGAACCCTGCTATCAGCATATCCATCTATCAGTGGATATATTAGGGATCCGCTGATTATCCGCTAGGCTATATTAGGGCCTGCTTTGCAAACGTTGATCATTGTAGCCAATCACAGATGTTGAGCACGTGAACACAATGGCCAATCAGGCGTTTAAGATCCATTCAACAGCGCTCAAAATGCTGGTATCATCACATTAAATCGGTACTTTTGACAACACTACAGTGCACGGGTATAAAAAGCAAAAGGACATTTTAATATTACATCATCTTGCCTGAGCATTCCTAGGCCTGAATATTTTCATGACTGAATACTTCATAAGTTTCTTGTATTGTGATCAGCATGGTTGATATTCAAAATGCTAAGCTAGCGCTGGTTTGTATATCTGCATCATATTTTCAGTTTCCCTATTTGAATGACGAATATAGACTATTGATACCTACTGATATAGATGTTATTTCCTTAACACACACGAGTTGACCCTCTTATCCCCTTCCCTCAACGAGGAACAAGTAAACACAGCCTTAACTAAACTAAGTTACCTTTGATAAGAAATGCAACAGGCAAACAGCACAGTTAGTGTGAGAGTTATCAGCAAAATTTGATAATGCAAATCCTCATTACAAATAAATGCGTCTATTTCAGTGGAATATGGTGATAACTGGCCTGGTCGCAAAATGTATGACACGTAAAACCAACAAAATTAAATGTAAGCCGTCACATCATGACAAATTAGCGACAGACAGTTTCCAAATTATAACAGCGACCGTGGCATTTTTTTAACCCACCAAGCAATGTTGATAATTAATTATATCATTTCGGATTTGCAAGTTCTTTCAATGAACTGGAATATATTTAGTTTCTTATGAAATTTACAGTTCTAGAAATTGACATGGATGATAGATTAAAAAAACTTGAATATTGAATATCTTGAAACAGGCAACCTGCAAACTAGTGCTAACTAACTTCAGTGCTTTGAACGAATCTTTTGTATGAATGACTCGCTAATTAAAACGGCACTTGCCGCCACCTATCGACGGTTTAGATGTTTGAGAATTGCAAATTTTTTTATTTGTATATTCAAACATTTATTTAAAATATCAATCTCATAACATTATTTATTGCAGTTGTAATTTTGCAATGAAAATTATTTATGAATTTATTGATTAAACTGAGCAAATCCTCATTACAAATAAATGCGTCTATTTCAGTGGAATATGGTGATAACTGGCCTGGTCGCAAAATGTATGACACGTAAAACCAACAAAATTAAATGTAAGCCGTCACATCATGACAAATTAGCGACAGACAGTTTCCAAATTATAACAGCGACCGTGGCATTTTTTTAACCCACCAAGCAATGTTGATAATTAATTATATCATTAGACCTGGACCAACAGCCGATTAAATGTAACAGACCGTAATAAACTGGGGAAAATGTAGATATTATGCAGAATTACAGTTGGTAAATTTACAGATTGACCAGTAATTCTGCAAAATTACTTAGTGTAACATAAAACGCAAACAGTTCCAGCAGTAACGCTTTAGCCTCTTGGTTGATGCTGTCATCCCGATGGATCGCTTGTTATTTCTGGGGATGAAATGCTTTAAAAAGCTTTGGCTTTCTGCACCAAATTAAGCTCTGGTGTAGGTCTTCCTTTGCCGATTAACTAAACATTTTCTTCAATAAAGTTGATCTTGAAAGCAGTGTGGATAATACGTTGGCAACAATGTCCAAAAATGTTACTTGCGTTTTCCATAGTTAACAGCGCTAGCTATTTTATCAGCGTTTCTGGAGAAATGGAGGACTTCATTTAACCCCTTCACACTCCAACACAAACTGAATAGCCAGATTTGAAGGTTTTATTTGCTCTAAAAGATTGAATTCCTAAAAATAACATGTTGACTTTATATTTTAAAAAGTTTGTACTAGTTATTTAAAAGTATTTAACTGTTATTTCTTACGCTAGTTTAGGCCCTCTCCCTCAAGTGGACTGGAGTGTGTTGCAGCAAACATTTTCTCAACTTTTGGATGTATGCGTTACTTTCCATCTCTATGTTAGGGTTCCTCATTTATAGTCCCTTCATGGATCAGTTTCCTGCAGAACTATTTTGATAAGCTTTTAAATAGAATATAACCTATACAAATAATAACTATTTGAGAAATATATGACGTGTAACTCATTAAAGGCCAGAATACACAACTTTTGCCCTGATTTACAGTCTGGACGAGTCTACACTAGTTTCCAAATGTCAGCGCTAGCATATTTGACTTGACAGATTTTATTGATCATTTCGATTTGTATGTTGGACAGATTTTAGCGTCTAGTCTCCATCCAATTGGAGAATTTCACAAAACCATTTTTCATGCATCTACCAACTATTTTGCATTTTGCAACTATTTGTTTTTATGTGCTTTATTAAAGTACATTGAGTACTGGGCTTTCTTAAACCTCAAAGGCACAAATTGACATTTGATTATGATTGAGAAGTCGTTGGTTATTGAACAAAGGGAGGGTTGTGCTGACAGTGAGCCAGAGAGATTGAACATTACCGTGTGACTCATAACTCTGGTGGGAAGGATGGTATTCATGTCAGATTTCTGATATTTGCTACATGTTCGCTCCTGTCCCCACAGAAGCACAGTGTTCAACACCAGTCAAGCCATTGCCCTGAAAGAAAATCTGTGGCCTTTTATGTTTTGTAACCCATCATTCATAAAAGTTTCATAATTAGATTAACCGATTTAACATATTATATACAAAACTTTACAATAATTGAACAGCCTTGTTTGGGGTTGCAGCACTTTTTGGAAAAGCATGAGAATAATTGTTCTAGATCATTAGGACAGTTTTTTTTTTTTTATATGTTTAGCCTAATGCTTGTCCTTAGTTTGATGTTTCTGACAGTATTTATGTTACAGGCATCAGTGCAGATAAGCAAAGCGTGCGCTTCCTATTTGACTATTAAACCTGCTCTTTTATCTCCATCCAAACACTCCAGGGCTTTTGGTTACAGATAGGTTTCCAATGAAAATTCATTTGTTTGAGAATATTTGCATGGCTTTTTTACTCAATTGTTTGCATCAAGTGCCTTTTTTTGTGGGTAGAATTAGTTTTTATTATTGATAGAGATACTGATTCCATCAGTTATATCTCTGAGTCATAGCTGTTCCAGAATTACAGTATATCTGTAAATTAATGTATAAAAATGGTAACACTTTAGTTTAGGATCCAATTCTCACTATTAACTAGTTGCTTATTAGCATGCATATTACTAGGATATTGGCTGTTTATTAGTACTTAAAAAGCACATATTAATGCCTAATTCTGCATGACCATATTCTACATCCCTTAATCCACCCAATACCTAAACTTAACAACTACCTTATTAACTATTAATAAGCAGTAATTAGGAGTCTGAGACAAAGGTTATAGTTAATAGTGAGAATTGGACCCTAATCTGAAGTGTGACATGTATAGTTTTCTTGAAGGAATTGTTCACCCCAAAAAATTAAATCTAATCTTTGATTGGCAGTCAAAAAAAGATATTTTGCAGGATGTTCAAGCTGCACTTCTCCATTCAATGGAGTGAAACGGACATGTTAAGTCTACTTATTTTGTAGTGAAATGAGCAGTTTGGACAGTTTGCCTAATATCGCTCTTAACCCTCTGAGGTCTGAGGTGTTTTCTGGGTTCTGGAGGTGATCTGTCATGCTCTGACATTTGTGCTTATTTCTGTTACTTGTGACATTTTCATGGCTAAAGTCTGATTACACAGTATTCAGCACAAACTCTGCTACAGTAATATGTCAGCAGCATGTATGTACAAGTTTTTAGTTTTGAGATAATGACGTTTATGCGTGGTTTGTGAAAAAACAAAAAAACATTGTCACTGAAATAAGGTCATAAAACCCATACTAATTATTTCTTCACAAGACTTTTAAAAATTGTATCATGTGGCCTAGAATATTTGCTTCAAAACTATGTGAAAATCATCCTGACTACTCATTCAGATAAGACAATATATTGACTTAAAATTTGTAAGACGTGTTTTGTGTAAGAAAGCTTTATGCGGAGGGGCGTTAACAACCCATTAGTATATAGTGTTTTCACACCTGAGAAAGACAAAGGCCCTCCCCTAATAGCCCTATAAGGTACTATCAGGTGCTGTCATTGTGAGAAGCCTTGCACAAAGAAGGAGGAGAGACTTAAAAAAGAATGGCTTTTAGATGGTTTGGATTTATTTACAACACAACCAAGTTATTTACAACACAATCAAAAAGATACACAACCAAAGACAAAAAATCACATTAGTAAAACACACTGATCTAAAGACAGAGACTTGGACAGTCACACAGCTTTGTGCCATTCCTAAAACATATAGGTTACATACCTGTCATCTCCAAGGTGTTTGATTTTTCACCATGTTCATGTACAGAGACTCACGTGAATGTCAGCTGGACTCATCAGTGCTGGTCCCTGTAAAAACATTTTTTAGAAAACAAAAAAACAGCTGTGAACATGCTGATATCAGGAGAAACTATTTTAGATTTTTCTGGTTCAAATTATGAAATTTACTAAATACATACATATACTACATATATGAACTCCCAATATATGTTGTACCTTGTAGTTGTAGGCATATGTAGGGCTGCATGAAATAATAACAATAGCCTGTAGCAGCTAGGCAGCCTATAAATCACTAAAAAGTTAAGTAACACTACATTAGAGAAAACTATATGGATTATCATGTTACTTAAAACGTTTCCATTCGTTACAACGTTATGAGATGAGATTGTTGGAGTAAAACCATAAAGCCTAATGATTGGTTTGTTTTACTTTCCAAACCCACAGCGCGCGTGACTCAAACTCAGCGCGTGCAAACATTTACTGAATGCGATCGAGCCGGACCAAACTATGAAACGTAATATTATATAACATAGTTTTTTGGTCCGGGCTCGATCGCATATTCTTACATAATTATACATATCTTCGTGTGAGCAGATATCCACAAACACAATAAACACAAGTCTAAACATTATAATATTCACAATCATACGAGCCTTCTGTATCGTGCTGTTTAATTATCGAACATATGTTTTTATGTATATACATTTAGCATTAGGCTTCATGTTTTACTCCAATCACATTTCATAACGTACATTTTAGTATGGCACCAGTTTAACTAGTAGCTACAAGTTTATGCAACAATAACATGCTACTAACAATGACATGTCTTACCTTATTATAAATCCATCTTATAATCGAATTGTGTTCTTCTAACTCGTCTGATGTAAATCCAAGATAAACAGCACAGCACACTCTGGAAAAGTAGAGCAGGACTGAAGACTGAAGTCGCGGATTCTCTGTTTTGAGGTCGTTAACAGTTTGCGTTCCTCCACATGGCTCATTAGTATGCGAGCAGCTGTTGCGCGCGGGCGTGGTCACATTAACTTTAATGAGCTCAGGCTGGAGAAACTGTATGTCCTTGCTTTCATACGAATTACTTAAACAGAGAATATTTGTTTTTGATATGATTTACATCATTTAAAAATAGAGACTCAAAGTGTTGTAAAGACATATGTTTCATGTCACAGTGACAAGTATTAGCTGAGTTACAGGTCATGTTCTGTCGCGTTTCAGAATGAGCTTCACATTTAGAGAGACGGGAGAACGCGCATCATGTTCATTTTCTTTATTTTACGAAAAACACAACATTTTGTTTTTATTATGAGTGTACACAAATAAAAGAAGACATTTAACAGTTTTGAATGATGTATAACACTTACATGCAAGATCAAAATCAACAGAGTAATTTGAGTCTCTTTTGCACTGATGAGAAAAAAAGTGAGCAGATCACGCCCACGTGACGGCCGACCCCAGAGGGTTAAGATTGTTTTGGGTGATCCTGCTTGTTTACCCTCTGTTTCTCTTTTTGTAAAGATTTCTTTACTAATTCAGACTATGCAATCAGTTGTACCTGATGAATAATTGATTTGGTTTGACCTTTTTTTTCTCAGATGTTCTAGGAAACTGCATTGACTGGCTAATTGAAGCACATTGTTGATCGCCTAAAAATGACAAAATCAGAGTTCAAATTTAATTAAAGTATTTTGCAAATTCAGCCTTGCATCTTGTTTTAAAATTTAGAATGAAGAAAGAAAGCACTAGAGCATAGATATGAGCAAGTTTCTATAGCTTTTCAGAAGTAGATCATGAAGCTGCTTATCCAACATGTAAAGTTCAATTGTGCATTTGCATCTAAAAATAGCCAGACTTGGTTAATGACAAAACTTTGGCCAGTGTAAATATCTGCAAATAGCTATTTTCTCAACTGGGATCAATAAAGGTTTAGGGAGACCTTGACAAAAACAAGCTGTATTTACTTCACAGCAAATCAGTTTTAATCCAATTCATTTAAGAATTTTTATGATTCCTTTTATGTAGATAATAGTGGATTTATACTAGCTTCAATCAAATCAGTGTATTCTTAGAGGTTGGGTTGACTGTAAAAAATTAGACACTAAAAGCCCCTTTCACACAGAGATTCTGGAAAATACACGGATAATGTGTCCCGGTGTTTGTCCTGGGATCATTTGAATTTGGTTAATTCACACTACCAGTGATTTTCCAGAGTATGTGAGTGTGTTCACACACATCCCGTAAAGACACGTGACGTCAGGATTAGGGCTGGGACGATTACCGCGGTCACGTGACACCTACCGCGCACCTGAGCTCGTCACCGTCATCACCGCAAAAAAAAATTGGCCTGCACATTAGGGCTGGGTTAAAAATATCGATTTCTCGATTTTAATCGATTCTCATTTTTACGAACCGATATCGATTCTTAAATCCAAGAATCGATTAGTCATCCTGTTTTCAGTTGATGGGTTAATGGAACATTGTAGCGCGCATCCCATCCAATAAAGGCAATAATCTTTGTGCTTTGTTACTATTGATATGAAACAAAGTCTCAGATTTCAAATTACGTCCGTTTTCTTACGAAATTCAAAACATAAGTGGTTTGGCGCTAGGGATGCGCGGTATATACCGGTACTGCAAAAATACCGGTATATATTATATTTCAAACGGTACTATATCATAATTTTGTTAAATTCGGTATTTGATGCGCTGCTGTTTCGAAGTTCACCGCTAGGCGGCAATGCGCTACCTAAACTAACGCGGGTCACGCGAAAGCGGCAAACGGTGACAACAGAGGAACACGATGGTCAAACGAAGCTCATTCAAATTTCTACACGCCCGAAATTAATAAATAGAGAGAGCAGTATGAGTGAAATAAGGCATCACTTTGCCTATGAGTGAAATAAGGCATTACTTTGCCTACAAAAGTCGTGAGAAAAGTATAGAAACAGATCTCAATGCACTACTCTGCAAACGGGGAGGCAACGCATCAAATCTGCCGAAGCACTACTCGTCAGTTGCTCATCTTGACTTGTTCAAAGAGTTCAGAAATCGACAGGTTAGTCCATCATTTAAATGATTTAATTTAGACTTTTATTGAACACTGAACCGCGCACATACATAAGAGCTTATTAATATGATACGGTAAACACGAAAGCTCAAATCTGCTTGCATGACGCGCTAGAACCAATTCAGTTTAGGTCTCATCATGGTTTCAAACAAACATATATTACTTGAATTTGAATGAATAAAAAATAAAAATTTGAATAATATTAATTTTAGTATTAGTGATAGTAAAATGAATGGCATATTAGTGCCACTGTGGCGCGAGAGAGAGAGAGAGAGAGAGAGAGAGAGAGAGAAATATTTCTAATGTTACAATTAAGCTACATTTGTCAACATTCATTAGGTAACCTGACCTAACAGTATTATAGCATTTATCAATCAGTAATTAAAATACCTAAAAAATTATACTTTTATTCTAAATTATAAAAATATACTAATACATGTTTATCATGTTAACATTACTTTAAGCTATGCATTAAACTAATATGAACCCAAACAGTAACCAAACCAAGATAAATAAATGCAATAAATGTTGATAATTCTCTGTTGATGCACAACAGCTAATGGTTTACATGTCATGTCATTTCATTATTCTATTATTAGCCGATGTGAATCTATTATTATAGATATTAACCTATTTTAATTGTATTATTTCAGGTTTTTTTTTTTCTAAATCAAAATTTAACCTACTGTATGTTCCCTGACTGATTTTTTTATGTACATTTTGATACCTTTCTTTGCACATTTGGTAGTGGAGAGTTTCAAGCAGTGTTTTTTACGTGTCACTTAAATTGAGACTTTTTTTTTTTTTTACCTGTGGTATCGATTTAGTATCGATACCGAGGTATTAAATTCTGGTATCGTACCGAAACCAAAATTGTGGTATCGAGCCATCCCTATTTGGCGCTGTGGCGTGAGATCGCTCTGGTGTGCGCAGCTCAAGAGAAGCAGCAGCGCCGAGCATCTTCTCTTCCGCCTTAATATTACCAGTTACAGCGTGAAATAAACAAGAATGAGCATCTGAAAGTGTGTTAAAAGATAGAGTACGACTTATCGAAATCCTTATTGTCACATGGAACGCTCAATCAGTGTTTCAACCGTGGAAAGACGTCAGTGACACAGCTTGTATACAATGTCATGTGACGTCACATTTACCTCAGAAAAACCATGAACTCGTTAGTCAGCTAGAAAAATTAACTCTAGAGAGGAGCATTTTGCTAAATATATGCACCATATTACATAATCATTATAATGTTTTATGTTCTTCAATATTTAATGCATGTTTGAAGAAATCGGTCAAGTTTTTATGACAGCCACATTTAAATGTTTATATTTCATATAACTTTATTATTAGAAAAATAAATAAAAGTGTAATTTAAGTGTTTGTATACAAATCAGTAAATCCTTACCTTCAATATTAGGCTCTAGTAGGCTAATGAAACAATTTTAATGATACAACTGACTCCCATAGTTTACAGCATTGGTTAAGAGATTTGTTTTCCTTGAGAAAATTTGCCTTGTATTGTACCTGATATCCAAGATAATCAATATTGAATCGAATCGAAATCGAATCGAATTGTGAAATTTGTGTCAATACCCAGCCCTACTGCACATGTTGTGTCTAATGACATGGATTCATTGATTCTAATGACATGGATTATGGCTAATGACATTGTGTCTTACATTGATTCAAGGTTTTCTAAACAAAACTTATCAAAAGATGGAGCAAATCCGACCTTTCGCGAGTTGTGGAGCGCAATGCTCCATGACACATAATAACTTTACATTCGTATTAGAGATGCGCGGATGGGCTATTATTTAAAGGGTACCTATCATGGAATTTTGAAAATTACCTTTCGTGTAGTGTGCAACATAGATCTAAGTGAACAAAAACATCCTGCAAAGTTTTAAATATGAAAGTTCACCGTATACAAAGTTATTGTCTCTCAAAAGTAAGAGTCGACTCTGAGTCGCTGATATGAATCGATAGACGAACGATGCATTTTCTCTAACTTTCGTACGTCACTTGTACAAGTTATTTGAATTCGACACGTCCACTCAGTGCGCGCGCCGAGCAGACAGAGAAACCTGACAACATGTCGACGAGACGCTGTTCTGAAGTGCGAATCAAAAGCAAACTTTTTTTTTTTTCACTGCCCAGGGACAAGCATGTGAAGACTCAGTGGCTAGAGTTTATATTTACAACTATACCACACAAGTATAGCCACCTTGAGCTGTGTTCGCGTTATTTTAATGACGATCGCTTCACAAACACAAATGCTTTCAAGTGGGGAATTCGCGAGTCGGCTGATATAGGAAGGTTCAATACCAAGTTTATTTGGATCAGCTTCTCTCCTCGAATCACAACTGTAAGTACTATTAATAATTAGTTGCTTTTATGTATGGTGTGTTATGTGTGTTGTAGCTGTGTGGGTTGTATGTGTGTGTGTTCGTGCATGAGGATGAGAGTTACGCTCAAGGCAGTTTCTAGGTCTCCAATGTACATTTTTTTGTTTTGAATATGTGAAATTATGTGAAGCGTAATGTTAAGTACTGCAGTGCTTTATCAATTGTTTAGCTTTGGCTAACGCAAATTAAACTGATGGGTCATCTGACCAATCACCGCGATTAAGTCACGCAAAGGAGGGTTTTGGACAAATGAGCGTCAAACGAAATCATTAGGGAGTCGGTGGGCAAATCAGGTAAAAGCGCTTCAGCTCCGCTTTAGTGAGGAGCTCCTGGTCTTGCTTCATTCCAGTTTGCAGATATTTTTTCGTTCTTTCTTTGTTGATGAACAAACACAAACTTTCTTCAACAGAGTCGCACGATAACTACGTCAATGCGATGGCACGTGCGTCATCGCTACGGCACACCCCGTACGGCATTGGTCCTGGCTTTTGTTCACACAACTGTTTTGTTCCTGGACTGATCCCGGCAATGTCATAAGTCCCAATCCCGGTATCGATCCTGGGACGTGTTTGCATTCACACAGAAGGCACTCTAGCAATTTTATGTCAATTTTCCAAGATCAACGCGCTGTGTAAAAGGGGCTCATGTAAGACACCAGACACCCGTTGGACACCATGTGTTTGGCATTAAGTATAAGCGCTTGGCTTTGAGGCAGTCGTTGGCTAATGGTTAGAGAGTCAGATTGGTAACCCAAAGGTTGCAGGTTTGATTCTCAGTACTGGCAGAAAATAACTTGAGCAAGGCACCAAACCCCTAATCACTCTCCGTGCGCCGCAGTGAATGGCTGCTCCGGGTGTGGGTGTGGGTGTGTGTGTGTGTGTGTGTGTGTGTGTGGGGTGTGTGGTGTGTGTGTGTGTTCATTACTCACTACCGCAATAACTTGTATGGGTTACATGCAGAGGACAAATTCCATACTTGGCCTTGACGTCACTTCACTTGACTTTTGCCATTAGCGGTGTTGGCAGACGACTAAGTGTATGGGTTGTTGGACAGTTTGACAAGCAAAATGATTCAATGTTAGATTGATTCATTAAAGAAATAGTTCACTTCAAAATGAAAATTCTTTCCTCAGGTAATCACCCTCAAGTTGTTTCAAACCTGTTTGAATTTCTTTCTTCTATTGAAGACAAAGGTCTTTGAAAAATATCATTAACCAAACAGTTTTTTTCCCCCCTACTATAGAAGTCAATGGGATCCATTAACTCTCTGGTTATCGACATACTTCAAAATATCTTACTTTGTGTTCAACAGAAGAAAGAAATGAATACAGATTTGAAACAACTTGAGGGAGAGTAAATGACAGAATTCCTAGTGTAGAGACTCATCAGCATATCTATCCTAATTGTCCCCATTAAACAAAGAATGCTTGCAGATTTAAATAAGCTTGAACTAAGCTATGCACATTGGGGAACAGCATGAGGCGGCTGTTGTGGAGGCTGTAACAGGACCACGGCTGATCCACAGTCCACCAGCGGTAGGAGGTCACTGATTCCAGGCCAGCTGTGTCCTGCCCAAAACATTATGCAACAGCTCAACGAATTAATTAGCAGTGTCTCTCAGGACTCTGGACTTGTTTACAGCAAATGGGTGTTGAGGATGAATCACTCATGGCTTTGATTTGGAGCTGAAGGAATTACATAAACTTCACATGCCTTAGAGGAAGAGACCCTTGAGAGACTGGCTTTTACATTGTATTTCTATGTAAACATATGCTTATATGCTTTTATATATTTATTAGGGGTGTAACGGTTCACAAAATTCACTGTTCAGTATGTTTTCGATACAGCGAAAAGAAAGAAATGGCAAAATTTTGTCCTATTTATTAAAAAAGAAATTATTTTTAAATGAGTGTGAGTTTTCCTACATCTTGAAACTTTTAGTTTTATAAATGGGGGTAATCTTTGAAGGATGACCAAATAATGTTTTGGTCCTCACATTAAAAATAACTTTTAAATATGATAATATTTGAGTTTTGAAGTGCTGGAAAAAGATGTGCGATGCACTTGAAAGCATTTTACTATTTCTGCCAAACTTCCATGGTTACAGTAAGTGTTACTACATTAAACCCATGGTGAATGCTGATCTGTGGACTTAAAGCCTATAACTATTTCATTCATGGAACAATGTTTCTCCTGGTTTCCACGTCAGTGCTGTTTGATCCGTTAATAACGGAGACATTAATGTTTCTCACTAGATCTCGCAGCGATGTTATTACTTCAGTGGCGAATTCAAATGCTTTGTGGATCTCTTAGTGCTGTAGTAATTGTGTCGCTTGATCACGATCGGCTCGCGCTGCACTGACATTGATGGTCCAAACTGATAAACGGTCCATGAAGCACAAAGAAATTAGTTGCGCAGTTTCATTCCGCTTTCATTACGTTTGCCATTTGATGTTGCGCAACGTTGTGGTGATCGCGCCAGCGCGGATTTTGGTCGGCAGGAAAAATGGTCCAACGAATCGTTCGGTTTGTAATGCGTACCGATTACCGAACCGAAAGCCTCGAACTGCACGGTGCAATACGTATGTATCGCATCTCACGCATCACATGCCATTCTGAAATGCCAAGTGCTGAAGTTAAAAGTTTCTCGTAGCGATGCATGGAAATTGGCAACAAAAATATTTTTGGATGCCCAAAATAACTGGCTGAAACGGTGATGTTTAAAAGGAGGTCTTTTTCATTCTTCGTTTAGGGATGAAAAGTTGGAAATACCTTACATCCTGAATCCCGACACCGTCCACACTAAAGGCCCTTTCACACCGGACGCGTAACGAAAAAGCGAAACGGAAAAGCGAATGGTTCGCGTGCGAATAGTTCGCGTCAAAACCATTCACATCAGCCGCGACGCGAGTTTGCGACGTTCAGAGCTTCAACATTCCAAAACTTTCGCGCCGACGCTGAGAAAACATGGACACTTCATCATCATCATCCAGTGAAGACAAGCTTTTCATTTTCTTTAAAAGACAGAAAAGAAAGGTTTTGTGTGCACCCAATCTTAAAGAACAGAGAGTCTGAAGGGGAGTAGGCCTATGCTAATCTTGTAAAGAAGCTAAAACTTTACCACAAAGAACCGGCCAAAGTAAGAATTATGCATTAAACATTTGAATTGTTTATTAATAAACTAGTGTTTTCTGTCAGTTTTCGGTATGAGACGCGCTGCAGCCTATTGTCTATATTTGCTTATTTATTAATCTAGACAATTTATTGACGAAACATTGATTAAAATTAAGATACAATTTATACAAAACGAAATTCACTTTAAAGAAAGGCTTTTTACAAAACACAACTTAATAAGTGGCCAAAATTATGTCTGACCCATTCCAAATGTTTTCGATATATTGGGCATCTTATGATCCTCTAACTCATCTCATGCGGTTCCCTTTTCATATAACTAATCAACATAGATGAAATAAATAAAAAACATTATATTATTTAAACATATATATGAAACCTAGCCTATGTTTAAGTTTTTTAACTTATATTTTGCGTCACCCCGCTCCGCTTTACTCACATGCTCTGGTGTGTGGCATGCAAAAATAGGCTAATATGAAACACAATCATGAATGTTGAAAATTATTAAAAATCAGTTATTTCCCTCCTAGTCAAAAATGTTATAAATCATCAGCACGCACTTCAACTCACCGGAGAGACACCAACTATCCCAGCTATTTTATCCCATGCCTCGTTCTTTTGTAACTGGTCCCTATAAGCAAACAACGTCATGTCATGCGTGCGTTGAGATGCGGAATAGGCAATATAAAAATGCTGTCATTATAAAATGTTTCTAGTTTCAATGTATTGCTTGTTTTTAGTTTACATTTCATGTAACTTGTGACACTTCTCTTCTCTCGCACATAATGCTGCTACGTCAGAGCGGCCAAAGCGTCAACAAGCTTCACCTTTGTTTCCTTGTATGTGATTGGCTGAAGCCGTTTCTGTCGCCGCAAAAGTACAAAAAAAATCGACATCGAAGCGAAAAAAATAAAAGTCGTTTTTTCGCCGCAGCACATTCGCGTTCGGTGTGGAAGCACTCATTACACAAACAGCTGATCAAAAAATAAAACCATCGCGCGAATTATTCGTGCGTCAAAATCGCGTCCAGTGTGAAAGGACCTTAAGGCTGCGCGATTAAACGAAATTAAACCAAAATCATCTTTTTTTTAATTAAATGAATATATGCACAGCGTGAGAGCATGTTAGTGAAGAGCGGCTCTGTGATCAGTAAATGCTGCTACATGTCAGAAAGCACTGCGAGTTTGAGTCGCTTATAACGTGCATTTGAAAAAGCAACATGCGTAAATAGCGCGAGTGATTAAGCTGAGTACTTTTCACTGATTATCCGGTTGTTAAGTCGTGACGTAAGCGCTCTCCGATAATACTGTTTCCGGGTCCAAAGGCCGGGTCCTCTCTACCTACCTACCGCTTTCGCCGGAGTTTTAACGTGTCCCTGTGTAGTTTTAATAGATCGGAGTTAAAAAAAACAAGTGACATTTAACTGTCATCTACCGCTTTCCCTGTGACGAGAAAGATAAGAGAAAATGGCGGCAGTTGATTAGGTAAGTTACAAATCTTAAACGAATGAAGAAACTTTGGCGCCAGTGGGTGCTATCCCTTAATCCCTAGTAACACCCACTGGCATGAAGCGAAAAAAGCCCTTTAAGAAAAGGGTTTATGTAGTCTAGGATCTGAAAGACGAGCGGAGCGTTTGGGCCCGGAAGAGGCTAAACGTCACGCGTGACGTCAGACTTAACAACCGAATAGCGCTTTAGCGGTAAAAAACACACACTTATGTCAAAATTACGATTCTTGGCGAGTATCCCTGTAAACAGTCGATTAGGCCTAATATGTGTCTGTCATTAATGCTGATAAAACAAAAAAAGATCGCTTTAAAGTAACACCAAGTATCTTTTTCTCTTCGGTCGCCCTACTGGTTGGAAATGAAATTGTCCATTGCCGCTGTCGTAAATAATTTAGCCTACCGTCGCACGCACGCTCGCTGTTTATCCAGCACCGGCTTTAGAACGAACGATGTCCACAGACAAGGTAGAGTATGTTACATGATTTCATGAAAGGATGATGTATTGCGACATCAGAAATGAAGAAAAACGAAATAATGACTATTGTAGCGCTTGACGTAAAGCAGTCGAGTTTTGTAGTTGTTTTTGTGCACGGGTTCCGACCCGAACCCCGAAGTTACATAGTGCCAGTAAAAGCGATACAGACCCCGTCAGGCGATGGCAGACGTGTCATTTAACTTATTTTAAGTCGATGTACCATCACAAGGGTCTTGGAAATATATTATGAAGGTTGAAAAACTACTTAGTGTTGCTTTAATTGTAACGAATCAGGATTAATAGCCTATGTATTTAATTTATACAAGACTAATCAAATGTAAAATAACACTGGACAGTCTTTTACTTTACTAAAAAAACTTCTCTATTTCAGTTGTATCTTTATTCTATTGTATTTATTTGTGCTACTTTTTACATTCAATTCAAAGATTGAAATCAAGCTTCCTTGTGTTGTGTAAACTCTTGAGCAACAAAATTACCCCGATTTTACCCAAAAATATCGCAATTCGATTTTTCCCCAAATTGTTCAGGCCTAGTCAGTCAAGTCAAGGCGAGGTTTAGATGAATGTGTAGATATGGAGTAATCGATGACAGAATAATGAAACCTCCACCATTAAACACAGACTTAATCATAGAAACTGGCAACTTTTATTTTTATTGAAACTATTGTAACCCATCGTGAGGAGCTGTATCTCCTAAACATATACTTTAAAATTGTGTTGAAGTTCTCTTAGCAAATATTATTTAGCAGTGTCAACCCTGAATCCATTATAGCCTAAAGCAAACTTCATACCTTATATACATTTTTAAATTCTCTTCTGTAGTATTTCAACTTGTTTATCTCTACGAAAATTGGCAATAACGTTGTAGTGTGCATTAAAACACCAACCGACTTCATCATGAGGAAACAATTTTAAAAAACAAGTTTGGACTTGAGATGGAAATATCTATTTTTAATATGAGTTCCCTGTGAGTTCAGAAGAATTGTTTGTACGTGTTCCTCTCCACGTATATCAATGTTTGTTTTTTAATTACTAATTCCAGAGTGTTTTCTCCAGAACTGAAGTCCCCCAGTGTAGTCATTCATGCTGGAGGAAGTTAGCTGGAACAGACTGCAATTCAAGTTTGTTTTGTCAGTCACGATGCAACATGTAGATATAATCTACTACATCATACTCATAAACCATACGGTGTAAAACAGGTCGCTGAGAACGAGGTAACAAGATGTTGTCTCATCAACTGATGTTGCAAAAACTACATGATCTCACGACTTACAGATATGTCATGCTCACTCATACTAACCCATTCAGCAAAAAAAGTGTACAAATAGTTCTTTAAAACAAAAAAAAAAAGGTAAAAACTTGCGTCTGTTCATGACTTTTTCTTTACATTTTGGTGTCCACTTATTTTTTGAAAGATTAAAATCTGACTTCCAAGTTAAGCCACTGCATTTTCTGACAACAACCAGCGCAAATTCAGTGAAATTGGGTCATGATTGTTTCATTTGATTCGTTTCCTAGAAAGTAAGTAGACCTGGATCTTGTGGAAACGGTGTCCCCAGAATTGTGTACAATCCGGACAGTCTTTCCTAAAGGTCATGTTTGGGTAAACAACTCCAAATTTAGAGCGGTTTGTATGGTCAGTTGGTGTATAAATACACTAACATGCAGTATTCATACGCAGCCGGTCTTTGGGGGTCGAAGACGCAGTGGAGACGACCGGATGCTTTCGGGCTTTCACACCCAGAAGTGATGCCCCGACTTTCTTATGCTAATGCTTTCACGCAATTAGCATTTACACACGAATGGCTCTAATCCCCATCCGCCGTTTAATGGAGGATTCTTGACGAATAAGATATAGTTGACAGCACTTTTTCATTTCAGATAGTTTACCGCCTGAAGGAACGCGTTGGCTTTAGTTGCACAGATTGTGAATGTTAAAGGCACTTGATGCACTTTGGGAAACGCCTTTATTCGGTGGCGGCATGTTTGGGTCTGCATGCACACGTGTGCTTGACGTTCCCGGCCCCTGGTTACAGAGTTGACATCAGGAATAAGTCCTAGAAAGCACATTGTGTACCAGAAAAGTCTTCAGCTTGTTTGTAGGAGCACAGAATTAGATTAAAGTCTGGTGACTTCTCGTGGTAAATGCATTATAAAGATACGTTTTATTGAGAAACATTCCATTGATCAATAGAATTTATTTATATTCTTTTTTTTGGTCATTCTGGTATTCGGTGCCTTTTGGCCATCGATGTAGAAAAGCAAACTCCGTTTGTAAGAGAAATGTTTGTGTAGTCATGATAGAGGGTGATGTAAAGCATTTGACAAAATATTCCAGTCAAGCTCGGGTACATCAAATTAACCATTTATTAAACAAAATGTCCACTGTTAGAAAAAGATAGATGCCTAAAAGGTTGTTTACTTTTTAAAGTAATACATTATTGATACTCTTGTAAATTTTCATTGTCACTGCATTATTATTATTATTATTTTAAATTGATCACTGCATTATTAGTTTAATTTTGTTTGTTTTTTGGTCCTCCTGAGGAGCTATTAAGTGTTATAAAGAAAGAATGGATGGATGGATTATTTCTTATCGCTCATGGACAACCAGTTACAATTTTACTTTATTTTGAAGTGGACTTAGATGGAAATCAATAAGTAAAACATTGACAAAGAACTTTAAATGCACTACTTCAACTTTAAACAAGTTCACTCTCAGTGTCCTCTCTGTTAGCTAAACAAGCTAACGTAGGTTTATTAAATATGATTAAATATTTTTATATTAAAATTATGATATTTCTACTTACTTTTTTTTCATATTTCCCTTAACAGGGTGGACGTACTAAAGTTGAACACATCAAATTTGAAAGATAAAGTTGGTAGAAATAGACCGTTAAAATCAAGGATCTCACTCACTCGCCCAAGTTGATTTCCCTCCAAAGAAGTGATGATAACTTTATGATATAATGTCATTTAATTGGTTAAACTTTCATTTATAGAGAAAGTAGTAAAAAATAACAGGCTGGACAGAGAAAAAATGCTGTTAAATGTCTCATGATTTTGATCAACTTCAATATGTTCTAATAATGTTATGACTAACACAGCTTTAACATTAATATTGTTCAACATTTGAAGGCAGTACGATCATGATCTTTACTGGCGACACAAAAGCCACCGAGTCCCAGGAAAATGACCCTTTTGTGTCTGTTTATATGAGTTTAAGATTCAAGGAATGCTGTTTATTCACCTCTAACCGTATTGAAATGGATTTCAGGTTTGTGCATGTTAACCATCTGTTTAATTAGTAACCACAGATCTATTGTGTGCAATGTAAATCTCGTTTAATAAAACAATCGCGATGAAGAAAGCAGGATAGAGAAGACTTGAGTTCAGGCATAAACTGAAGAGACGCTTCTGCGCATGCGCGCCACCGGTCCAAAAACACCGGAGCGCGCGGAGCACGCTGAAGACGTGTGGCCCCGCCCCTCCCCGAAGCCACGCCCCCTCGAGACCACAGCTTTCTTAAATCCTGAAGAGCGCCTTCACTATGAACACACACACACACACACACACTCTTCTGCATCTCAGATTAACTGCTCTCCAACATGCGCTGCAAAATGAGCTATTGTCTCCCGTACTCACCCGGATCCTCTCCGACATACTCCGCCAGACTAATATCATACAGGGCACGATGCAGGTAATCTTATGATTTCATAACACAATTAAATCGCGCAATGTTTTCTATATGTAGACTCTGAGGTGTTGCTTTGGCTCCTGGTGTGCTTCGGGTCGAAGCATATTTTTTTCCGAAATACACTTATTTTTATTAGTTGTGTGTCTATGTAAAAGAACATAATTGTGAGAAAGGTGTATCTGTGATATGATTATTATATTAGATTCGTACAAGTTGTGTTTATAGGGAATGGGGGGGATGTCTTGTCTCAGTAGCGCGAGCTAGTTGCGTTCATGAATGAGTTGCATCTAAAACCTTGCATGGAAAGTGCCGGTTACGCGCTTATACTAGAACGCGCATGCACGCGCTGCTTTTAGACTAGTATGTTTATTTATGTATCACTTGTTTATCTTAAAGCCTTGGTGGCTTTGAATGCACGCTAGATCTCATGCAGCGCGTTGCTCTCAAGACCAGCTGGCATCGCAAAGAAGAAAAACAACTCGACGTTTGTGTGATAAAGTTGGACAGTTTTAACTTGTTTTTTTTATTTAACGTTTAACGCAATGCTCACGACACAATAATGATGTCGATCTGACGCGCGTCTTCATTGATCAGGTTAGCGTAGATTATAAGCAAGAACACGTGTCTGTGAAAGGCTAATAACAACATTGAAGTGAAAATTTTGTTTGGTCACTATTTTTTTACTTGTTAATAATGGTTTTGCCAACATAAACATATCTGTGATTTTACATGCATTTATAAAAATGGTAAATATGTTGCCAGGAATGGTAAATCAGACAACAGCAGTTAAATTAAAGTCCCTCTGTAGTCAATAATTTAACCTTTGATCACCAAAATGACATTGAAATGTGAAAAAATAAAAATAAATCATGTCTTGAAATAGTTTGAATGTAACTCCAAACCCTTAATTTAGTATAAGAGTAACCACGAATATGCAAATGAAACGTCAGCTCAGAAAACCAGATCCACTTGTAGTAAACGCTGGAAAAGTGGGAATGCTGGTTTAAGTCGGCCATATAAAGTGTGTGTTTGAACCAGAAACCGATTCAGAAGAAGTGAAAGAGTGAATTATATAGTTGATGAATTTGCATATGGTTTGTCTTAAAGCACATTAAAAACACCGCATATACATTTTAAAAACGATTTTAACCACAAGGGGGACTTAAATGCACTGTAAACATCTGGAACAATGAGGATTTTGCTTGAATCAGCTGTCCGCTGGTAGATTATTATTTTAACATTTCTTGCACCATGCAATTGTATCACACCTTCATAACTCTATTTATGCACACATCCTGAATATGTTTCTTATGGTATATAGCGATGAGGGGTTATGAAAGTGGAGTGTGTGTGCATACCTGGTTTTATCTTGTCGCTCTGAACGGTTTTATTGGATATGTGCTGATAAGCAATAAGGAAATGTCATCTGGATGTGTAATTCTGAGTTATGCACGTGAATAGTCGTCAGTTCGTTGGAAGTGTGACTGGACTGATATGATGTAGCGTGCCTGATGGGACTTGAGATTTTGAGATCAGCAATGCAAACTGGTTTCTTCTTTTTCTAAAGCATTGTGTTGTGTTTGTCCTGCAGTGCCTCTGGTGCCAGTGTTGTGGCCATCGATAACAAAATAGAGCAAGCTATGGTGAGTATTTCAGTTCTTTCTTTAAAAATATGTTTTTTCACTTGACGCATAAAGGAAAGAAATGTCAAGGTCATACAACTGATTTAATTTGAAGTAATATTTTATCACTATATAAAAAAATACTTGAACAAAAATACTTCTCTGCTTATTGATATTTAAAAATATATAAGCAAAAGCAAAGTTGTGGTGTGACCAACATACAGAGAAAACTTGTCAGGGAATGATCATTTATGACCCCCTGAAGACCTTCATGACAGGTTCAATAAATCTCAGATAATTTGGCGTTTTTATGACAAGGCAAGGGTTGTGAGGTCATGTGATGCAACTCCCCAAAATGTAATGATATTTAACAATTAATTATTCATGACATATGCTTTTTTTTACTTTATTGTTGCACCACATGACATTTGAGGCAGTTAAAGGATTAGTTTACCCAAAAATGAAAATAATCTCCTTTACTCAACCTCCTCAAGTCATTTCCTCTTTCAGCCGAACATAATCAGAGTTATATTCAAAAGATATTCCGGTTCTTCCAAGCTTTATAATGGGAGTGAATGGTACCTGAGATTATAAAGCCCAAAAAAGCGCATCCATCCATCATAAAAGCACATCCATCCATCATAAAAGCGCATCCATCCATCATAAAAGCACGTCCATCCATCATAAAGCCCATCCATCCATCATAAAAGCGCAATCCATCATCATAAAAGCGCATCCATCATCATAAAAGCCCATCCATCCATCATAAAAGCCCATCCATCATCATAAAAGCACATCCATCATTCATAAAAGCCCCATCCATCCATCATAAAAGCCCATCCATCATCATAAAAGCCCATCCATCATCATAAAAGCACATCCATCATAAAAGCGCATCCATCATCATAAAAGCGCATCCATCCATCATAAAAGCGCATCCATCATCATAAAAGCCCATCCATCATCATAAAAGTGCATCCATCATCATAAAGCGCATCCATCATCATAAAAGCGCATCCATCCATCCATCATAAAAGCGCATCCATCCATCCATCATAAAAGCGCATCCATCCATCATAAAAGCCCATCCATCCATCATAAAAGCGCATCCATCATCATAAAAGCGCATCATCCATCATAAAAGCCCATCCATTCATCATTAAAAGCGCATCCATCATCATAAAAGCGCATCATCCATCATAAAAGCGCATCCATCATCATAAAAGCGCATCCATCCATCCATCCATCATAAAAGCACATCCATCCATCATAAAAGCGCATGCATCCATCCATCATAAAAGCGCATGCATCCATCCATCATTAAAAGCGCATGCATCCATCCATCATAAAAGCGGATGCATCCATCCATCATAAAAGCGCATGCATCCATCCATCATAAAAACGCATCCATCCATCCATCCATCCATCCATCATAAAAGCCCATCCATCCATCATAAAAGCGCATCCATCATCATAAAAGCGCATCCATCATCATAAAAGCCCATCCATCCATCATAAAAGCCCATCCATCATCATAAAAGCGCATCCATCATCATAAAAGCCCATCCATCCATCATAAAAGCCCATCCATCATCATAAAAGCCCATCCATCATCATAAAAGCACATCCATCATAAAAGCGCATCCATCATCATAAAAGCGCATCCATCCATCATAAAAGCGCATCCATCATCATAAAAGCCCATCCATCATCATAAAAGTGCATCCATCATCATAAAAGCGCATCCATCATCATAAAAGCGCATCATCCATCCTCATAAAAAGCGCATCCATCCATCCATCATAAAAGCGCATCCATCCATCATAAAAGCCCATCCATCCATCATAAAAGCGCATCCATCATCATAAAAGCGCATCATCCATCATAAAAGCCCATCCATTTCATCATAAAAGCGCATCCATCTATCATAAAAGCGCATCATCCATCATAAAAGCGCATCCATCATCATAAAAGCGCATCCATCCATCCATCCATCATAAAAGCACATCCATCCATCATAAAAGCGCATGCATCCATCCATCATAAAAGCGCATGCATCCATCCATCATAAAAGCGCATGCATCCATCCATCATAAAAGCGGATGCATCCATCCATCATAAAAGCGCATGCATCCATCCATCATAAAACGCATCCATCCATCCATCCATCCATCCATTCATAAAGCGCATGCATCCATCCATCATAAAAGCCCATCCATCCATCATAAAGCGCATCCATCCATCCTCCATCCATCATAAAAGCGCATCCATCCATCCATCCATCCATCATAAAAGCGCATCCATCCATCCTCATAAAAGCGCATCCATCCATCCATCATAAAAGCCCATCCATCCATCATAAAAGCGCATGCATCCATCCATCATAAAAGCGCATGCATCCATCCATCATAAAGCGCATGCATCCATCCATCATAAAAGCGCATGCATCCATCCATCATAAAAGCGCATGCATCCATCCATCCATCATAAAAGCGCATGCATCCATCCATCCATCATAAAAGCGCATGCATCCATCCATCCATCATAAAAGCGCATCCATCACCATCCATCATAAAAGCGCATCCATCCTACCATCATAAAAGCGCATCCATCCATCCATCATAAAAGCGCATCCATCCATCATAAAAGCCATCCATCCATCATAAAAGCACATCCCATCATCATAAAAGCGCATTCATCCATCATAAAAGTGCATCCATCCATTCATAAAAGCGCATTCATCCATCATAAAAGCGCATCCATCCATCATCATAAAAGCCCATCCATCCATCATTAAAAGCGCATCCATCCATCATAAAAGCGCATCCGTCCGTCATAAAAGCACATCCATCCATTATAAAAGCCCATCCATCCATCATAAAAGTGCATGCATCCATCCATCATAAAAGCCCATCCATCATCCATCATAAAAGCGCATCCATCCATCCATCATAAAAGCGCATCCATCCATCATAAAAGCGCATCCATCATCCATCCATCATAAAAGCGCATCCATCCATCATAAAAGCGCATCCATCCATCATAAAAGCGCATTCGTCTTTATAAAAGCGCATTCGTCCTTCATAAAAGTGCATCCATCCATCATAAAAGCGCATCCATCCATCATAAAAGCGCATACATCCATCATAAAAGCACATCCATCCATCATAAAAGCGCATCCATCCATTCCATCCATCATAAAAGCGCATCCATCCATCCATCATAAAAGCGCATCCATCATCCATCCATCATATAAAAGCGCATCCATCCATCCATCATAAAAGCGCATCCATCCATCCATCATAAAAGCGCATCCATCCATCCATCATAAAAGCACATCCATCCATCATAAAAGCGCATCATAAAAGCGCATTCATCCATCATAAAAGCGCATTCGTCCGTCATAAAAAGCGCATTCGTCCGTCATAAAAGCGCATTCGTCCGTCATAAAAGCGCATCCATCCAGTCCGTCATAAAAGCGCATCCATCCATCCATCATTAAAAGCGCATCCATCCATCCATCATAAAAGCGCATCATCCATCCATCATAAAAGCCATCCATCCATCATAAAAGCGCATCCATCCATCCATCATAAAAACGCATCCATCCATCATAAAAGCGCATCCATCCATCCATCATAAAAGCGCATCCATCCATCCATCATAAAAGCGCATCCATCCATCCATCATAAAAACGCATCCATCCATCATAAAAGCGCATCCATCATAAAAGCGCATCCATCCATCATAAAAGCGCATCCATCATCATAAAAGCGCATCCACCATCATAAAAGCGCATCCATCCATCATAAAAGCGCATCCATCCATCATAAAAGCGCATCCATCCATCCATCATAAAAGCGCATCCATCCATCCATCATAAAAGCGCATCCATCCATCCATCATAAAAACGCATCCATCCATCATAAAAGCGCATCCATCATAAAAGCGCATCCATCCATCATAAAAGCGCATCCATCATCATAAAAGCGCATCCACCATCATAAAAGCGCATCCATCCATCATAAAAGCGCATCCATCATCATAAAAGCGCATCCACCATCATAAAAGCGCATGCATCCATCATAAAAGCGCATCCATCCATCATAAAAGCGCATCCATCCATCATAAAAGCGCATCCATTCATCATAAAAGCGCATCATCCATCATAAAAGCGCATTCGTCCATCATAAAAGCGCATCCATCCATCATAAAAGCGCATCCATACGACTCCAGGGGTTAATAATGGCCTTCTGAAGCACAGCTTTGCGTTTTTGTAAGAAAAATATCCATATTTACAACTTTATAACATATTTAAACCCTTTTTTTGTGCTTCAAAAACTCCCATTATAAAGCTTGGAAGAGCCAGGGTATATTTTTGAAAATAACTCAGATTGAGTTTGGCTGAGAGATGAAGGTCACACACACCTAGGATGGCTTGAGAGTGATAAATAATTTTGTGTGTGAATGGCATAAAAAGCTTTTCAAATCCATGAGAAACCATTGTGAACACAAAAAGCGCTGGCATCGTACCCGTGACTAACCCCGTCCCTGCTCTTCTCTGCAGGACCTTGTGAAAAGCCATCTGATGTACGCGGTGCGCGAGGAAGTGGAGGTCTTGAAGGAGCAGATCAAGGAGCTCTACGAGAGGAACTCGGTTCTGGAGAGGGAGAACGCAGTATTAAAGTCCCTGGCCAACACGGATCAGCTGACCCAGCTCAGCTCCCAGAACAACATCCCCGGCAGCACTTCTCCCCAACAGACGCCCGCCAACGCCATCCTGCAGGACGGAGGCGACCTCGCGGCCTTGCCCCCGCAACCCAACGTGTCCACGGCGTGAAGACCTGCAGAAAAACAGAGATTTTCGTTCGCCACTCGGGAGAGCCATGCTTCGAGCGTCCCGCTGCTTGGCTTTCCCAGTATTAGACAATCATTTTGGGAGAAGCTAATTTGGTTCGGCTCTTAAGATGGGTGCGGTAGCTTGCCGATTGGGAAAGAGTTCGGTAGAAAGAAAGTGGAGAGTTAGCTGGAAGCTAACTAGCATGGAAAAGTGTTTTCCAGAGCCGGCGCGCATGATTAAGTCCTTTCGTCTGTTTAGTTTTACTGTGTGCATATATTTATTAGAGGGCTGCTATTTTCATAATGTAAATGAACAATGTAACAGAGGTCTATTATTTATATATATATATATATATATATATATATATATATATATATGTATATATATGTGTATGTAATTCATATATATATATATATATATATATATATATATATATATATATATATATATATATATATATATATAGAAACTTTCTTTGGGTTTCTGAAATGTAAGATAGTAAGTTTTAGGCAATAATGTCCCCATGGCACAGACACTAAAGGTGATTGACCCAGCGCCGCTGATGCACACGAGTCCTGTACGGGGAGTTGGTTCGGGGGTTTGAACGCCGCACATGTGTATAGATTGTTAAGTATTATATAGCCAGTTGTACAGGTGAGCATCAGTTATCAAGTATTTTTTATTTCTGTTGGATTTTATGACTTTCCCTGAGGACTTAAAGGATTA
The DNA here is from genome assembly GCA_036326025.1 of Chrosomus eos. Lineage (NCBI taxonomy): Eukaryota > Metazoa > Chordata > Actinopteri > Cypriniformes > Leuciscidae > Chrosomus > Chrosomus eos. Next base: position 29,569,003 of record CM070838.1, read on the forward strand.
GTTCACTTTAAAAAAAACTTTTGCTGATAATTTACTCACCCCCATCTCATCCAAGATGTCCATGTCTTTCTTTCCTTCAATCGAAGTTTTTCTCCATATAATGGACGTCAATGGGACCCAAACGGTTCAAGGTCCAAATGACAGTTTCAGTGCAGCTTCAAAGGGCTTTAAACGATACCAGACGATGAATAAGGGATCTTATCTAGCGAAACCATCGCTCATTTCAAAAATAAATAAAAAAGTTTAAGTTTTATGAGCACAAATGCTCTCTTTGCTCTGTTCTGTGAGACCTTTTAACGTATTGCGTATTCTGACGTCACGAATGGGCATCACAGAACAGAGCAAGGCGAGCATTTGTGCTTATAAAACTTAAACTTTTTTATTTATTTTTTAAATGACCGATGGTTTCGCTAGATAAGCCCTTATTCATCGTCTGGTGTTGTTTAAAGCCCTTTGAAGCTGCACTGAAACTGTCTTTTGGACCTTGAACCGTTTGGGTCCCATTGAAGTCCATTATATGGAGAAAAATCCTGGAATGTTTTCGTTGAAAGAATGAAAAACCATTTCTTTTCGACTGAAGAAAGAAAGACATGGACATCTTGGATGACATGGGGGTGAGTAAATTATCAGCAAAAGTTTTTTGTTTTTTTAAGTGAACTACTCCTTTAAATTCCGGTTTTCAATTCTGAAACTATTTTTCAAATCTGGGGGGGAAGAAGCTGTGAATTTGATCATATTTGTAACCAAAGAAGAAAAGCTGTGTAAAAGCTCTCGCACATTTTCTCGCTCGCGTTTTTTTTTTTTTTTTTTTACTTTGTCACGTCGAACGATCCTTTGTTGCTGATCAGCATGTTCTGCACACGATCTATCAGACCATTTTCTTACCTCATGCTTTTTTTTTAATTATTATTATTATTATTTTTCATTACAATAAGTCTGTGAACGATGTTTGGTCTCCTGGAAAGTGAAAAGTCCCTGCAAACAAATTTGAGCCATCCGTTTTCATTTGCATGGTGTTGATATACAGACAAATGTTTATTACATTGCAGAAAATGTACACAATAAATTAGGATTTATATTCCCAGGTGTAGTTTACACTGATTACTTTTCTTTTAATAGAATAAGTCGTCATCATCAATAAAGCCGCATAAGTGTTTGCAGTTCACAGATATCATTGATATGTCTTTTGTTTATGTCTTTTGTGCCTCTTGCACTATTGATGCAGCGATCTGGTTTTTTAATTTTATTTTTGTTGCCCAGTTTGAGCCAAACAGAAATCTTGTACAATCAATGTACACTTTGGTCTGAATTTTTTTTTTGTTAGGTTTGCTTGGGTTTTCTTTTTTTGTTGAAGGAAATGTAGTATACAAGCAACATGTATTGTACTTGATCACTGAGCCTTGGAGAATATCTTACGGATACCCTTGTAATGTGCTGTTTTGAAACGTTTAGTTTTCTGTCAGAAATAAATTACTGTTCCATTGAGAACTAGACCATTTTACATGTGTTCTAATGTTCTTGTGCATGCACGCACGCACACACGCCACCACATACATCACATCACACTCACACTCACACTCACACAACACACACTCACACTAACTCACATGAATTGCTAACTTTTTAAAGATGAGTTACACACACAAAGTGACATGAATTTCTAACTTTTTAAGATGTTACACACACACAGACTGACATGAATTTCTAACTTTTTAAAGATGTTACACACACACAGACTGACATGAATTTCTAACTTTTTAAAGATGTTACACACACACTAACTGACATGAATTGATAACTTTTTAAAGATGAGTTATACACACACTAACTGACATGAATTTCTAACTTTTTAAAGATGTTACACACACACACACACCACACTAACTGACATGAATTTCTAACTTTTTATAGATGTTCACACACACACACTAACTGACATGAATTTCTAACTTTTTAAAGATGTTACACACACAAAAACTGACTGACGTGAATTGATAACTTTTTAAAGATGAGTTATACACACACACACACACACTGACATGAATTGCTAACTTTTTAAAGATGAGTTACACACACACACACACACAACACACACCACACACACACACACACACACACACTAACTGACATGAATTTCTAACTTTTTAAAGATGAGACACACACACACACACAAATTGACATGAATTTCTAACTTTTTAAACATGAGTTACACACATTAAGTGACATGAATTTCTAACTTTTTAAAGATGACACAACACACACACACAGACAGACATGAATTGCTACATTTTTTGATAAGTTACACACACACACACACAAAGTGACATGACTTTCTAACTTTTTAAAGATGTTACACACACACACACACACACACACACACACCACACACACACACACACACACACTAACTGACATGAATTGCTAACTTTTTAAACATGAGTTACACACATTAAGTGACATGAATTTCTAACTTTTTAAAGATGAGACACACACACACACACACAGAGAGAGAGAGAGAGAGAGAGAGAGAGAGAGAGAGAGAGAGAGAGAGGAGAGAGAGAGAGAGAGAGAGAGAGAGAGAGAGAGAGAGAGAGAGAGAGAGAGAGAGAGAGAGAGAGAGAGAGAGAGAGAGAGAGAGAAGGGGAGAGAGAATGATATTGTTTTAAATGATAAATGTAAAGTACAGAACAATAAGAAATGGCCGTTCACATCGCATGCCGCCGTTCTAAAACATGGCAAATGAACTGGAATGAATTTTAGTGTTTAGAATTTTAAATTATTATATTATATTATATTTTGATGTGGTGACTGGTTCTTGCACAATCCTAACATACATTTTACCTCAGAAGTGAAAATGGAAATATCTCGCCCTCGGCTCTAACTGTCAATGGAAAGAGCCTTGAATGTCTTGATTTCCATGTGTCAGTTTGACATGATTTGTGGAGTCTCTCCTGTAGTTCAGTGTCAGTTTACTATTTACTTATAAAGTTTACTTATAAACACGCCTACACCATTTAGAAATATTGTTGAACAGCGCCACCGTGTGGTCAACATGAGGCAGTATCAAATATTTGTTTGAACAAGTAGTTTGACCAACAGAGTAACACGTTGAAAAACTGTTTCAATTTCGTTTTTAAAGTTTCATTTCGTTATTGGTTTCTCTTTACTTCTGAGATTACATAAAATATGGCTTCCACATAGACGAATATTGTATTAATTTAGATGGATATTGCTCTGCTTCCGTTTATTTATATCAAGTTATATTCAGAATTACAGTTGTTTAGTTATTTTCAATTGTTAATAAAATGTTTTGCTGGTTTTTACATTTACTGAGTTTACACATAATATGGGTAATTTCTCAAATAGCCATTATTTGTTATATATATATATATATATATATATATATATATATATATATATATATATATATATATATATATATATATAATATATATACATATATATATATATATATATAATACTCCATTATACTTTTATTTTGAAAAGATGATCTGCTTCCGCTATTTCTAGAATGCTCATCCGGTCAGAGCGTTGCCTTATTTCTGACGTCACATCCGCCTATCTTGTTATGGTGCGGGACGCCCCGTGGAAACACCTACTACCTGTCCGGAAACTTTCAGCGCTTAAATCTGACCTAAACTCCAAATCAAGCCGTTTCCTGGGGTGGAGATGGAAATATCCGTGGAGGCGGAAGATGGAGAGCGCAGGTAAAGAAAAACGGTTGATATTTACAGCAGTCCTGAGTTTGACAGCTAGACCCACAGCTTTAGTTTAGGAGACTATTGTGCTTAACTAAGCAGTTTAGCACTTCTTACTGCGGTTTGTATATATATATTAAGAACATTTAACTGATATATGTGAAATAACAATCTTGTTTACTGAGAAAGCTATCGATTGCAGCTTTCATGTGAGCTAGCCGGCTAGTGAAGTTGTAAATCCTACTATGGTCTAGACGTTTCTTTTGAATATTAATTACGTCGCGAGACGTTTTTCATCAATGCTGTCATCTGATTGGCTGAAATGTGGATATTAGTGAGTGGCGGCAGTCAGTTCTGCAGAATCAACCAATGGGAGACGCTCCCGCAAGAGTTGGAGTGTGACCTGATTAATATTAATGAGCAGACCCTCTTCATAGTGCGATTCAGCATCGTATGTTCTAGCAGGTTTCATCCTGCAGCCCGACTCAAAAACAACATATGACAACAACAGTCTTGTGACTCGCTCACAATTAGCTGTTAAATAGCAGACTTACGTCGACATTTAATTTCATGCTGTTATTTTTGCAAAGTTATTTCTCCGACGACGAGCCTCCAAAAACTCACACTCATAAAATGACATAACAGAAACTCTTGTTATTGTGGCTCATGATAACCTGATGAGACATTTAAAAACAATACAAGTACACTTCAAGAGTACTTACTATGGAAATAATTTATTTAAAAAAGACTATTCTATAATGCCATGTTTTTGGACACTTAATTGCAGGTTTATTGCAATAAAATGAAAATGTGTTATTGTTAAAATAATATATAATACATTTTGTCAATTTTATCTTTTCAATTTGATGTGGTCAACCTTAGTACGTCCACTAAGTACGTCCTTAGTACAAGGTTAGTACGTCCACAATATGAACAAAGTTAGTAGTATGATAATTTTTTTTATATAATATTATTTAATCATATTTAATAAACCTATGTTAGCTTGTTTTTGCTCATTGGCTGATTTTAGGTCAGAATGTCCACCCTGTTTTATCAGAAAAGCCAACAGAGAGGACACTGAGAGTGAACATCGTTATTGTGAAAGTAATTTATGTTTAAAGTTGAAGAAGTGCATTTAAATTTCTTTGACAATGTTTTACATATTGTTTCCCATGGAAGTAAAATAGGCTAATGGCAAATGTTTTTGAAACAAAAAAGCTTTTGTTGAATTGCACAACCTGAAAAACATGCATTGCATTTATCGGTTGTATATTTCAGCTGTGAATATTTTTAAATCATTAATTATTAAAAATTCAATAATCCATATTCAGATTTCACTTCCAAAACATTCCTTCTGTTTAAAAAAAGACCCTATATTTTTCAACTGGCAATTTTCAGTCAATTTTATTTCGCTTTACAAATTTGTTCCACAAATTCAGCGTTTCAAATTTGACAGAAAATTCAACATTTCACATCAGTTTGTAACTTTAGGGACAGCCCCTTAATTTTTAATAATGAAAATGTGTGTGAAATGTTTGGAATTAAAACATTCACAGCTTAAATATACAGCCATGTTGAATTTCAGCCCATAATAATGCAAGTCCTAAAAATACAATGCATTAAAATGCGGTAAATGCAATGTTTTTTTTTTCTTCCATAATTTTCCATCTAAATCCAGTTCAAAATAAAGGAAAATTGTAACTGGTTGTACGTGAGCGATAAGAAATGATCAAATCCGTCCAATCTTTACAACACTTGTCCTCATTTTTATCAATTTGTCCACTCTGTTATAAGGCTGGGACAATAAATCGATGCATTGTGTTTCTCTGTTATAATTTTTCCCCATCCTGTTATCAGTTTGTCCACCCGTAATTATTTTGTCCACTGACTCCACTCTATCAGTTTGTCCACCCTTTTATAATTGTGTCCACCCTGTTATCAGCTTGTCCACTCTGTTAAGCAGTTTTTTACTATAAATTTCATAAAATCAGTAAAAAAATCACTAATAAATTTACTAGAGTATCAATTATGTAGCCTAGTACTTTAAAAAGTTTTCAATACAATTTCAATACAATTCATTACGTAAGTGCACTTCTTTTTCACGAGAGGAGAAACACTCTTGTATCAATAGTATTGCAGTGTGAGGCATATGTGTTTATAAATATGTAGTAGCAATTTACATGTGTGTCGTTTCAGATGGGAACACTGGAAACTTCTGTCGAATCTGAAGACGACTGTTGAAGGGCTTCTGTCGACCAACAACCCTAACGTGTGGTCCCGCTATGGGGGTCTTCAGCGCCTACATAAGGACATGAACAACATCCTGGGCCATGGCCTCAAACAAGAACAGGTGTGCTAAAAACAAGATAAAATGTCAAGTCACCTTCATTTATACAGCGCTTTTAACAATATAGACTGTTTCAAACCAGCTTTACAGGAAATTAAACTAACAGAGATTGTTTTGGCTTTACAGCAGCGCTAGAATAAAGTTATTGTCCAGCTAAAGTTAGTTTTGATTTATTCACTTCCGTTGCAACATTCATTAGTTATTAACTTAGCGGACGCTAACACGCTAACACCATTCTAAACACAGCACAAAATAGTGCCTGGTGGCTCGAGAACACAAATCATGAAATGGGTTCCAAGGCACAAGCCTTGAAAAATGTATAATACGATTTTTAGTGCTTTAGCCACGCGAACCGGAATTATCCCGACAACGTTTAATCAGTACAGAGGTAAAGGGAAGGAGGCCTTCACAGGGAGAGACTAGTGACACTTCAGGGATGCGTTGTCGCCGTGTCCAGGCGCAGGTCCTCCATCAGATCCGGATACGGCCTGGATCCTGGAGACTAATATTAGCGTAGACGCCATCCTTCTTATGATGTAACAAGTACATCAGGATTTATGGCAAGTGTTCCCGGTTCTGGCTGATCCAATCTATGCAGCCTAACATTGAATTATAGAAGTCTATAATGTGTTATGTGTATGCTAGGCCAAAGAGATGTGTTTTTAGTCTAGATTTGAACTGACAGAGCGTGTCTGCTTCCCGGACAATGTTAGGAAGATTGTTCCAAAGTTTTGGTGCTAAATAGGAAAAGAATCTACCGTCAGCAGTCGATTTTGATAAGTATTATCGACTGACCAGAATTTTGAGATCGCAATAGACGTGCAGGACTATAATGCGTTAAGAGCTCGCTCAAGTACTGGGGAGCTAAACCATTTAGTGCTTTGTAAGTGATCAGCAATATTTTAAAATGTATACGATGTTTAATAGGCAGCCAATGCAGTGTTGACAGAACCGGGCTAATATGGTCATACTTCCTGTTTCTGGTAAGAACTCTAGCGGCTGCATTTTGGACCAGCTGTAGTTTGTTTATTAAGCGTGCAGGGCAACCACCCAGTAGAGCATTACAATAATCTAGCCTTGAGCTCATGAACGCATGAAGCCTTTATTTCATGAAAGTCCTGTGTCCCAGGAATATGTCCTAAACAACAGCCTCGTTTACCAGGAACTATTAGACACACAAAAAACCCTCTGTGGCTGATCAAACGAGGAAGGATGTTTCTTACTTTTCTGTCAGGAGATAAGAAATGGCCTCTGTGACCTAACCCAACCAGGAAGAAGATTGTATTAGTTTATAGATTAACAACTTGAAACCTCCATCAGGGTCATTATAACTTTGAAAAAAAAGAGGTTTTATTTACTTAAAGTTGGCATGAAATAGGAATTCACTGTATCCTTTTTTCTAAATGCATGTTATTGAACTTATTGTGAATGATTTATCCACAAATCGTTTTTTTTGGAAGTCGTCATGAAATTGAAGTTGCAATAGTCTTTTATATATATATATATATATATATATATATATATATATATATATATATATATATATATATATATATATATATATATATATATATATATATATATATATATATATTATATATAATTTTTTTACATTTGTTTTTAAATTTTTTACTTCTGTCTTTGGTTGTTTTACTTGCAATCAAAACTACCATTTATCTTTAAATTAAATTAAATTTAATTAAAACAAACTAAATTAACTAAAAATAATTTTCTGTATAACTTAGTTCTTATAACTAGTTTTCATTGCTTTTTAAAAAAAATTACATTGTTTTTTTTAATGTCAGTTTTTCGTCTTTATAAAAGTTTTCATTTATAACAGCTTTGACTTAAATTAACAGAAATAATTTTTTTAACGTATGAATCATTACACTGTGGTGCAAGATCAAAGTTGATTATTTTGTTTTGCAGCTTTACTATAAACAGAAAGACTACTGGCGTTTCGTGTGGTGTGTGCGGTATCTTTGCCCTCATCTCGCCCGTCACGTAGAACAGGTATTCCTCAATCCAATGGATATTTCCCAGGTAGTTTTGACATCTTCAATGACCCAATGACTCTGGTCCTGTGCAGTTCAGTCAGCTGGAGCCGGTGCTGAGCAGTGGCGGTCAGAGCTTCGGCGAGGGTTATAAAGCCGAGCGCTGGCTTTTACACAGTCTCCAAGGTCACATCTTATCTGCCCAGCTCAAACCACTGCTGCAACACAAGGCAAACACACAGAAATACTACAATGGTATCTCAGCATCTACCAAACATCACTATCACTTGTGTGGTTTGGTTCTGATGATAGCAGTGATGATGATTGTTATCTTCTGTAGATGTGGCCTTCCTGTTGAGTGAACCGCACGTGTCTGCCATGTTCCAGTGCCTGGAGGCGGTGGAGCAGAACAACCCTCGGCTGCTGGCTCTCATAGACACCGTCAGGGTCAGACATTTTACATTTCGTTTATATATTCTTCTGGTCAAAGGCATGCAGTGCTTCCCAAACGTTTTACAGTAGCATTTAACATCCCCCGTCTCTTAAGACTGCATTCACACCTTTTCCATTAAAGTCCCCCTGTGGTGAAAATCAAGCGTTTAAAGTTGATTATATGTATATGTGGTGTTTTTAATATGCTTTAAGACAAACCACGTGCAAATTCATAAGTCAACACTGTTGCTGAGTATTTTCTCTTTAAAACTGCAGTGAACCAAAGACAGTTTCAAAAACATTCATAGTTTGGCTGGTTAGCATAGCCATTTTAGACCCTTCTGGTAGATCTACTCTATATTACTTACATTTTTGTTTGTTAAACTGTCGACAAGTTAATAGTTAGCTAACTAGCTAGCTAGATGAAAACATCCAGTTGTTCAAGGGGTCATGGTTAGCATAGCCCTTTTAGCCCCTGGTGGTAGATACCATAGACATCATATAGGTAGACGCCCTATCGACCGCTACTGCCTATTGGCACGGACGAGAATTGGAGCCGCCATCTTAGACCGGTCATCCGCTCCGCTCAGTGTAATCTGAATGGCAGGTGAAATGAGCTGTCAGCGCATTAAATTAATCATATCTCACTGAATACTGAACTGATTTTCACGCGGTTTTTTTTGCTGCAAAGGTCATTCATGTAGCTATGATACAGGACACATGGTTCGGCGTATTTTAATATCCATAGTAGGCTTAACATTAATATAATATTCTGCTATAAGATATAAAGTGACCAGACACAATATGTGTGATGAAGGATATAATGTATTTTATAAATCACACACTATAAATATAATAAAGCAGCAGAAACACATAGTTGCAGTAAAGTAAGATATTTTAATAAGTTGAAGAAACAAGTTATGATTTGTGACACGCACATACACACGAACAGACACACAAACAATCTCTCTCTCTCTCTCTCTCTCTCTCTCTCTCTCTCTCTCTCTCTCTCTCTCTCTCTCTCTCTCTCTCTCTCTCTCTCTCTCTCTCTCTCTCTCTCTCTCTCTCTCTCTCTTCTCTCTCTCTCTCCTCTCTCTCTCTCCTCTCACACACACACAGAACGCAGCCACCGAATCCACAGAACGCAGCCACCTGTAATTAAAGTGAGAAGCTTTTCAACGTGTTTGCATCAGTAATTTCTAAAAATTAAATTCAGACAACATAAGCCTATACCTTTTTTATTGTAGGTGGATGTGGGAGGGGAAAATTGTCGAGACTAAAGCCCTATTCAGATTAACTTTACAAGGGTAGATGGAGTAAGTTCATGTAATTTTACCACAGGACTTCTGTAATATCAATAGCCAAACTGCATATGATAAGATATGTTATCAATAAAACTAGAAGTTGAGGGGTAACTCAAATAAGCATCGCTGTCGTGCGTGTGTTAGGCTACAATTGCTTCCTGATATCATGTGCGCAAACACAAATAACCTATACAACAACAGGGCAGTTGAATGCTTATCTGATAACCTAGAAGCTGTAATTATTACTTTAACAGTTACCCCACCTCTCTCCATGCCGGGTGAACACCGGCTGATGCAGTAAACAGCATTTCACAACGATTTCAGTACAGTAATAGCAAATATCCTTGCTCCTTCTCGATTATCTGGTAATATTCTATTCACAATATATAACCAATAGTACGGTAATGTTAAGACTTACTTGTGAAAAGCCCTATTTTCGATGGTCCGGACTCCGGCGATTAGAACAGGAACATGCTCCACAATGCTCTGGCATCGTATCTGCTGCCACGCAACGAAACTAGGAATATGACCGGTTCAAGATGGCGGCCGGATTTCTCGGTTTCCAGCGGCCAATAGGGCTTCTAGTCTCTATATGATTTCTATGGTAGATACCATAACTACAACATCTTAGTTTGAGTTAGTTAAACCTTAAACATGTTTATGTGTAGCTAGCTAGTTAGCTAGTTTGGCTTGTTAGCATAGCCCTTTAGACCCTTCTGGGAGATACCACAAAAACATCATCTTAGTTTAAGTTAGTTAAACTGTCGACAATAGCTAGCTAGCTAGCTAGCTAGATGAAAACATCCAGTTGTTCATGGTTAGCATTGCCATTTTAGCCCCTGCTGGTAGATACCATAACTACAACATCTTAGTTTAAGTTAGTTAAACCTTAAACATGTTTATATGTAGCTAGCTAGTTAGCTAGTTTGGCTTGTTAGCATAGCCCTTTAGCCCCTTCTGGCAGATACCACAAAAACAACATCTTAGTTTAAGTTAGTTAAACTGTCGACATGTTTATAGCTAGCTAACTAACTAGTTGAATTAAATCCTGTTTTTAAGTGGTCATGGTTTGGCTGGTTAGCATAGCCATTTTAAACCCTTCTGGTATATCTGCACTATATTACTTAAATTTATGTTTGTTAAACTGTCGACAAGTTTATAGCTAGCTAGACGAAAACATCCAGTTGTTCAAGGGGTCATGGTTAGCATAGCCCCTTTAGCCCCTGTTTGTAGGAGACAATTAAATATAACATCTTAGTTTAAGTTATTTAAACTTTAAACATGTTTATAGCTAGATAGCTAGTTTGGCTTGTTAGCATAGCCCTTTTAGCCCCTGGTGGTAGATACCACCATTCAAATCAGCCATTCAATCGTAGCCATGCATTTCATATAGGTCTTTTGTCTCTTGTGTTTTTCAAGCTTTCCCATTTGAAAGAGTCTCCTCCGTTGTGTTTGCTGAAGAGCCAGAGTCTGTGTTTGCTGCCCGGGGCCGTAGGAAACTGGAGGCCGGCGGACGTCTCTCAACCCCGGAGACTCGTCTCGTCCCAGAGCTGCCTCGCAGAGATTCCCAGCACCCCCCTCTCCAAGACCAGCTCAGGTCAGCAGATTCACAGCCAGAACAACAGGCCGCTCTGTGCCTCCATTACCTCACTAAATGCTTGCCTTGTTTACACTCAAAAATGTCCCGGACAGAAAACAGTCCGTTGTTTGGCGAGGAAAACCGGGGGTGGAAGGTGGGCTGTCAGCAATGCTTGCGGTGAACAGATTTGACCCTTCCTTAAAATCACAGTGACTCTCTTTGTTTGTGTTGAAGATGTTGCTCCGTCCAGCCGTGCTCCGGGTGCCCCATGGGTGTGCGGGACAGGACACCAGGACGCAGGAATCCCCCAGATCTCCTTCACCGATCCCGCCTCGCCCGCCCCGCCCGAGATCCTCCGGGATTGTGTGGAAGCGGATCTGGACGACGGGCCTGAGTATCTGGCTATTGGTAATCTAGGGAAGCACAAACGCCGCGACTCGTCCAGCTCCACGCAGAGCAGCGAACACATGGGCACTCAGGCCGACGCCCACACTCCGGTGGCTCCGCCCCCTCCACGCCGCAGCTCGTTCTCAGAGGCTCCGCGAGCCACAGGGCGGCGCTCGAGGGGACACATGCGGTCGCTGTCCGACACCGGCCTCAACCAGAAACTGAAAACTGGTGCGTACAAACAGTTGCATTCATTGGGTCCTCGAGGACACAGGCCAAAACTAACTCGCAACTACTAATAAAACAACATTTATTATTAGCGTAAAGTCCGTTCACGTCAAGAACGACAACTATAAAGTTTTAATAATCATTCAAATTCTATGAGAATAGCGATGTCTAAAAACCACAGCTGTAATGATAAAAAGGATCAATGTCGTTGGAATTGGTTTCAGAACGATTTTTTCCAGCTGGTGAACGGTAAAAACATTGACAGCCAATCAGAATCTACCTATACTTTAAAGAGGTTTAGCATGAAAGTGATGAAGTTATCGGTAGCGTGCGCTTGTATTTAACAAAGCTTTATCATCCATTGGTGTGGATGCCAATATAGTTATCATTATAGTTATCGATATAGGCATCATGATTGATGATGTTTTTTACATCTTCAAAATTCTTGTTTTAGTGCTTGAGCGAGGCAAGTTATTAAACACATTAAAATGTCTTCTTCCTAGTACCTAGTTTAGAAGGTTCATTCAGATAATTAATTTCAATTAATTAGTAAATAATTACTAATTTGTGTTAGCAGTAGCACTCTTCTTGACATTTAATGTCTTATTTTGTTGAATTATAGCAATAGAAATATTGAGTTTCTTCTGGTTTTATGTGTATTTAATAATCTTATTTGAATTATGATGTTGTCTCTTCTTTATTTGCTGTATATGATCAGTTTATGTGTTCTGGTTTAATGCTGCCAAATGTTTAAGAATGCCATTGTTTTTGTCAGATAAATACTATTCACATTTTTCTGTTGGTATGTTAAATGTTGCCCATGTTTTATAGTGTTAATAGTAATTCAGCTTGTTAGAATTTTGTTAGTGTAGCTGGTAGAGTTAGTTTTATTATAACCTAAAGCCAATGTCAAAATTTCTCATCATCACTTACTTAATATAGTAAAATAAGAATAAATAAAATACATTTTTGCAACATTTCATTCAAATGTAAAATCATAAATGTCTTATGCTTAAACTCTTAGTCCCGAACCATTTTTTCATGAGTAATATAGTAAGTATAAAATCAAATCCCACTCTGTTTCGTCAGTTTTGTGTTTACGTGTTTATACTGTACGCTATAAAAATGAAAAAGATTGTGATTTCTTGTTCACGCAGTTTAATCGATCTATTTGAAATGATGATTTGCTTGATTTAAATTTCAAAATGGCTTCCCCAACACTGCATGTGAAGACAAAAGTAAGAATAAGCACACTAATGGATCTCCAAGCCTTGCTGCTATCTCTTTCTTCTCGCTGTGGATGAGGGTGAAATATTCTCTGCTTCAACTCTACTCTCTCTCTTTCTCTCCTCTGTATGTGAAGGAGGGGGTCACAGGAAAATCACCATTATTATCGAGGACCCTGCCGCAGGTTCGCAGTGCTGTGGTGCTGCATCTTGTCCACCCCTCCATTTCTGCCACCCTTGCATGATTCACTTTTGCCGCTTTTTATTTTTGATTCTCTTTATTTCAGCCTTCAGCATCGTTCCTGTCATTCCTGTCCTGTGCCGTTTCTGTTCGTTCTTAAATCTATGTAGTGAAAATACACCGTTGTGCCTGGGAAGTTTTGAATATTTTATTGTCTCTGTTTTCTTAAAGGATAATTCTGGTATTTAGCACTTTGTCCGTTACTACTTTGTAGCGCTTCAGAGTGGCTGTCTATGGGCATGCACAAACATGTGCTTAAAACAACCCTTAAAGGTTGTGTAGGTAAGAAATTTATTAAAAAAAAATTCAAAATTTGTTTAGACTTTCTATATATATATCAATGCATAATTAAAATCTAAGTACTCTGAAAAATAAAGTATAAAAATCGAGTGTCTGTAGACCTCTCACGACTGTTTTAAAGACAGCTCATTATTTCCATTCACTTCACCCCCTCCCTTCTGGTCTCCTTCCAAAGCCACACCCCCAAAACACATGAACGCGCAACTCTGACAGCTGAGCTGAAGACGCATTATTTACCTGAGACGAGCGAAGAGTAGAGGAACGAGTGCATGTAGTGACATCATGTCAGACACACATGTAAATAAAAAAATCTAACTTTATCATTATGAAGTTAAACAAATAAGTTGTATTTTATTACTCACTATCAAACTAGCATATTGATATTGGTAAACTTTACAATATATATTTATTGATTCGCTAACGAGCTAGTTATCTATAAGGCAAAGCTAAACACAGGTTGCGTGATACACGTTGTTCCATTGCCATCATTTACACTGTGATGTAGATGAATTTCGTGTAAGATTTATAACACAAAATATTAACACACACATACAACATAGTGTGTACGACACGATAAAGACATCAGTAAACATCGGTCTAGAATATAAAAACAAAACAAAGATGAAAAAAATGATAAATCATGGTAAACATGTTAAAAGAGTTAGACAGAGGGTAAATATAATACTAAGAAAAATACCAGGATGCGGAGTAACGTTAGACCTACTATCTGTTAAACCTACATTTAGTTATCTAAACAAAATTATGCACAATTCAACACTACAGCTATCATCTTGAGCTAAGTCTATTATTTACCGTCTCTACTACGGCTCGCTGAGTAATGCTATGTTAGCTATATTAGGCAGCTACGTGTGCTAATGACGCATGCTTCATGAAAAGATAAACAAAAAAATCTGTATGATCTAAATACAAAAAGAAAGATTTACCTGTCCAGCAGAAATGAAGCCATCAAGGGTCACTTTTCAGCCCCTTGAGGTCCCTCAGTTCTCGCCAACGCTGGAAAGCCACGCCGATATTCACCCGAGTTTTATTTCTTTGTTTATCCAACAACTTTTTGTTCATTACCTTTTCTTGTAATGTAAATGACTTCCTTTTTTTGACTGGGTTGCCTTCGTGAACTGCAAATGTGGACTTAGATTGGTCTTTCTCTGCCATTGTTTTGGTAATCCTGCGCGCAAAAGGGCAGGTCCTGTGTGGCGAAGGGGTGGTTGCCATGGTTGCGAGAGAGTGACAGTCGCCTAGGCCAATCCGTTGTTTCGTCCCGGTTCGAAATAATGAGCTGTGTTTAATGCAGATTAAACGGTTTAGAGTCAATCGATTTTTATACTCATTTTTTTCAGAGTACTTAGATTTTAATTATGCATTGATATATATAAAAAGTTTAAACAAATTTGCAAAAAAGTTTTTTTTATAAATTTCTACCTACACAACCTTTAACGTTCGTTTTCAAAACTGTGCAACTCACCGAGTGGTTAGTGGTGTTCGTTGATGATTAAAAACAAATATATCGGCGCAATGTATGATTTCAATCTGTGTTATTTGCTATAGTGGAACTATTTTTTTAGATACCTCACAACCGCATATAAACTTCCGCTGGATATTTGAGTCTGAAGCGTTAGCACACTCTGCTAGCGCAGTAATATCAACGAGCAATGAGTCCTCCAACAGAAATCAATGCGATTTTACAAAATGCCAAATAAAACACGACAGAAACTGTATTTCGCTACGCTACTTGTTTTGGAACATCAACGAACACCACTAACCACTCGGTGAGTTGTCACAGTTTTGAAAACGAACGTTAAGGGTTGTTTTAAGGACATGTTTGTGCATGCCCATAGACAGCCACTCTGAAGCGCTCAGAGGCAATTCTAAGAGTCAAAAAGTCGAGACAGGACCCATCGTCAACATTTCTGTGTCCACCACTCTAGTTCATCCAAAACACACTAGAAAATAGACTCAAACTGCTAAATACCGGAATTATCCTTTAAGTCTTTGCATTTTTTTTTTTTTTTTGCCATTCTGTTATTAATTAGAAACATTCAAGCACTTTTTGTTGTGTAGATCTACATTATGATTAGTGTTTGTTTATCATCATGGATCAGATCCTGCAACCAGGAAGAAGCATTTGTTAGCTTCCTTATTCCACATAACATATTTGTTCATAACTGGTGTCATGTTTTTCTGCATTTTTCCCAGAATCTGTTGCGGCTCCGCCATGTTTGAAGAGCTGCGGCCCTTTCTCACCCCAGAGCAGCGACAGCAGCTCCCACAGTTCACTTTATATGGAGTCCAGTGAGTGAACGCAGCTTTCATGAGTCAATGACGTGATGCTCTCTATCTATTAATCTATTCAGAAATACATTAAAACATGTTCTGCCTAAATACACCAGTTCAGGGATTATTTTTCAGTTTGTACATTAAAATTCATTTTGTTATTTTTTGGGAGCAAAAAGTACAAAATGTCAGGGTGGTACAACTGTCCTGATATAATGAAGAAAGAGTCAAATTTTAAATTATATTTTTTATTAAAATTTACAATTAATATTTAAAAACTTGTTAACTTTAATTTTTTTTTTTTTTTAAGTCATGTTGTGCGACCAAAAAGGTAATGTGGTACAACCAACCATTACGGAAACATGCTTAACACTGGTGGAATTTTTTTTTACCAAAAAAAAAAATATATATTTTTTTTTTGAATTTGAATTCTTTTAGAATTTTTCATCGGAATGCTACAAAACTTGGCATAAGTTTTGGCACTTGCTGTGTGAACACAAAAAAAGAAGATTAGAAAATTTTAAATGGTCCTGCATTGGAAATAAATTGGAGGTGAAAATTAATCTAGTGGAAACATTTGTTCCTGCGGCCAAACAAAATCTAATTTCTTGAGATATGAACCTCATATTTGGAACACAGCTTGCTTAGATTTATGGCTTTGATTTTCTCACAGTTTTAAGAGTAAAAAACATTTTTCTTTTTTTTTTAATGAGCAAAATGTGTACACGGCATGTATTCAATGTTTAATAATTAGTTTTTACTTGATGGATACACCACATTACGTTTTTAGTGACTGTTTAGTGAATGTTTTGAGACTTTTCTTGAAATTTAGTTTAAGATTTTCTAAACCATATGAAACCAGCATGAATACAAAGAGTACATTTTAGCATGCTTTTTTTTAATTGCCTTTTTTCCGTATCACATATTTTAGTGATCATAAATTAGGTATCATTCGAAAGCTTAAACACTCAAAATTCATCCTGTGAAATTGAAATTGGACATTTCATGGTCATGGATACGGTACTTTAAAACCTGTTAGTGATCTTAATTTTTAAGATACTTCAAATTTGGAACACAACTTGGTTAGACATAAGGGTTTGATTTTCTAGCAATTTTGAGTCTTAATTATTTTATAATATATATATATATATATATATATATATATATATACATACTACAAAATATATATATATATATATATTACAAATTAATATATAAAAAAATTAGTAATTTTTTTTGACAATTAGAGGTTAAACTAGATGTTTCCTTTTCTCTATCGTGGACAATCTTATAATATTTAATATAAGCATGTTGTTGAGCATGCCTTCATGTGTGCTTGCAGACGGCAGCCAGTGCAACAGCGTCCCGGATGGGTTGTTCCGCAGACCGTCCGAGGGTCAGAGTCTGATCAGCTACCTCTCCGAGCAGGACTTCGGCAGCTGTGCTGACCTGGAAAAGGTGAGCACAAACTCCTCTCTGCGCTCAGCATTCCTCTTTCTTATCTATGTTTTTCATAACTCTCTTTCATATCCCCTCACTCCAGGAAAACGCCCACTTCAGCATCTCTGAGTCCCTGATAGCAGCCATCGAGCTGATGAAGTGTAACATGCGCAGGCGTGCGGAGGAGGCTGAGGAAGAGGGCGACAGCGACTCGGAAATCCAGCAGCTCAAGCAGAAAATCCGCCTGCGCAGAATGCAGATCCGCCGAACGCGGCTGAAGCCACCGCTTTCCTCTAATAATCGTAAGATGAGACGTACTGATATACTCACAGCAAAGTACTTTAATGTTCTTCGCTCAGGGTTAAAATGAAGCTGGAAATACCTTTGCAGAGATGTACTGTTAGTGAACATCCCAACGCTGCTGAGAGCGACGCTTAGATGAATATGTAAATATGTGCCGCACGCTTCCCTCTCAATAACAAAATAAACACACAACAAAAATGACAGCGGTGAGAAAACAGCAGTTAAGAAAGCACCTGATCATAGCGATGTGGACGTTTGCACCAGCTCTGCAATTCTGCAGTCAAGTCACGTTTATTTATATAGCACTTTATACAACAGATTTCTTTAAAGCAACAGTATTAAAGGGATAGTTCACTTTGAAATACATTTTTGGTATGTTTTAGCTTACCTCAAGGGCATCCAAGATGTAGGTGTCTTTGTTTCCGCAGTATTTTCAATTATGATATTTTTAGGTCAAACCGTTCTTGTCTGTCAGTCATATAATGCAGGTCTATGGGGTCCACCTTAAAGAGCGTACACAGAGAAGTCCAAATTAAACATGATTTAATTTACATTTACATTACATTTACATTTATTCATTTAGCAGACGCTTTTATCCAAAGCGACTTACAAATGAGAACCATAGAAGCAGTTAAACTAACAGCAGGACAACAAAATGTAAGTGCTATAACCTTTCACAGTTTAATCCAACGTAGAATCTGTAATTTTTTTTTTTTTTTTAATATAATAGAAAGGAAGAGAAGAGAAGTGTTAGTATTACTGGAACAAGTGCTGCCGAAAGAGATGCGTCTTCAACCGTTTCTTGAAAATGGCTACGGACTCAGCAGATCTGGTTGAGTTAGGTAGGTCATTCCACCAGCAGGGAACAGTCATGGTAAAGGTCTGAGAAAGAGATCTTGTGCCTCTTTGACGTGGCACCACAAGACGACGTTCACTTGTAGAGCGTAAATTTCTGGATGGGACATAAGTCTGAAGTAATGAGTTTAGGTAAAAGGGAGCAGAGCCAGTGGTTGTTCTGTAAGCAAGCGTCAGTGACTTGAATTTGATGCGAGCTGCAACTGGCAGCCAGTGCAATTTTGTGAGGAGTGGAGTGACGTGTGCTCTCTTCGGCTCGTTAAAGACCACTCTAGCTGCAGCATTTTGGATTAGCTGCAGAGGTTTGATCGTGCAAGCTGGAAGACCAGCCAGGAGAGCATTGCAATAGTCCAGTCTGGATAGAACAAGCGCTTGAACAAGGAGTTGTGTAGCATGCTCTGATAGGAAGGGCCTGATCTTCCTAATGTTGTACAAGGCAAATCTGCAGGACCGGGCAGTTCTAGTAGTGTGGTCTGTGAAGTTCAATTGATCATCAATAACAACTCCAAGGTTCCTGGCTGACCGTGATGGAGTTATGGATGACGGGCCTAGTTGAATAGTGAAGTTGTGACAAAGTGTTGGTTTGGCCGGGATAACAAGTAGCTCAGTCTTCGCAAGGTTAAGTTGAAGATGGTGGTCTTTCATCCAGTCAGAGATGTCTGTCAGGCAAGCTGAGATGCGAGCAGCTACCGTCGGATCATCAGGCTGGAATGAGAGGTAGAGTTGTGTGTCATCCGCGTAGCAGTGATAGGAAAAGCCATGTTTCTGAATCACAGTTCCTAGTGATGTCATGTAGATGGAGAAGAGAAGTGGTCCAAGCACTGAGCCCTGAGGCACCCCAGTAGGTAGATATTGTGACTTCGACACCTCACTCCTCCACGATACCCTGAAGGACCTACCTGAGAGGTAAGACTTGAACCATTGGAGTGCAGTTCCCGAGATTCCCTTCATCTTTAGGATTGACAGGAGGATCTGGTGGTTAACTGTGTCAAAGGCAGCAGACAGATCTAGCAGGATGAGAACTGAGGATTTGGAAGCTGCTCTTGCCAGTTTCAGGGCTTCGATTACTGAGAGCAGCGCAGTCTCAGTTGAGTGTCCACTTTTGAAACCAGACTGATTGTTGTCCAGGAGGTTGTTCTGTGTGAGAAAGGAAGAGATCTGGTTGAAAACAACTCGTTCAAGTGTCTTCGCGACGAATGGAAGAAGGGATACCGGTCTGTAATTATCCAGATGTGCTGGATTAAGAGTAGGTTTCTTAAGCAGTGGGGTTACTCGAGCCTGCTTAAATGCTGTGGGAAAGGTACCAGTGTGAAGAGAGGTGTTTATGATGTGAGTGAGTGCGGGTATGACTGAGGAGGAAATGGCTTGAAGTAGGTTAGTAGGAATAGGATCAAGCGGACAGGTAGTAGGGCGATTGGAAAGGAGTAGTTTGGATACTTCTGCCTCTGAAAGCAGAGAGAATGAGGGGAGAATGAGGGTAGAATTTAATGACTCGTAAATGTAAGTACACATTGATGGCCTAAGACACGAAACGAGCGGTTTGTGTGAGAAAACGAACAGTATTATATAGTTTTTACCTCTTGTAAACACAGCCACGTCCAAGTGATCTGAGGGCGCCGGCGCTTCGGTCTGCGCAAGCGCCGGAAGTGACCTCTCGCTTTCAACGTTGTCTGTTGATGTATCGAAATCATCTTCCATTGCGATTTCCTGTATATCTAAATATGTTTAGATCTTCACAGTGAAAGGTAACACTTCCGAAAGTGACGTACACGCGCGAGGTTTCACTCTCGGTGCTTTCCGGAAAAGACCGAAGCGCTCGCGACCTCTCAGATCACTTGGACGTGGCTGTGTTTACAAGAGGTAAAAACTATATAATACTGTTTACGTTTTCTCACACAAACCGCTCGTTTCGTGTCTTAGCCCATCAATGTGTACTTACGTTTACGAGTCATTAAATCATGTTTAATTTGGACTTCTCTGTGTATGCTCTTTAAGGTGGACCCCATAGACCTGCATTATATGACTGACAGACAAGAACGGTTTGACCTAAAAATATCAAAATTGAAAATACTGTGAACACAAAGACACCTACATCTTGGATGTCCTTGCGGTAAGCTAAAACAAACCAAAAATTAATTTCAAAGTGAACTATCTCTGTTCACTTTGAAAATCTCTGTTTCGAGGGCTATGTAGCCCTACCCCTTCGCCCTACCCCTCGATCTCAACAAGAATCGGGACACCCTACCCCTAGATATTAACACGGAAAACGGAGGGTAAGGGGCAAGGGATGAATTGGGATTGAGCTTTAGACCTGACGCACGGATCCATTATACTGTTACGTTCCCTTTCTCTGCTCTACGTTCACTTAAAACATAACTGACAGTGATGAATACTCACAAAGACCGGCATTTTGACATTATTTTGTGTGTATTCGACTGCTTAAGCGCAATAAGCGATGAAAAAGAGCTCAATTTAGTACTGAGAGGCGGCTTTATGTGTGCGCCCTTTGAGTGTGAGCACAAAATCTGCTGAAATTAGTCAAATTATGCACAATACGCACAATCCCTCGCTGAAATTCAAGCCCTGTAATAGCAACAATATTCATCCAGAGCAATTGAAACGAGTGAGTGAGAGGAGGCGGGTTTGTGTGTCGGTAAGAGCTGCTGGTAACGCAGAAAATGGGTTTTCGAAGCATTCCAGATATCAGTAATGATATGTATCAAGCCCTAATATGCTGGGCTTTTCTCCCCACAGAGGTCCCGTCTGTTGACAGCGGGGGCTCACAGAGGAGCTCCCAGGACTCCTTTCACCCGTCGGACTCGGGCTCGGATAGAGAAGTGGAGGACATTGAGCTGAGAGGTAGGGGCTCTGGATCTCTCAATGCCACGCCTTCATTCCCGCTTGTGATCATTATAATTATCCTCACGATTGCCTTCATCGCATCATAATGTCATGTGATGAGAAGTGTGTTGGCCTCCCAATCTCATTACCGATTTCTCACTGATCATGCTCATTTTTTATTCCTAATTTTTCTTGATTTGCTGTGTGTGTTTTTGCAGGAAAGAGCAGAATAGTTAGGTGTTATTATAATTAATACAACATACCTCAGTGCACAAGTCAACGTGAAATCAGAATGATTTCTGAAGGATCATGTGACACTGAAAGATGTAGCTTTGATCACAGGATTAAATTATATTTACATAGGCAACATTTCTTTTAAATCGTAACAATATTAATGTTTTTTTCTGTATTTTTGATCGAACAAACACAGCCAAAATATATCTTGACACTGCCTTTTGAACACTGAGCAGAGCCTGCACTGATGAGGCGTGACCAGGACGTTTGTTCAGACAGTAAATGTGTCTAGTTTGGATGTTGTCTGTGTCTCTCAGATGGCAGTGATGGCCAGTCCCTGCTGGCGGTGTCTCAGAGCGGCCTGTCCCTGTCTCTCGCGTCCCTCTTCTCAGGTACCAGAGGCGCACGAGCTGAAGACGTGTGTTCAGGCTCAGCTTTCGCTGCTTGATAAATGATAGACTACGGCTCAGAGGAGTTTAGACCTCTAGGGCAGGAGATGCTTCTGCTTTTTCCTTGGCTTTGCTTGTTCATCACCCCTCATCCCATCCCGTGTGTCTTTATGCATGACGGATCAGCCTTTGGTGTGCTTGCTGTCTGTTATTTATGGCACTAACAAATAAACCTGCAACCTTTAGCACTGCTAGCTGCAGAATGATAAGAATGGAATCATGTGGCCAATCACCTTTTGTTAATATTAATCATTAAATTTGTAGTTTTCTTATCTTAAAGCTTTTATTCATAGCCAATGCCAAAGCTTTCTGTCTTTATGGTTATTGGGATTGATGCCATTTTGTTTTGTAATTTTAGGACA